>NW_024121102.1:520500-936163 GCF_016745375.1 Pimephales promelas
ATCCCGATTAATGCCTGTATTGGAGCTTCCGTTATCATTATCAATTCAATTTCTTTCCACTAGCAGAGTATGAGGGATTACATAAGTTCAGCAAAGTTTTATTTGCGCTGCTTGATAATAACTTTTTAGCACGGGAGAGCTAGCCCCCCCTTCGCCTTAGATAGTTGTAGTGTTTGTATCTTATTCTAGGTTGTTTTCCTTGCCAGATATATCTTGAGATCATTTGTCCCATTCTATAACTTCCTTATCCTGTATCTCCACTGGAAGATTCTGAAACAGGTATTAACACTCTGGGAAGAACATTAATTTTGATCACCTCAACTCTAGATGTAAGAGTCATAAAGGGAATTAAATTCCACCTTGCCATGTCTTCTTTTATTTTAAATATTAGTGGGTCATAGTTTGCTGATTTCAATTGGCTAATATCTTTTGTTAAATTAATTCCCAAATATTTCATTGATTTCGAATTCCACTTAATTTCATAATTTTCTTCAACCGCTTTAGAGGGCCTATAATGTAAGTGAGGACTTGTGTTTTCTGTACATTTATTTTGTAGCCGGACATTTGTCCAAACTTTAAAAAATTCTGACATGAGTACTGGCAAGGATGTATCGGGACTAGACAAGAATACTAGAACATCATCTGCGAATAGTGCAAGCTTCTGAACTGACCCCTTTATGTATATGCCGTGTATTGCGCATTTTGTTTTATGGATTGGCTAAGTGGTTCCAAAAAAATTGCGAAGAGCAGGGGCTAGCTGAACAACCCTGCCTACATCCCCGTTTTAATGAAATAGAATTGGATAAACTCCATAATCTTAATCCTGGCGGTTGGGTCCGTATACAAGGCTTGTATTGTCCTAATTATTGTATCATGGAAATTAAATTTTTTTAACACTCTATAAAGGAAATCCCACCTGACAGAGTCAAACGCTTTCTCCGCGTCCATTCCCATCACAACTGCTTCCGTGTGATTTTCTTTGATATGCTGCATCACATGTAAAACCCTCCTTATATTATCTTGCGTTTGTCTTTCTTTAATAAATCCCGTCTGGTCCAACTGAATAATATCTGGTAAAAACCGTTCCATACGTCTAGCCAATATTGCAGTGAAAAGTCTATAATCCTGATTCAGAACACTAATAGGTCTATAGCTGGAACAGTCCAATTCGTCCTTGCCTTCTTTAGGGATTACAGAAATAATGGCCTCCCGCCATGAGTATGGTATTTCACCCTTCTTTAACACCCAGTTAAACGTTTTTGCTAGCATTGGGATTAATGATTCCCTAAACAACTTGTACCATTCTGAGGAGTATCCATCTGTTCCCGGAGACTTATTCACTTTGAGCTTAGAAATCGCGGAGTTTATTTCCTGAGCTGTAATTACTGATATCAGGAATGAATTTTGTTCATCTGTTACCTTGGGCAATGAAAGTGTATCTAAAAAGGCTTCTATGTCTGCTTTATTATCAGTGAATGGTTGGTCATAAAGTTGTGTATAATATGATTCAAAGCTTTTTTGTATGTCCTCAGTCTTATACCTTATTATTCTATTGTGAGAATCTCTTATCCTATATATATTACTTCTAGCCTGCTGTTTTTTCTTAATTTGTATGCCAGTAACTTTGTTGATTTACTACCTGTTTCACCGTTGTTTTGTGAACAATAACTTTTTTTGTATGTCTGCTGAGTAAATTTCATTTATCTCTGCTTTTTTCTTCCTAATTTCCTGATAAGTTTTGTCTTTCGGCCTTTCTTTATGTTCTTGTTCTAATTTCTGTAGGTCCAATTGTAATGCTTCTAGATTCCTTTGCCTCAATTTTTTTAAATAAGCAGACTTGGCTATTATTTTCCCCCTTAATACTGCCTTACACGCGTCCCATAGTACTGGTGGAGACACTTCCCCATTATCGTTCTCCTCCAAGTATCTTTGAATATCCGATTTTAATTCTTCCTTAATTCTTCCTTTTAATATACTGGCATTAAGTCTCCAAAATGTTGTTCTTTTTTCAGGTGTCAGAGCCAAAGTTGCATAAACCGGACTATGATCAGATAAGTCAGCCACCCCAATCTCACAATTCCCCACCATATGTCTATCTTTATTGTACATTAGGATGTAATCTATTCTTGAATATATTTTATGTGGAGAAGAGTAAAAAGTGTAGTCCTTAGTTGTAGGATTCAATTCTCTCCATACATCCATGATACCTAATTCCACCATCATATCTTTAATTTTGTTTGGAATCACATTCTTTTTAACTTCTCTTCCTGAGGTGTCTAATTTAGGGTCCAACCTTTGGTTCAGATCCCCTCCAGCGATTAGAACCCCTCCCCCTCTGAGGCCATCAAGTCAAAAAGTTGTCTATAAAACGTCCAATCAGAACCAGGGGGTGCATATATATTCAGAAGACTAACTAATACTCCTCTACTCGTCCTTTAACCCATACATATCTTCCATCTTTATCACATATCACTGACTGTTTCTGGAACGGGATTTGATTCGATATTAAAATCGCTACCCCTCTCCTGTGGCCTGATTTATATGAAAGCAGCATATACCTGGTTATAGCCATTTCTCTTTAGTTTTTCATGTTCATTTTCTGTCAGGTGGGTTTCTTGCAGAAAAACTATCCCGCCCTATCTTTCTTCATTTTACTTAAAATTTTACTTCTTTTAATTGGGCTGAGAACACCATTCACGTTAAAGGAAACCACCTTAATTAAATTTTTTGTATAACCATATTTTAGATCTAAATGTTCTCATTACTATCCCCCGTACCCCCCCTATGCCACCGTAAAAAACAATGAGCTTAACAGAACAAGCTCTAGAACCATTTTTTAACAAATCACTAAACAAAAACAAAAGGACTTCCACTGTTAAGGTCGTTCTCTCGACCTTATCTGAGCCTTGATAAGACCCGGAGGGATAGCCTCTGGCCCTAACGGCCAGGGGGCCCTTGCTGCAATAGGAAACTATAGCAAAAAATGCATAACGTAACGACAACTCAGAGAATACAGTCCCGATAATTTTACCTTAATTAGAGGGAGTTCTTCTTCAACATCTCACCTTAATACACTGAAAGAAAAGAGGAAGAAAGAGAGGAGAAGAAAAAAAAAAAAAAAAAAAGTGTCCTGGAAACTTCTGGATCAGTCATTTGCCTCCGGCATCCTCCTAAAAGCCTGCAGTCTCTGCTTATACCCGAGTCTAGCATCCGCCTGTCGTCCACCGTTTGCGGCTCGGTCACGACGCCACGTCAAACGCTTTATCTTCTCCATCACGTCCTCCGTGGGCTCCACGACCTTCACCTGGTAACCCCTGTCTGCCATATCTTTCGTCGCCTCCTCCGCTGACTCATACGTGCACGTCCCAGCATCGTAAAACAACCGAAGACGTGCTGGAAATGGCGTTTGGAAACGTATCTTCTTTTCCCTGAGCACTTTCTTTGCGTCTCCGTATTTTTTCCGTTGTTTTAAAATCTCTGGTGCATAGTCATGATCTATAATTATCTTCCTGCCTTCGTACTCGAAACCCTTTTTCTGCCACACCGTCTTCATGATTTCTTCTTTGCATCTGTAGCTGAGAAACTTCACCACTACCGACCACGGTGGAGCGTCCTTTGGGGGTGGCGCCGCCAACGACCGGTGAGCACGTTCAATGTTGAGTTCTAGGGACGGCGGTAATTCAAGCTTCTCTCTCAGGAGGGACTCGATAAATGCGACCATCGACTGGGCCCCATCTTCTGCTCCTTCTTTTAAGCCGTGAATCCTGATATTGTCCCTTCTCAAACGACCCTCTTGATCCGTCAATTTAGCAGCAACTTGATTTTGTAACTCCAAAAGTTCCAAAGTGGCATCTTCAATATTTTGAATTCGGTCTTCCGACTCCATTATGCGCCGCTCAGCCTCGTCTAACCTGCTGTCAATTTTTTGTATGTCCTCCCGGATTACTTTGAGGCTTTCCCCGTTCTCACTGCGAAAATCTCTGAGCTCTTGCAGCACAATTTCCAAAGTTGCCATCTTTATAGATGAATCGTCTGCTTTATTCGTGGCTTTGCTAGCTCCGTCTTCGGCTAACGTCTGCTTCGTTGTTAATCCTGACTGATTTTCGACGTTTTCCAAATCTCCAGTGATGTTTCCAGATTTCTTTGCTTTCCCTCTTGTCATGATTCCCCTTATATTTTTTTCCTAATTTTGATGCTTACAATCCGAGAAAAGGGGAATTTTAAAACTTTAGTCGGAGAGCTGTTCCTCTATGCTGCCGTCATTATCCGCGCCCAACCGGAAGTCTCTGCGTTTTATTTCTATAAATTAATTTCGTTTCAAATGGGGTCCAAGCAGTTATTAAAGGTGTTAAAAATTTACTCTGTATCTCGAGGTTGCGGCGCGCACACTATGCACCGAGTATTAACCGATGGGCCTCGGTTAACGATGAATAACTTGAAAACGTGCCCGCAGCCCTACTTGTTATATCGCGCAAAAAATCGCTGCTTGAAATGGAGAATCGCCTTTACTGGTCTCGGGACACTATTGCAGCCACTACAGCAGTTGAGTTAATATACATGCTATCTTCCTAATTTAAAAAATAAATTAATTCATAATACCCGCTGAAATGGGTTGGGTTTTATGACGTTTGATCCTGAAAGGCGTGTTAGGGGTGGGGTCTGGGGCAGCGCTGTGGGGCTACTGGCCCGGCAGTGGAAACGCAAGCCCGGTGCTTGAGGCCCGAGGCCACTAGCTCGGCCCGGCTCGCTGTTAGCTCTGGCCCAGCCCTAGCCCGGCAGTGGAAACGCGGCTATTGTGGACCATCTTGTTAAGGACTGCTGAATGACCGTAAACTGTTTGTTTCCATGATTGCATATCTATAGTGCCCACATTCCAGGAACTACAGCGAAGGAATTACGTTTATATAAGAGATGAACATATAAGCTTCCACAGTCGTTGGGTGTGCCTCAATCTGCTCCCTAGATCGGAAGGCCCATTTATAGCCTATATCATTTTCCAAAATGTTGCAGTGTATGGAAACATACAGAGCATCATCTTCTGAACTGATATTTTTCAGTCTTGGTCCCACTGAACGTCTGAACATCTACAGCCAAAGACACAGTATATACAATGACTAAATTAAAATACCTGTGAGACTAGATAACGTGTTGCAGATCATCTAGTCATCATCATCAGAGGATTAAGGCCTTTCCAAATTCCCAAATAGATTCACAATATGCTGATTCATGTTATGGGGAACTAAGGAGTTTGATATTGCAGGTAGACCACCAGTTGACCATCCAATCCTGGCAGGATTTGGAAGTATTGAAGAATACAAGGACCTATTCAATTTATTGTTCGTTGTGGTGATATTTCATTTGTGGTTTGACTGAACATCGACCATAGAAGTGCTTCCACCAATCTTCCAGTTGCTTTCATTGGGCCTCTATGTATGTGTTTATTTTATTAAAGAAAACCTGGAAAGAGCATGCATTTTGGACACTGATAGCCTCTCGGATGATGTATTGATTGAATGAACCTCCACAAGAAAGGCTTCTTGTATTGGTCAGGGTCTGGGCTAACCTGTCTGAACTCTCTCTTTGAACACAGCTGGAAGCCAGATTCTCTGTCATGGATTCAGAAGACTTTCCAGCCATTCTCTGGCGAAGCATTGGGGTGTAGATGAAGAGACCCATGGGACTCTGCTCTTATAAAAAAAGTGCTTCCACTGGAGAAAGGGCCTCCCAATTCTGGGAAGTGAGAATAGAGTAATAGAAAAGCAATGAGAGTGTGATGAGTGAACAGATCCTTTAGAGAAGGAAACATCTACAATTTTCCAGACATTAGGTGGACAATTGTAGTGTAGAAATAAGCTCCCTTTCATCACCGTTGAAGGAATAATTCCATCAGGACTGTTTGGGTTCTTCATGCTTGTGATTCTTTGAATGTGAACTCATGACTCAATTCTGAATGGTCAACTTTGGGAAAGAAGTGAAGACTTTGGTTCATTAGGCCGGGAACTTATTAAACCGAGAGGTAAAACAAATATGGGCCGTGAACATGGTTATGGTTGGCCTCTACACTTCCCACTTGGCATTACCGATTTGGCTTCTTGCGGGAACTTGTTTCTATTGGCTTGTTGACGTTTTACAAGTTTGAAGAAGCTATGGACAAGTTTAAAATAACAGTCCTGGGACTTTGGAGGACTGTAGTGTCCAGCCCTCATCCTGACTGTCCTAAAAAGCAATCTGGATATATTAATAGAGCTTAGCCTCTTTGTGTTTGTGCAAATGTGTCTTTTATGGAGGGAAAAGGACTCAAGCAGTGGCTCTCCGTCTCCCTGTGGGAAGCCAACCACAAGTTTTCTCTCCAGCGCCGAGCACGGATGGATTCCCGGAAGCACTCGCTCGGATAGAGTGGAGTGACTTTTATCATTGTATCATCTGACCAATTCCCAAATGGAAATTATGTCATAACATTGAAGCATTCAAGTCACTCACTTTCAAATCTGTTTCACATTGCTTCATTTGTTTTATACTCTCAAACATCCCAGACCACAGTTGCTGTTAAATTTTATGAAGCATCCAATGGAATAATTTGAGCGCAACAGTTCAGCGACTTCAGGAAGGAAATGATTTGGCACGGCAGACAGATGGGTCACACTGTTTCAGATGTAGTGAGGCACTGAGGTTTGCAATCAGTTACTGGACACCAGATGACTTGAGGCAGGGAGCAAGATCTGTCAACAGTTGCTGCTGTTTCAAACCAGCGCACACGTCTGGAAACCCTGCAATAACTGAACATTCATGTCGAATGGAAAATCTTCAGGTAAACAGACACTGGGATGGTTTAGAAAAGAGAAAAGCAGTTCATGGCTTGGAGGGCCACTGTACTGCAGAGTTTGGCTCCACCACTAATCAAAAACACCTGCCTACAATTTCCAATAGGGCACTATTTGTTGGGAAAGCCAAACATTGGAAAGAAACTCCTTCAAATGGACTATAGAGGTGGAGTAATGTAAAGATTAGTGAATGAGGGTGTGATTTTAAACACAGCACTTGGTTAGATATTTTAGGCGTGTTTGATTGGGGATAGAGGTCATGGGCTGGAGGAAACTAGTCAAACTGAGTCTCAGCTATTCTTGCTGAGAATTTCCTTCCATATCTTTCACCCTAGTTGGCAACTAGTAATTTTATCAACACAACCTTCAAAAGTTTGAGATTAAACTCATTGTTAAAGGGAGCTTTCATTCTTATTGTTAGCAATACATTATTTGGGATACAATTGGGGTAATCCACCACTGGCACCATGTTGCGTAACTCCGCCATTGACTTAATTTTACAGAATTTACGACAAAACGCTTCTCCGCCATTGACGGAAAATTTCAGCAATCCATGTTTTAAAGGATACTCCACTTGCTTTACCATTTTCGAATCCATTCAGCCGATTTTCTGATATTTAGAAGAATATCAGTAACCTAGCCGCGAGGAACCTAAGCACAGTGGAACAATAAAAACCCTCCGCCGCCAACTAGCGTTTCGGAGCAGTACTGCAGAGCAACCAAGACCTGAACGCAGAAGTATAAATGCTCACGACGCCGTCGCCTACGCCGTACCCTCAACACAGAAGTATAAATTGGCCTTTAGGATACATTTACATTAGCCTGGCTGCGCCCTCCTACGCACTTCCGCTCAATTTCATTTTACTTCAGTACTACGTCTGGGATCGCTCCATATCCTTAGGTTTCCAGAAATCAATTTTTTGTAGGACCAATCAGCGAATAGAGGGAGTGGCTGAAAACGATGACGTTGATGTAAGCGCGTCAGTTTGAGTTCAGTAATGGCAGCGGAGAAAGACGTGAGAAAAGCTATTCGGTCCGTTGTTGGAAAAGAAACTGCCGAATATACAGAATTTAAAGCCGGATTGTTATCGTCTAACCTCTTGTTGCACAACTGAGGACCAAGTGAAGCAGGCAGAAAGTTTGGAAGTTTGTGCTGGGCAGCTCGTGCACCACGATGACCGTGACATTTTGGACGGACGGTTTAGCCTGGTGTTCGCGGTGTTCGGAAGCCCCGAGTCCTGGCTGCTAAACTATTGTTGAAGATCCGCTCAGGAGTCATGTCAGACGCTCATATTCCCAACTGTAAATTTACTGATTCTTGTGATGAATAGAACATTTTGAGCCCCTTTGTGCACTCGTGCAGGAGGTTGGTGTGTCAGTTTTACATGTTGTAAATCATACAAATTGGTTGTGATTTAAAAAACATAATTGTCATAAATAAAAATGTGAAAAACCATACTTTGAAGATATTTGATTTTCAGTTTTAGATGTCAATGGTTGATTTGTTTTACTAAAAAAACTAAATGCCACATAAAAATGTACAAACACATACTTTGAAGACCATAATTAAGGTAATTAAGAAACAATAAGACGTAATATGAAAAATTGTTGTTTATTATCACATCTGCAAATAGAGACAAGACTGATCATTCACTGTAGCAGCTAACGTTACAGCATTTGCGGCAGATCAGAAACGACCACAGCGGCTTATTTGTAATGATTAGACACAGCTTCCACCGTTGAATGTATATATCACTGTCCTTCAAGTCAAATATACATTTCGAATTAATAATTGTTCCTAGATTAACAAAACCTGCGGCGCTCGTTGACTGAAATCCTATTGTAAACATAATCCTCTGATCATTCGGACTTGTTGTTTCCAGCCATTTCGGCGCGAGACATACGTCACTCACGACACCCCGTTAACGATTGGCTATGGCAGATCGTGAGTGACTTTGGGCAGATCCAATAGATTTGAACTTTAATAGTGAACCCGCCTACAAGGAAGAAAACGTTTCTCAATGGAGCGGTTCCAGACTCTATGTGGAAATGAAATGAACTAGAGTCTGGTTGAACCAGGCTACATTTACATGTCAATGATGTACTAAAAGTCGAAAAGATTTTTCTTTGCTTTTTTTCGCACACAGAGTACAGCGTTGTCAAAATGATCCCCGTTCACACGGATCCATGAAAACTTTTAAAGCGCTATTTTATTCATGCCAGGCCAGTAGGTGGCGACGTCACTTTGTAAAGAAACGCTACGTGCCTACAGACAGAACACGTAATACACATGTGCACGACGTCACAAATTTTTGCAACAATTTTACAAGTTTTGCAACAATAACGGTATCGGTTTTGAAAAACTTTGAAACCCATTTTCTAAAGTTTGCATTTTCAGGCCCCAAAACACTGTTGCCGTCTAAATGAACGACCAAACTGCCAACATGACATCATAACTTTGCATAAACATACAAGCCAATTTCAAGTCAAGTGGCGTGTTATCTAAACACATTTTGAGCTATTCGCGTGTATGCGTGTATGTCTACGGCTTAAATGTCCGAGTGATTTCGCGTGTACGTACACGCCGTTAAATGTCCGATCGAAATGTAGATCTACATCTGGGGAGCGATATGTTTTTTCCTAGGATGGTAGGGGAAGACTCATAAATGGTATTAACCCCAGTGACGGGTATGTTTAGGGATGGGGTTGGGGTAGGTCATATATTTATATATACAGTAATGTAACGTTAAGTCAACGGCGTTCATAAACACGCTGAAAAGCGATTATGCGTGTTGATAGCACGCCAAAAATGGAAATACGAATTGGCATGTCATACATACGCCATTTCATGAGATCATTCTGAAATTGCATACATTTTTTTTTTTTGAAAACGGTATCATGTAAACGGCCCCTATTTGACACAAACTTTCACTTAAAGGGATAGTACACCCAAAAATGATAATTCTGTCCCTCACATTGTTCCAACCCCATAAGACTTTTATTCATCTTTGGAACACAAATTAAGATATTTTTGTTTAACAGCGCTGCGTCACGCATCACACACATACCAGTGTCGGCGGATAGTGAGCCTACGTGTGACGTACAAACAGTGATGTAGTGAGAAGTTTATGCCCCCAGTATTTTAAGCGTCCCAGCAAAGGATGAATGCTCTGTGTTATAAATAGTGACATGTAAGAATATGCAAGACTATAGAAAATAATAAATACAATAGAACAATCGCTAGCATCAAGCTCTATAGCGCCCCTCTGTGACCAATGCCAGAACTGAAACTCATTTGGCACAAATTATATTCATTACAACATTCAGACGTTCACATTTCTCTTGTAATGTAGCTGAATTAAGATTTAGTACTTAAAGTATTTAATCTATTTCACAATATATATATATATATATATATATATATATATATATACTATGCACAATATATATATATATATATATATACACAATAATATATATCCATTTTTTTACAGGAAAAAAAAAAATATTTTCATTACTTCTGAAGGATCACGTGACCCTGAAAACTGATGAAGTCATTCTGATATGATGAAAACAGTTGCTTAATATTTTTTTATAACCTGGTTTCTTTGATGAATACAAAATTAATATTGCTAGAGGGGTTGGGGGGGCATGCGAAAAAAAAAAATTCAACTGAAGAACTAGGTGCTAGAAATAAAGTATTTCAAGTCAAACAAACAAGGCGGCATTATACAAATGGTAGAGAAAACATTTTATAATATATCTTGAGATATTTTCAGTCGACATTCGCATTGGATAAAATAATCTTAAAAACTGCATGAATCATACAGAGAATCACACACTCAGAATGAAATATAGAAGACATGCAAACAAGGTTATTACAACATTTAAAGTACCACAAAACACCAAATGTTTCCCAGCCCAAGACGATGTATGTACAGAATATACATAATTTACACCCCTTACTCAGTGGTCGGATTATGATTCACGTGTATGCTGTTTGAACTAAGAAAACAGTGGGGTGTACATGCTAACACACGCAAGATTTCCATTCAAATATGCATTTAAACATCATCAACCTGCAATTAAATACATGATGAACATAATAAAAGTATAGTTTGTTGAAATTGGTATTATGTAAACTTACTACACTAAAATGTAATATTTAGCTAAAAAAATGGGCCCACGAATGTGTACATTGATGCATTTACTTAAAAATTGTTTGGTATGTTTCATAAGTTAGATCCTATGGCTCAATTACATTCATCAAGAGATTCTATATAGATATACTGATTAAGCAATGAATTAAACACTACATTTACATTAAAAAGACAAAAAAAAAAAAACGCAATATAATTCAACTGGTGCTGCTCAGATTATGTGGGCAACAATACTGATTTTATAAAAAAAAAAACACCTTTATAAGATGTCCCATTGTCACGTGAGAAATACCTACTGATGAAAAAAATCCCATAAAAAAAATGAGGAGGTTGTTATGGAGTGATTATACCAGCCGTTCGCTCAGTAGCGGTTCAGTTTGTCCGGGTCGTTTGAGGCCATCTGGGTGAAGTCCTGGAAAATGTCCTGGTACGTTTCATCTCCTGTGAAGAGAAACCAACGTGATTAAGAGAAGGATTGATCTGCATCAAACACGCTCAACACACACACGAGCACATGCTGTAATCTGAAGAACACACACACACACACACACACACACACACACAAGCTCCATACCTGCACTATTCACAGCAGAAACTCACAGAACAGCAGGAGAACGCAGGAGAAAAGAGCAAACGCAGTGTTTGAGAAGCACATGATGAGATATCAAGTATATTTATTGACTATTTACATGATATCTATCATATAGGAAACAATGAAACACTCGAGTGTGAAGATTCCCATGTAAAGATAGCCGCATGAAATATGTATCAGTGTTCCAAAGAAAAGAGAAACAGACAGTAAATACATGAATATACAATGTTTTTGATGCTTTAATAACTCCATCACTTAAGGCCTTCTGAACGTATTAATAAACCTGAGGCTCACAATTTTGAATATAACATTTCGATTAGAGATATGTCTGTGCGAAATGAAGCAGAGGAAGAAAATGAAACGCTTGAACTGCGTTGTGGGGCGTAAAGACCAGCTCTATAGCACCCCTCTGTGACCGATGCCAGTACTGCAACTCATTTGGCACAAATTATATTCATTACAACATTCAGACGGTCACATTTCTCTTGTAATGTAGCTGAATTAAGATTTAGTATGTAAACTATTTAATCTATTCCACAAAATATATATATAAGATTTTTTTTTTTTACAGGAAAAAATATTTTCATTACTTCATCAGTCTTCAGGGTCACGTGATCCTTCAGAAGTCATTCTGATTGGATGAAAACAGTTGTGCTGCTTAATATTTTTTATAACCTGATTTCTTTGATGAATAAAAAATTAAAAAATAATAGCATGTATTCACAATAGAAATCTTTTGTGACATTATGCATTACCGTTTAAAATTTTTTTTTTTTAAGTAAATAAATACTTTCATTCAGCAAGGATGTGTTAAATTGCTAAAAATTGATGTAAAATTTCTATGGTTATAATTAATAAATACCTTTCACTAATAAATCAGTATACTAGAATGATTTCTAAATGGTCATGTGACATTGAAGATGGAGTATAATTCAAAAAGACAAGGATTTTAACATTGCAGAAAAAAATATATATAAATAGCATATATTATATTAATTACCATTTATCTGCATAACACAAAAGTGATTTTTAAAAGGTAAAATAAATAAATAAATAAATAGATATATAAATAAAAATTGTGCTTCAGTCAGCACAGATCTGTTATGCATTCGTAACAATGATCTATATTTTATCTATGGCCAAATGCAGCGGTCCACTACGTCTTCATAGATATAATATTTATAAAACACACTGATTTGATTTCGACAATTTCACTTTCCCATGAATATACAAGCGATAAACACCAGGAATGTGTCAGAATAATCATAAACGCAATGAGCTTTCATTGCTCGGCTCGTTCAGACAGTTAAAAGACAAATACACACTCTGTAAATAAGGTGCATGTGTGTACTAGGTAATGTCACTCTTTCACAAGACTAGTTATTGCACGTGTATCACTTGGGCTGGATGAGCTCGGCTTCATATACTGGCGGTGTACATTCGGTTGCTACAGGTTTGTGTGTGTGTGTGTGTGTGTTAGGCGTCTCGGAGCTGCAAGCTAATGAACTCCTCCATACACTTGCGGTACTGCATTTCAGTAGGGCTGTTAGAGTTATAATGACCTGAGTGACTGTACGGACCCTCCGATTCTCGCATCTCCTCGTTCATCTTGGCCAGCCGAAGCCTGTCAGACACACAGCCGACACCGCGTTAAACATTTTATGATCTCTCAAGAAGCATCAAACGTGTGAAAGCGAGGGGAACTTACAATGTGACGATGTCAGCGTTTGCTGCCTCGACTGCGATTGTGAGTGGCGTTTGATTCTCTGCGTCTGCTGCGTTCTGATTGGCTCCACGTTTTAGAAATAAACACACTTGTCTGTGGTGGAACAGAAAGAGAGCATTAAACCATGATTCACAAATATGAAAAGCAAAAACTGCGCATTGAGCAGAGCTAACCCAGTATGGCCCAGTATAGTGGCGTGATGTAAAGGTCCTCGGCCCAGCTCGTCCAGCTGGTTGACACTGGCTGAATTCTGGAGCAGGAATTCACAGGTGACGAGAGACCCCTGATGCAGACACACACACACACGAGACACTGTCAAACACTCTAAATGTTAAGTCTGAATAAAACATTACGACTGTAATGTGATGCATTTTATATTCAAATATTAGCCAGAAATGCTTATTGGAATAACATGCACTGATGAATCATATAAGACCAAGGACATTTATTATTTAAAAAGTAAAAGCAATTATTATTTTAAAAAAGTTAACATCTACTTAAAGGGATACTTCACCTCTGGAAAGATGAATGTGTATTTAAAATGGGTGATTTATGTAGAAGAAATGTGAAATTATTTTTGAATTTGGAGCTTTCTAGACTGAGAAAAGCCAGAAAATGTATTTTGGCTGATGTGGATGAAAGACAACAACTCCCAGAATGCACTTGCTTCGCTGTCCTAGGAGGCCACGCCTACCGGTAACAGTGGCCTACTAGGTAAACAACAAGACCAGGCTACTAGTGAGTCTCTGTGATGAGTCTGCCCGAAAATGTGTTTCGAGATCGACCAAAATGTCCGGGATTCGGCTTTTGCGTTCAACAGTCGCCATTCATCATGTTTACTGTGGCAAGCGGGATGAGTGAGGGCCTGCGGGAGAACGGCGCGAGGACGGTGGCATGATTACCGATGAGCGACACCTGTGAGACACTCCGGTCTCGTATCTCTCACTGAGGAGCGGGAATTTTCTTAGCAATGTTAAAACGCAAACAACCGATTAGCGTTCATGTAAACACTACATTCAGATATATGGCGATCAAAAACACGACACGGAAAAAAGCAAAAGCAAATAAAAAATTAAACAAAAGCTAAAAAACATTAAACAAAAAGAAGCAGCAAAACAAAAGTGATAGCAAAATAAAACACAAAAAGCAAACAAAAAAAGAAGCAAAACAAAAATGATAGCAAAACAAAAAAAAGAAGCAAAGCAAAACACAAAAAGCAAACAAAATAGAAGCAAAACAAAAACAAAACAAAAAACAAACAAAAATAAGCAAAACAAAAATGACAGCAAAACAAAACAAATAAAAAAAGAAGCAAAACAAAACACAAAAAAACAAACAAAAGAAGAAGCAAAACAAAACAAAAAAAGAAGAAAAACAAAACAAAACACAAACAACAAACAAAAAAGAAGCAAAACAAGAACTATAGCAAAACAAAACACAAAAAAAAACAAAAAGAAGCAAAACAAAACAAAAACAACAGCAAAACAAAAAAGCAAAACAAAAACAATCAAAACGATAGCAAAACAAAACACAAAAACAAACAAAAAGAAGCAAAACAAAAATGATAGCAAAAAAAAACAAAAACAAAAAAAGAAGCAAAACAAAAATGATAGCAAAAAAAAAAAAACAAAAACAAAAAAAGAAGCAAAACAAAAATTATAACAAAACAAAAAGAGAAGCAAACAATAAATCACAAAATAAATAGCAAACCAAAAAAAAAAAAAGCAAAAAACCACAACCCCCCCAAAAGGGAGCGTGTAAAAGCATTGTGACGGTGGTGTGTCAGGCTTCTGTATAACTCAAACCCGCCGCAGTTCATCAGGTTCAGTGTGTGAGAGTGTGTCCGCACCCCATGAACGGCCATGATGAGCGGAGTCCTGTTGCCATCGTCTGTGTTGGTCCAGTTGACTCCGCCCCCGTGCGCCAGAGCTTCGGCCATGTCGGGTAAACTGCGTGCGAACGAGGCCCAGTACAGCTGCAGCCCCGGGCTGAACTGCTTCGGCTCCAGGAACACCACCACAGCTTTCCCGGGACACTCCTCTGGGGGATCTGCAACACACACACACACACGAGCTTTATCTACAGCTGAACAACTCTGCAACACTAATAACACTGTCAAGTCAAATATATTTATATAGCGCTTTTCACAATACAGATTGTATCAAAGCTGCTTCACAGTATCAATCAAGACAACATCACAGTGTTTGTTTATTCATGGAAAAAAGACAATCAAGTTTGCTAGAGCTGATCAATGATGGGTCATTTAATTTGAATATCCCCAACTGAGCAAGCCAAAGGCCGAAAAACTCCATCAGATGACCCGATGGAGAAAAAAAAAAACCTTGGGAGAACCCAGGCTCAGTCGGGGGCCAGTTCTCCTCTGGCGTTTATGAACTAGAGGCCAAATTTACAGTAACTGTAAGATAAAAAATGTATATGAATGCCAGGCTAAATAAATGCGTCTTCTTTAGTCTAGCTTTAAACTGAGAGAGCGAGTCTGAGCAACGAACAATATCAGGAAGGCTATTCCAGAGCTTCGGAGCTAAATGTGAAAATGCTCTCCCTCCTTTGGTGGATCTGGATTTTTTTATAAACAAGTTTATATCTAAAAGTCAGAATTGTGAGATGCAAAAGAATGTCTAGCAATTGAGATTTTTTTGTTAAACTCTGAATTATGGGGAAAAAAATTGGAAATGCAGGAGAAGAGTCGAGTTTGTATCGGTATTGTGACGGAAAAAGTGAACTGTGAGTTTATCTCTCGTAATTGCAAGAAACAAAGTCAGAATTGTGAGCTATAAACTCGTAATTGTGAGAAAAAAGTCAGAAACATTTATATTGGAATTGCACGAGAAAAGCCCGAATTTCAAATTACAGACTTGGAATTGCGAGGAAAAAGTCAAAATTGGGAGTTATAAACTTGAAATTGCAAGAGAAAAATCTGAATTGCAAGCAATAAACTTAGAATTGAATAAATATCTAAGAATTGCGAAAAATATTCGATTTTTTAATTTTTTATTTATTACAGAAACAAGCTTTCATAATTATTTAATTAAATAAATATATGTGCTGGGTGTTTCAGAGCGAGTTTTTTTCTGTTAAATTAAAAGTTTTGTGGTTCCCAGAGACCAAGACGATAGAAAGCGCATGAACTTTATAAAAACCACAGCATTTAGTTTGAATAGTGATTTCCACAAATAAAAGTACAGTTTCTCTGTTCAGTATGAGCATGAGTGACAGAGGCTTAACCTTTCGAAATGGAGAAATTATCGTATTGTAATTTAACAATTGCCATTATATTATTTTTCTTAAATACTTGATATTTTTAAAAATATTCTTATTTTAACATTTTTTTTATTATTTTGTAATAATAATTATTATCATAAAAATTATTATCATTAGTTTATAGTCATAACCACACATTTTAGACCAAGTTTTACAGGCAAAGGCAAAACCTGGAGTTTCTTTTAAAAAAAAAAAATCAAAAATCAAAAAAACGCCCCCTGGAAGTGTTTCCCCTGGAGCTCGTGTGTTGATCAGACTGACCCGTGTTGTTGAGCGTGTTGGAGGACGCGCTCGTGCTGCCTTCTGATTGGTTCTGCACCTCACCGTCGGCACTTTTCACTGTCAAACAGAGATCAACTTACAGACTCTTCCGTAATACTGTAGGCAAACCATCAATGACACAAAACATGGCGTGAAACTAAACATGAAAACACACATTCAAAGGAGAAAACAAATAGAGGGAATGCATTGACGTCACTTTCCCGCCGGAACAACCCCCCTCAGCCTGACTGAGTGGCAAAAGATCGGCTGCGTGACTGAATTTAATAGGGGAAACTGCGAAAATGCGACTAAATCGAACAATTTTATCAATTTAAACTAAATGTTGGACTCAATATAGTGTTCCTCACAACTTATTAAAGATCCAGTGATCCATGGATATTGACATGCAGCCAGGAATCGTGTTGCCTGACATTTATGTTTGCCTGATTTCGACACCGGGGAAATAAAAGCAATATAAACCTAAACATAAAGCAAATTTGCCTGTGAACGCTTTATATAAATACAATATAGGTAGGTCTAAATCCGGGTGATCACTTATATCAGTGTTATATATAGCCTAAATATATATATATAGCATATCGTCCAGCCCTAAAACTTTAGAGTTTTTTTGTTGTTTTTTTGGTCAGTGTTTATTAAAAAACATCCAATAATGCAGAATATGCAATGATGAATATTTAATTGATGAGTTGTTAATATATATAACAATACAAAATATATATGTATGGTTTTACAGCTAACAATACAAAAACAAATACAGCCGCTCAGTCTTTTTGCCACTCACTGTGAGTAACTGCAGGCACTCCGGCCGACGGTGACGTCACGCGCATTCCCTCTATTGGCATGAGCGATGTGAAAGTTTCTTACAAAGAAACGTGTGATGGGATGTTGAGCGATGGAGAGACGCTGCAATGTTTCCTTCACTGAAAACCCACCCGGGTGTCGGTTGAGCAAATTTCAGAATTTGAATTCAATTTAAAGCTAAATTCTATCTGGGACTGAGGTAGCGAATGGAATGCGGAACTACTGAATTTGAATACAAACAAGGAGAAAATGGAGGGAAAACACTCCATATGGCATAACTTCAGGAGATTAAAGTGTAATCAGAAATGTGTGCTGGTACATCTCAATATAACAAACAACAGATTAGAATTTTGATTTATACATATAATTATATTGTAATATAATTCTTGCCAGGTAATGAAATGTGTTTTGTCACAGATTTTAGTATTGTTTTATTCATTCAGTATATGTAGGATGTGTAACGAGTTCAACTCAAATCCACACGGTGACAGTGAATTTTGCTCAAGCGTGACACTGAATAAGACACAGACAGCTGTACTTACAGCGGCGAGGCTTGGCGGACGAGTTAAAGTAGGAGAAGAGAGAATCAAGCTCATCTACACAGAAGAGAGACTCGTGGTGCGCTTCAGCAGGTTAGGGTCACAGAGAGGGGCAGAAACACACAGTAAACGCACTTCATTGAGCCTGCGGCCCCGTTCAACACCGTCAGAGAGAGGTCAGATAGAGGTCAAGGTCAGATAGAGGTCAGCTAGAGGTCAGGTAGAGGTCTACTCGGGTCCTGAGATCTGTACCCGACCCCAATCACTTCTTACCACTGATCTATATAATGACTGCCATCATCGGAAGTGTTCAAGCGGCCATCTTACTATTCCCTGCAGAGGGCGTCATCGAGTTACGTCCAAACACTGACCTACAAACACCCGATTTGCAGCGTCTCAGTCGCACAGGATTAGTTTTATGACATATGTAAATGAATTGTTCTGATGTCATCTGTTTCGGAGAGTGTTGAAATCGTTAATGTGGGTGTGTCTACTGCACACTTCCCACACAGGAAACCGTCCGAACACAAAAATAGATTTATATATTTATAAATGTGTACGTAATTATGGAGGAAATATTAAAAAATGAACATATATGTAAGGGTTAATGCCCGACGGTTAATTCTTTGCGACGTTTCTCCGTTTTATTTACATTTTTTCTTTCTTCAGCAGCATCCCAGTCGTCAAAGTTGTCATATTCTCCATAAATGTTAAAAGAAATAACGAAGTCGCTCATTGTTGTATTAGTAGGCTGTGTAATATCTAACTAACGTTAGATGTTGTTTTGATAGAGCAAATTGTTAACGGATACTTTGACTGCCTGTTGCTATGGTTACTCACAGCTGTTGTGGGCAGCGCATTTATTTATTCATTTCGAATGGTAAACAGGCAGTTTCACCAGAACTACTTTACTAGGTGTCCTCTATCACTTTTTAACGGACACCCTGCAGCCAATCAGAATCGAGTATTCACCCAGACCATGGTATAACTGCGTTTAGTTGATTCAAATAACATAAATATTAATACAAGCCTCTGTTACCATATTGGACTATATTGTATTACAATTCAATACCATCTGGGATTCAGTTTTATTTATTTATCTGAATAAGTTATGCATGCATTTAATTTCCCATTTGAGCAACATCTATTTCAGACTCTTAAAGACAAATTCTGTTGTGATTGGTCTACTCTGCTCTGATTGGTCAGATGGCCCAGTCTGTTGTGATTGGTCTACTCTGCTCTGATTGCTCAGATGACTCAGTCTGTTGTGATTGGTCTACTCTGCTCTGATTGGTCAGATGGCCCAGCCTGCTGTGATTGGTCCATGGTTTTAAGCTGCAACATAATGTTTTGCAAAGAGACATAATAAATATATATGATATCCAAAATTTTGACTTATTTTTTCTTTACCTTATTGGGATTTAAATTAGGAATCGATAAGCAGAATCAGAATCTAAAAAACCTTCAAACGATACCGAACCCAGCCCCAGGTCGGACCTCTGGTTTGCGTGTTGAAGTGAAGTGGACCCTTGTAGACCTCTACCATGAACATCTGTCTATGGTGATTAAATCACTTGGACAATGACATGATAATACCAGCTAAACGGGGCCATGGCAGGACAAAGCAAAGGTTTAATTGAATCAGCAGAGGGTCCAGTTGCAGAATAGAGACGGCGGCTCACATTGGGTTTGATCAGACCTGATGGTCAACTCACCAGAGGCGCCCGAGGCTGGATGGGGTTTTGACGTTGACGGTCCACTTGTAGGTTGAGCATCTGAGCAGTCGCTGAGACGTTTATCTTGTTTACTCAGTGATAAAACCTTCTGTCTGATCTCATCTTCCGACCGTCTCTGCACAAACCGTCGCTCCACATACTTGGCTTTAATGTAGGCCTCCACCTCATGCCTGTGGGTCACAAGGAACAAACGGTGAGCTTTTACAATTGAAAACGCTCTTGGTTTAAAAAAATTCTTGGTTTTAAAAAAAATGGGTGGTCATTACGAATTACAAATAGATTTTTTAAAGCTTTTGAAATTAGTCTCTTCTGCTCACCAAGGCTGAATTTATTTGATCCAAAATACAGTAAAAACGCTAATATTATGAAATATTACTACAACTACACCTCATGCCTGTGGGTCACAAGGAACAAACGGTGAGCTTTTACAATTGAAAACGCTCTTGGTTTAAAAAAAATCTTGGTTTAAAAAAAATGGGTGGTCATTACGAATTACAAATACATTTTTTAAAGCTTTTGAGATTAGTCTCTTCTGCTCACCAAGGCTGAATTTGTTTGATCCAAAATACAGTAAAAACGCTAATATTATGAAATATTACTACAATTAAAAAACATGTTTTCTGTGTGAATATCTTATATATAATTTATTCCTGTGATCAAAGTTGGATTTTTTTAGTCTCATTACTCCTTCAATGTCACATGATCCTTCAGAAATCATTCTAATATGCTGATTTACTGCTCATTAAATGATTATTATCAATGCTGAAAACAGTTGAGCTGCTTTATACTTTAATAAAAACCACTTTTTTTTTTTACCTCGGATCTCCTGGTTGTGGTTTTCTGGCTCCTAGTTCTTCTCGTCGAGCTTCGTAGATCTGATTTATGACTCCATTTCCCAGCTCACACATCACCTTAATAAACAATTAACTGTATTATTCATTCATATATAAGAATTGAAGCAGTCCCCCCACTAAAAAAAAAAAGCTGTACTATTTTAAAATGAGAAAAAAATCCTCTTGAAAAATGTGTATGTGTTTGACAGAAACGAAAATGTCTCTTTTTCAGGCAGACAGACGATCTCAGAAAACCTAAAATCTGTTGCGTGTCTGAAAACGATCTATGAATTCACGTGTACGAGGTAATGAGATGTTTATGAGATGAAAGACACGGACAGATGTTCATTTGCTCTAACAACCATCTGTCGACCCCATCCATATGTTCATTATGGTGGGATTGAAGCCTCGTGTCTCACCTTGAGCAGTTCAGGCTCCCATGTGTCCAGCGTCAGAGATCTGACCTTAGAGAAATGAACTCCAAGACTCCTGACAAACAAAACATATAGAAATAGATCTGACTTTACATAACATGAAGCTGTTATTTGCCTTTTTTTCTATTATCGGCATTTACATTATGTGATGGCTTTGATTTTGACAGTGTGTGGGACTTTTATTTTGACAGCACAAGAAGTATTTGAATATCTAATGAACATTTAATTTCACAAACGTTGGCAAATTTTAGCCATCAAATAATAACTGGCCGCACCTGTGTATCCCGGAGCACTGTATGCAGAGAGTGATGCCCAGGTTGATGCTGGCCCAGCACGGGTCCGGTTGCCCACAGTCACAGCAGCTGCTGTTCCCAGCGATGGCCATGACCTTCTGCAGCGCACCGTCCCCCTTCAGAGACTTCTCCTTCGCTTCGCCCGCAGAGTCCAGACTGCCGGTCGAGGTGGACGACTTTCTGTCCATCTTCTGCAAACACATGCCACGGTTACACCGAGCTCCTCCAGCTGGGCATGAGCGAGCTGAAGGAAAGAGAAAGCGTGGTACCTCTGCGTCCTCTGCTCGGTCCCTGAAGGCGGTGGCGATGCTGTTCTGGACGGCTTTGATCCAGGCCTGCCTGAGCTTCTCAGAGTCCGCTTGCATCATGCAGCTCCTTTAAGAGAAAGAACGTCACCTATCTGACATACGCACTGCGAAATAATCAGACAAGAGTGCGCCGTGGTAGACGCAAATACGTCTAGTTCGCGCGAATTGAGCTTCTGACGTGTTAAGCGCATTGCGCGCGAATGATTTAGTTAGTGCTATTTGTGCATTCACGCATTTGACGCGAATTCGCGGCTGCCGCCCGAGTTGAAAAATCTGAACTTTGGCGTGAATTCGCGCCGTGTTAACCAATCAGGAGACTAGCTGCTTGCTCACGTGGTGAAGTATCTGATGCTTCAATAAATTATTTTGTAATATGACTAAATGCCTGGTGTGGTTCTAATGCACAACAAAGCAAATATTTTATCTCTTAAAACTTTATTTCAATATACGAAACATGTTCATTTTGTATTGAATGTTGTTTATTCCATATCTAGATTATATGAAATATTGTTATGATGTAAAGACAACCAACATACATGAGCATAAGTTTGTGTCTGGACGTGAGAGAGAAAAAAAATCACAGGACAGGTTAATAACTTTTGGAGGCTGGCTCTATTTATCATCAAAACTGACAAAAAAATAATAAAAAATAAAAAAATAAAATAAAATAAATGACAGATTAGATGGATGAGGGCGAGGGTGATCCTCGCTCCGTTGCGGGACAACAGGTCATCAAACTGGGCGCCGGACAGGCAGAAGTACCGCTGACAGCGGCCGTCATCCAGCGCAGCTCCTGGAGCGAGCAAATGGTGAAACTCGCCAAACGGTTCGCCTTCGAAGTACAAATACGGCGACGATGATCCCCACGCCGCTGTTCTCCTCTCCAGAGTAAATACAGAGCGGTGACTCTCGCGATGAATGCTCTATCAACATAAACAAAGATGGCCGCCAACGGATTTCGATTCTGACGCGAGTAAATTTTGCTTTAAACTTTTGTTTTTACGTGCAGTTCACTCTTGACGCACGAATTAACACAAAGGGGTCAAGCGCCAAACTAGACGCGTTTTTCGCGTCCGGTGTGAACGCACAGTAACACAAACAATTTAGACAGATTTGTGAACAATATTTGAGAGAAATAGGCCTTTTGTGTACATCGAAAAAGTCTTAGATCGAGTTCGGCTTGTAAAAATGGGGGCAAAAACAAAAGTGTTGCGTTTATAATTTTGTTTGGTGTATATAGGTAACAGACAATTATTTGAAGTTATTTGATTAATTATTTTAATTACTTTATTTAAATTATTTATTTTTCTATGTATTTTTAGAGACTATGTGTGTTTTATACCTTGTGGTAATGTTGTGTGTTGTGCCTTGTGTTTTTCTGCTGGCTGTACAAATAATTGCCCTTCGGGGACAATAAAGTAACCTTGACCTTGATTAAGTAGGTGTTCAAAAAACCTAATTTTGTGTTCCTTGCAAAATTAAAACTGACCAGAGTGATCATAATTGTTTGCTTATACTCACTTGGTTGGAGAAACAACTTCGAAACAAAACCTGCGCTCGATGTCCTCGCAGTGTTTGACGGTGCACAGGCGCAAGTCCTCCACCACAACTGTAGGGTTATCCTGAAACACAATCCCCAAACGACTGATGAAAACAGAGTTTCAAAAGGCTTGCTCGTTCTTTTATGTCATCCTAGGATTACCTTAAATTTCTTTTGGTACACTAGCTGATTGTTCTGAATGGAGAACCATCGCCTGCAAAGAAAATGCAATTAGCAACGATGACAATTTTGGCGATGTGTGTGTGCATGAATGTCTCGTCACTGACCTGTTCCATGTTTTGAAGGCGTTACTGGCCCTCTTGAACAGATAACCCTCCATGACAATCCCATTCTCAGCATCCACATTGTACTCAAGCTTAGTGTCATCATTTGAGAAGTCCTGACCAGAAAAGGCAAACAAAAACAAACAGTCAATATAATATTGAATATAAATATACTGTACATTTCACACGCATTTTGGCTGAACACACATGATACACACCCAATATTTTGCTAATGGACGATACATAGACGATAAAAGCGGGGTTTCGAACCTACAACCTTCTGGATACCAGTCCAGATCTTTAAAGGATATGTTCACCAAAAGTCAAAAATTCTGTCATCAATGTTGTTCCAAACTCATATGACTTTCATTCATCCATGGAAAACCAAAGGTTAATTTTTTGTTGTTTCTGAAAGAGTTTCGAGGTTGTACGAACAAAATAAACATCAAACGTCACAGTATTGCCAAACATCATTGGTTCTGGAGTGTCATGTGACCAAACGTCAAATCTAAACGAGCACTACAGCAGAAGGGGAGGTTGTTAGAATACGATTGACTAATTTCATGATTCGCTTTTATCTATTCATATTATTATTGGAAATGAGCAGCATATGCATTCTTCAAAAGTTCTACTTTTGCGATTTTAAATGTGACCGCTTTAGACTATACAAACAAAAAAGCCAATTACTGCTAACAATAATTACATGTCCAGTGAATTAATTTATAGTCTCTCGATGAATGCGAGATCAACATAAAAAAATGGCCGCCAACGGATTTCGATTCTGACGCGAGTAAATTTTGCTTTAAACTTTTGTTTTTACATGCAGTTCACTCTTGACGCACAAATTAACACAAAGTGGTCAAGCGTCAAACTAAACGCGAATTTGACGCGTTATTCGCGTCCGGTGTGAACGCACAGTAACACAAACAATTTAGACAGATTTGTGAACAATATTTGAGAGAAATAGGCCTTTTGTGTACATCGAAAAAGTCTTAGATCTTTGAGTTCGTCTAGTTTGACGCTTGACCACTTTGTGTTAATTCGTGCGTCAAGAGTGAACTGCACATAAAAACAAAAGTTTAAAGCAAAATTTACTCGCGTCAGAATCGAAATCCGTTGGAGGCCATTTTTTTTTATGTTGATCGCGCATTCATCGAGAGACTATAAATTAATTCACTGGACATGTAATTATTGTTAGCAGTAATTGGCTTTTTTGGGGGCATAGTCTAAATTTATAGTGCACTCATGATAAGAAATCTAGCCACTGGTTCTTGTTCACGTTCAGGATAATCTAGGATCCCTGCTTCCTGTCCTGTAGATGTCATGAGAGCTGGGCTGAGCTCAGACTAGTTAAGTCCAGCCCAGGTGAGTTCAGACTAGCAAAGCCCCAGTAATCCTAGAGCCGTCACCGGATCCTGTGTTTGGTGATGGAGTGAAACTCAAACAGCTGAGGACAGATAAGTGTGACATACAAGTAGACGAGGTACGTTTACAGCCTGCTGCGTGAATCCAGTTTGATCTGATGCTATCACATCACATCTCCAGTGAACAGAACACACGAGTCGTAAGATACACGAAATCAGCCGTTTAGCGGACACTTTACTTAGAGCGAGCTTCAGACGCGTACCGGTTAGTTTCAGAGTGGTTAGCAAAAAGTTTGATCTTTTAAGTGTGCCTGCTAACAACATGCTTGAGAATGTAAAAATTTATTGTAGTTTAATATTAATTAATCTAGGTCAACATTCTTGGTTGTTTTCAGTTCTATACATTACAGTTTTATTATTTGTTTTTATGAACAAATCTGAATGAACAAAATCTTATTTATAATAAATTCTGTAACAAAAATGATGCCTAATGCATTCATTAAACTGAGAAATCAAATTTTCCTTGAGCTTTTGTCATCTAAGAGGTCATCATATTATAAGAATATCCTGTAAATTTCAGAACTGAAAACGTCCTTGTTAGTCCAATAAAAGCTTTTATTTACACCAGCCCCAGCAAACGACTCGTTTTTCAAAGTGTTAAACTATGACGTCAAAGAGGATAAAACACCACCCCCGCAGAAGAAGATCAACGCCTACTTCAACACGGCCGGTTTAGCCCCGCCCACCGATTCACGCATCACACGCCTTGATTTGCAGACCGATTAAGAGTAAAGAACAGTGCTGTGCCGTCTATATTGGATCTTACAGGAATGGTGCAACACACGGACTTTGGGTCGAACATGTATTGGGCGATTCATTCTGGTTGCCATTTTACAACATTGGACGTTTTCAAAACAATTTCCCCAAAGTCCACCGACGGGTGAGTCGAAACTCATTATAATATGCAAAACTGTTCTCCACTCACAGCAGTAGGCGTTTACTTCCAAGTCTTCAATGCGAGACGCCCATAAACACCCAGCGTTTTTCAGCTAGGCTCAAAACTAGGGTAGAAAATAGCCGATTACTTATTCATTTTGATGTTTTTGAATGCAAAAACCAAGCGAATGTCATAAGTTGACCTCAGACAACAATAAAATAAAATTTAAAAAGCCAGTTCATGACCCCTTTAAGAGTTACGACAATCTAGCTTGACTACATCAGACTTCCTACTTTCGCTAATTTCATTTCATTTCATCCTGAGATAGCAGCCTATCTTTCAGTTTTCCGAGTGGTTTTGGGAAAAGTTTAATTTGTCAATTGTTACCATTAGTTACGTCTAGGAACAAAGAGCTGTGTTGAAAAGATCTAATCCTAAGTTTGAGAGTTGGCTACAAATATTTTCTTGTTTCACTCTGGCAAAAATACGTTTAGAGGTCGTGATTGTACCGTGGATGCGTAGATTAACTTCACACAATCTGCAAAAGTCGTTTACAGACTTGTTCACTCAAGTGTTTACAGCAGGTTTACAGTGGAAGTTCGATCATAGATTTTAGTTCGATGCATGATGTCTGTGGTTCGATGCGACTGTGTTGGGGCATAACATACGTCATAAATAAACTTATCTGATTGGCTCATGGGTAACCAATGACTTTAAACTTGAGACAAGCGCCCCCTAGCGAGAGAGAAAACACTTCTCTATTATTCCATTCCAGACTCTGATACTTCGCTTTGCTTCGTAGACAGAGTCTGGTATTACTAGGCTAGCAGAAGTAACATCAGAAGTGGCTAAAATGAGATCTGAATCCACTTTCAAGGCCAGTGACAGTGTGAACGCGTCACTAACAGAACTGGGTTCTTCGCCACTTTATGATCCGCCTACAGCAATCCTGCTCAAGGTTAACTCCAGACCATGACATCCAGTGTGACCCTTCTCTTGTGTGTTCACCGTAGTCCAAGAAAAATGGACACGACAGCACCAACTGTCATTAAAAAGCAGATTGGGTTTCCATTTCTTTGTAACCTGATCAATCCACGAGCTGATACGTAAGCCGGCCCGCTTAATATATACGGGGTGGCAGGAACAAAGAATGAGGCTCCAGCTGTTCCCCGAACCCCAGTACCTGCACTCCTCCTTAAGCTCGCAAATTGCAAAGTCAAAAAATTCGTAAGTAGTCCCGCAGTTTTGTTTACTATTTATTTTGTTGAAAATTAGGAGAGTAAGTCAACATTAAGTGACACTGGAACATAAATTTGCATTTTAAAAAATGAGGACCTTGCCTTTTTTTTTTTTTCAAAGCCACTATATTTTCCTTGATGGTTAAACTACTTGACTTTTCATTAAATGTAAATTATTCTTCAAAAAAATGTTAAACTTTTCATCATAATGGACATCCGTATTTGTCACTGACTGACTGACCACTAAAAAAACTGATCACTAGATACATAAAACAGCCATTTACTAAATAAAATGAACCATGTATCTTCAATGCAAAGCTGTAGTTGCATATATGACATAGTTGATGAACTAATACATCAGAACCAGCAAACCAAACAACAGATTGCACAAGATGACCAGACGTCTAAATAAAAAACTGTCATCAGTTAGGCAAGAGCCAATACGAGACACTCACATTTATCAGCTCTCGAAGTAAACAACGACAAACAAACAAACAAATAGTAAGATTAACTCACCAGATACCACACATAGTGGAACCTGCTGAAGATCTTCATGCCAAAGAGAGAAGTGTGTTTGTGTGTGTGTCATCTAACTTCCAAACATTACTGTGACACTGAAATGAGCCTCTACACACTCAACATTATGCTTGAACATCCATGTACATGAAGACTGAGACGGGCATAAGCCTTGGTAACCATTGCTGGCTCCTCCCCCTCAGGAACGCTCTACTATGTGTGTGTGTGATGAATTCATTAACTGTGGCTCATGGGTTGGATTCACCAATCCAAGTAGAGCATTAAACATTTACACTGTCGGCAGTGCACTATGGTACGGCTTTGTTTTGAGTATTTTCTTCCAGAGTGCAAGTACAACAGTGTGATTAACTCTTTATTCTGCAGTTATCACCACCATAAACAAACTACGATGTGTTTTTGACAACTTATCAATGATTATTAAACAGGGCTGTCAATTACTAAAAAGATCCTTAAAGTGTTAAAATAATTGAACGCAAATAAATGACTGAAGCACGTGGAATAGCGTCATTAATGTAGTTTGCTGATCTCAGGGGGTTAAAGGATTGGTTCACTTTTGAAAAAAATTTTGCTGATAATTTACTCACCTCCATGTCATCCAAGATGTCCATGTCTTTCTTTCTTCAATCGAAAAGAAATTAAGGTTTTTGAAGAAAACATTCCAGGATTTTCTCCATATAATGGACTTCAATGGGAACCAAACGGTTCAAGGTCCAAAAGACAGTTTCAGTGCAAACTGCAAACTGGTCAAAGGGCTTTAAACGATTCCAGACGATGAATAAGGGTCTTATCAAGCGAAACGATCGCTCATTTAATAAATAAATAACAAAGTTTAAGTTTTATAAGCTCAAATGCTCGCCTTGCTCTGCTCTGTGATGCGCGTTTGTGACTTTCCTGTTCGAATTCGTTCATCAAAATGAACGAATCTTTTTTCCGAGTCATTTGGTTCATTCAACGAACGAAACTAACAAATTGACTATTTCTTTCAAATTGACTCAAAGATTTGTTATTTATTTTCTAAATGAGTGATCGTTTCGCTTGATAAGACCCTCGTCTGGTGTCGTTTAAAGCCCTTTGAACAGTTTGCACTGAAACTGTCTTTTGGACCGTGAACCGTTTGGTTCCCATTGAAGTCCATTATATGGAGAAAATCCTGGAATATTTTCATCCAAAAACTTAATTTCTTTTCGAATGAATGACATGGACATCTTGGATGACATGGGGGTGAGTAAATTATCAGCAAAAGTAGTTCACTTTTTTTTAAAAGTGAACTACTCCTTTAAGGCCCTTGGACAATGAGTCCGAAATTCGCATCCAAAATTTTTGCACGTTAAAAAATAAATACGACCTCACGTTATGTCAAGCACGCTTGGACGAAACTTTCATAAAAGAAAAAAGAATCGGGTTCGATTTTCTGCTTTTTTCGCATCCGGAGCTAAGGAGTCTAATGGTGTTTTGACAATTCAGAGCCACTGAATCACGAATACGAAAAAATGCATATGAAAATTTCAGACTCAGTGTGCAATGGCCTTTAGGGTTTATCATACTGAGCATCTACAAGCACCTGTAACCCTGGGAAGCGGATTGAACCCGATTTCGTAACACTTGAACCCGATTTCGCTTCTCTGTGATCAGATCATTTTAAGCCGGTCCAAAATTTTCGCTCCAATTATCCAGTAATTAAGCGAACCCATTCAAACAATCAGTCCAGGAAAGTTTTCTTCTGTAATGTTGTAATCTGATCTTGCTGGATATAGCAGATAAATGACAAAATAAAAACAAGATAAACGATGTATGCTTAATTTCAAGAGAAGTACACGATTAATCGCGACTAATCGCACAAATGGGTGCGATTAATCGTGACTAAAATGTGAATTTATGGACAGCCCTAGCATTAAATTAAAGAAAATTGATAAAATATCAATACTTGTATTTGAGAACATGAGCTACTGAAGTAAAAGCACATGTCTAATAACCATAACTGACGCTATTCATGCAGCATTCAGAAGGAGAAGACAGAGGGGACACACTCACCTGTAGTGTGGCCTCATATGAGCAGTCAGAAAAGAAGAGAGAGCACGTTAACAACTGCTGATACAGCGGATATGAGACAGAGAGAGAGAGAGAGAGAGAGAGAGGCACACTTGATATGAGATCAAGGACATGCTGGATTGTGGCATGAGCAATATGGCATGACAGATGAACATAAGAGTATTCAGTTCATGAAGTGCCATCAGGGATTTTCCAATTCTGATACACTTTAATTTAGTCGCATTAACAACATTTTGGTAAAACGTTCACAAGAAAAGTAGGTCCACAGTTAATACTGTCGAGAAGCATGAAACTCCAAACCAAGTTGCTTTAACCAAGGGACTTTAAATTGCTCTGGTAATGAAACTGGTAGAGGAATAATGAAATTTCATTGGAATTGGTATTGAGATTTTCATAACCTGATGACCCAACAACTACCCAGAACGCACATTCAGTTCAAATTTCCCATCATGCTCGTGGTAATACCGAAAGATGAACAGCTCTACTGTAATAACAGCAGCTTTATTACTTTGAATGTTTATTCATATACCCGAGGACAGGATATCAGGCAATAGCTTTGCTTTGTGTACTTCAAACCATTTCTAAAGGTCAAAACCCAAAGAGAGAAGAGAAGAGAAAAGGATGTTCTGTTTCAAAAGGCATCAACAACATGATTGTGTTGCTAGTTCTCATTGGATGAACAACTATTTTCTGATTGGCCCTGTATTGCGTGAGATTTGAGGTGTCTAGAGAAGCTCTTGTACCTTCTGTTGAATAGTCGAGTGTTTCGTCTCCATATCCTTCCTCTCTTTGGCCGAATCCATAACCAGCTGATCCAGCTGAAAGACAGACATTCAAAAATTAAAATCGATATTCTTATGTGTTAAAACAGAAAGAGAAAGGAGGAGTCAGAATAATTTGTGTCGACATATGAAGCAGGTGCATTTTCCACTTTAGAGATTCTGCTCGATTAAAGACAGTCTATAAGGCAAAGAATGTTTTCATGTGTTAAACAAAATAGTTTCAATGCGCCAAGTGAGACACCGCCTTCACACAACGCTACTGAACTTTATAAAACGCATGGATGTCCATGAGAAACCACTTTAAACATGAGTCATGTGGTTTAAAGATGGTCTGGTTTCCTACATCTGCATGGAAAACCACTCTTGCCCCATTATTTTTCCCATATTCTGATGATGATGATGACCGGCACTACACACAGCTTAACAAATTCAAGAGTGTAACTGTAAAACGTAGACATTCATAACCTTTCCAGTGGCCAAATCTACACTCGTTGCCTCTAAAGGGAATATCCCACTACACTGTTCTTCTAAGCGGTCTTTAATATATTGTTGGATGCTACTTTTATCATGTATAACTACCTCCACAACTGATTTCACAGTTTATTTCCATACTATACAGGTTACCATTCACTTGCTATTCAACTGCCTCATCAGATACGCAGAAGACTTGTGTAGAAAGTATCAAGAAATAAAAATAAATGTGAAATTTATGGAAAATAAAACAATTTAGTGACTTGCTCATTAGATCAACCTTGGCAGCCAATATTTAAATGTAATAGCGAGTAATTTTATTAATATTTCCCCTGGTTGAGAATTAAAAGTCCTTTTTGGAGATACACAAACACACACACACACACACACACACACACACACACATATACATTTATATATATATATATATATATATATATATATATATATATATATATATATATATATATATATAGGGCTGTCATAAATGACTTACAAACAGATATCTCAGAGGAGAGGAGGACTGGAGAGAGATATGCTCTAGAGCACAACTCCTAACAATAAATACCCATCTAAAACTGATTCAATATAATTGGATTATGAAGACTTATGTTACTCCCGAAAGACTGAATAAGATGAATCCAAATATTCCTGATATTTGTGTTAAATGTAATATCGAAAAGGGCACCTTGTTTCATTGTCTGTGGGACTGCCCTGAGATACGAAAGTTTTGGAATGAGGTTACAAAATGTATTTCTAAGATGACCTTAAACCTAGTGCCTGACGATCCTGCACTTTGTATTCTTAATTTGTATCCAAAGGACTGTATGTTAAACCACAAAGAGAGGAAAATCACAGACCTATGTTTAGTACAAGCTAGACGCTTGATCTCTCTCTGTTGGAAAGATGTCAAGAGCCCTTCTATTGGTCGATGGCTGAAAGAATTATCAGCATGCCTTATCCTTGAAAAGTTAACATACACAATGAAAAAGAAATCAGCCGAATTTAAAGAGATCTGGAATCCCTTTCTTGCATTTTTGGAGAATCGTGAGGCCGAGGAAACTCTGGAAACTTGAAGGTCATATATACCTAATTGTCTGTATTTCCTAAGCTATGTATGATTATATAATGTCGTTATCCAGTGCGTTGTTTGTTTTGTTTTTTTTTTTTTTTTTTTGGGGGGGGGGGGGGGGGGAGTGGATTCTTTTCTTTTATAGTTTGATTGTTAAACGCTTTGTTAAATTTATTTGTGAAATGTAAAATGTATATCCTTGTTAATTGTAAAAATTCAATAAATACATGTTTATAAAATATATTAGGGCTGTCAGTTAAACGCGTTATTAACGCCGTTGACGCAAACCCATTTTAACGGCGTCAATGTTTTTTCTCGCACGATAAATTCCTTTTAATTTTCAACCAGGGGAAATATTAATAAAATTACAGTCTTTATGTCCTAGCAAACTTTTCGTTTTGTTCACATGATTTTGCAACAGGACGCGGCATGCGCGGCGGTGCGCTCTCAAACCCATTCATTTCATTGGCTTGTGCTGCGCGAGGACGTTTTGTTGCTTCGTCGATCAAAGCGTAAACGGATCTAGCTAGACCGGAAACAACAACAGGCACGCACTTGTTTGGGCATGCGAGCCGGCCAAATAGTAGGCTAACGCTATGTTAACGTAACACAGCTGATGCGAATTCTCCGCCCCCTTGTCAATATCAGGAACTCGTCAGTATTTCTTTCACCCTTTTATTGATGGACAGTGTTACATTGTGTGAGAGATTATTTGCCCCAAGTGAGAATGTTAGTGTGAAATTGAACACAGTATATGTCAATGTTGCTTTCAATAAAAAAACATTTACACAAAGCAAGACGATCCACTTTTCCATGTTGATTAGAGCATTAAAATGAGAAAAAATATAATGGAACAAAAAGAAATCAAAAGACATTTAGAATAGATAAAAATGTGCGATTAATCGCAAGTTAACTAACCCTAACCCTGACATTAATGCGATTAATTGCGATTAAGTATTTTAATCATTTGACAGCACATATATATATATATGGTTCTCAACCAGAGGGCCTCACGATTTAAAATAACAAGAAATTCATATTTTTCTTATTTTAATTATTTCCCTCAACGACTGATTGTTTCTTTTGAATAACCAGAATTATTGGATAACTTGGATATACAATATGAGGATGTCTAATTTTAAAAGTGTGGTTTCTAAACATGTAAACTCCATCGACAGATTTATACATTTTTATAACTATGTTAAACATTATTGCCGTTAAAAATCGTTATCTAGTAGATCAGGGATGGACGGAAAAAGACGTAAATTCAGTGATTAAAAAGAGTAGGAAGCATGAAGAATTATAATTATCTTGCTTGTTTTAATCAATTTTACAATTATTCTCTGTGATCTGAGGGTGAAGGATCCTGGTTATAAACAGGAACCTTTCAAATTACTTGCTTTCAATTTTGTACATGCTAAAACTTGTCAACATTTAGGAACTAGCAAAGTGTAAGTGTTCAAATCGCTAACCCCAAGCGCAGACAACAGTACTAGTGAAACCTGCTCTAGAAAACACCACTTATGTGTCTTTTCTATAGGGGAAGTTGATGACAGGAAGTAACCTGTAATGGGATCTTAGCACTCTTTATCTGCTCAGACACGGCGAGCGATCATCCATCACCCTGTATCATGCATGGATCCACGTCACGTGTGGTGTTTCGGGCGAGCGCTTTGTTTTGATCCGCCAGGAAAGAGGCGGGCAGATGCAGCGCTGATAATATCAGATTGGAAATGTTTTTCTCTGTCGCAGTCATAAAGTTTCCACTCTCGATTGGTGTTTGCCAAAGACTGACCACCTGACCAATCCTGTGAGCATGAATCAACCATGAGCTGCATTAAAGTAATGTAACTGAAAGCTATACTACGATGATGCTATTGTTTCATTATGAAAATTCATATTGTTAATATACATAATAACTCCAGATCCCTCAATAGAAATGATCCATCTTCATATTTCAGTACAGCATCAACAAATTATAAAAATACTTAAATAATACTTAAAATAATTCATTAGTATTATAATCATGTAGTTTTTATGTTGGGTCACTATATAATTCCACTACTTCCATTTTTGTTATTTCACAGAATGTGAAAAATAAGTAAAAAAGCGCAGATGTGTCTAAACTGAGAATATCCAGACACACACACACACACACACACACACACACACACACACCTGAGAGCAGCTCCTCCAGACCTCTCGACAGAAGCGTTCCACGCTCTCCAGCTTCATGATGTCCGACACTAAACCTGATAGCCTTCTGCTGTGTAACTCACGTCCACTCTGATATAAACTCTGATCCTCATATAGACTCAATTTAAGTCCCAGACAGAAAAAGGGAAAATCCTGTAATCACCCAGTTTAAGTTCCTGTTTCCAGTGTAACAACAGCCAATCACACATCTCAAGAAGCACATCTCATCCCTGCCCACCGCAAACAAGGATTCACACACTCCTCATCAGACCGGGGTGAAAGTGAAAACACTGCTTTGATAGATAGATAGATAGATAGATAGATAGATAGATAGATAGATAGATAGATAGATAGATAGATAGATAGATAGATAGATAGATAGATAGATAATGTATGTATGGATAGTATTTATGGATAGTATGTATTGTATGTAAATAATAGTATGTATAGTATGCATGTATAGTATATAAATAGTATGTATGGCTAGTATGTATCATATGTATGTATATTATGTATTGATAGTATGTAAATAATAGTATGTATGGATAGTATGAAGAGTATGTATAGTATTTATGGATAGTATGTATAGTATGTAAATAATAGTATATATAGTATGCATGTATAGTATATATATATAGTATGCATGGCTAGTATGTATAGTATGCATGGATAGTATTTATAGAATTTATGGATAGTATGTATGGATAGTAGGTATAGTATTTATAGATAGTATAGACAGTATATAAATAATAGCATGTATAGTATGCATGTAGTGTGTATATATAGTATGTATGGCTGGTGTGTATAGTATTTATGGATAATATGTATAGTATTTATGGATAGTATGTGATTAATAGTATTTATAGTATGCATGTATAGTATATACAGCAGGGGTGCCCAATCCTGCTCCTGGCGATCGACTGTCCTGCACAGTTCATCTCCAACCATAATCAAACACACCTGAATGTGATCCTAAAGACCTTAATTGGCTACTTCAGGTGTGTTTGATTAGGGTTGGAGATGAACTGTGCAGGACAGTCGATCGCCAGGAGCAGGATTGGGCACCCCTGATATACAGTATGTATGACTAGTATGTATAGTATGCATGGCTAGTATATAAATAATAGTATGCATGTATAATTTGGCTAGAATGTATAGTATGAATGGATAGTATGTATAGTATTTATGTATAGTATGTAAATAATAGTTTGTATAGTATGCATGTATAGTATATATAGTATGTATAGCTGGTATTTATAGAATTTATGGATAGTATAGTATGTATGGATAGTAGGTATAGTATTTATAGATAGTATAGACAGTATATAAATAATAGTATGTATAGTAGGCTGGTGTGTATAGTATTTATGGATAATATGTATAGTATTTATGGATAGTATGTGATTAATAGTATTTATAGTATGCATGTATAGTAGCATGTATGGCTAGTATGTATAGTATGTATGGCTAGTATGTATGCATAGTATGTAAATAATAGTATGTATGTATAATTTGGCTAGAATGTATAGTATGAATGGATAGTATGTATAGTATGCATGTATAGTATGTAAATAATAGTTTGTATAGTATGCATGTATAGTATATATAATATGTATGGCTGGTATGTATAGTATGTATGGCTAGTATGTATAGTATGTATCGATAGTATGTAAATAATAGTATGTATGTATAATTTGGCTAGAATGTATAGCATGAATGGATAGTATGTATAGTATTTATGTATAGTATGCAAATAATAGTTTGTATAGTATGCATGTATAGTATATATAGTATGTATGGCTGCTGGTATGCATAGTATTTATGGATAGTATGTATAGGTATGCATGTATGGATAGTATTTATGGTAGGGCTGCAATACGATTAATCATGACTAATCGTTTGCAGAATAAAAGTTTTTGTTTACATATGTGTGTGTGTGTGTGTGTGTACTGTGTAAAATAATTATGTATATATAAATACACAAACATGCATGTATAATTTTAAGAAAAAAAAATATATTGAGTATTTATAATAATATATAATATAAATTACATTTAAATATAGAAATGTATATAAACATGTAAATATATACATGCATGTGTGAGTATTTATAAATACATAATTATTTTACACAGTACACACACACATATATGCTGTAAACAAAAACTTTTATTCTGCAAACGATTCGTCGAGATTAAACGTTATGCAGCCCTAATATATAGTATGTAAAATAATAGTATGCATATAGCATGTATGGATATATATATGTTTAGTATGGATAATTTGTATGTATAGGTATGCATGTATGGATAGTATGTATAGTATTTAAGGACAGTTTGTACAGGTAAGTTTAGTATGGATAATATGTATAGGTATGCAAGTATGGATAGTATGTATAGGTATGTTTAGGTTCATATGTATCTATAGGTATGTATGCATGTATGGATAGTATATGTATAGGCATGCATGTTTAGTATGTATAATATGTATGGATATTGCAGACAGAGGCCAGGTAGATGACAGATGCGTGATGTACCTGTCCAGTCAGGTGCTTCATGAGGGGTTGTAGTTCACTGAACAGATCATAGCCCTGATGGAAGAAGGTCAGGTGGGCGTACATGAACGACAGCATCTGTGCGACACACAAGAGTTTCAGCAACAGCTCACACACACACACGATCATCTGCAGACACTTCGTGAGTGCGAATACTGTACCGATTTGAGGATTTCCGATCGCCTCTTCGACTGGAGCACATTAATCTGAAATAAAGAAATAAATAAAGGTTATACTTTACTCTACGGTGCCAGTTACATTGTACAAACTCAAATAAGTACGGAGTAATATTAATTAATTACCTACATGTACTTACTATCGAGTTATGGTTAGGGTTTGGTTTAGGGTTAGTTACTTGTAATACGCATAATTTACTGTTATTAAGTATGAACGTGTAACTACGTCACCTTAAAATAAAGTGTTACCTAAAAATTCCCTACTTAAAAAAATAGGTAGTTTTTATTAGCATCATTAAGTTTTCAAAACAAAAGTAAAACAATAAAGACATGAGGCCAACAAAAGACCTGGGGATTTCCCACAGAAGGAAGTGCTAACATTGTCAACAAAATTACTGACAAAAATTTGGATTTTGTCTTTTATAATTGTTTTATATATATATATATATATATATAAACATTTGGTAGTGTTTGGTGACGTGTCACTTTACATGTTTTACGGAGATATTTAGTGACTACAACATATGCAATTTCGGTCACGGCAAAAATAATAAATATTACATGTCAGACAAAAACAAAAGCTGTAAAAGTGCACACCGGCAACAACTACAGCTTCAATAATGACACATCACTATTAAATGTATACGGCATCTGCTTCCTGGAGTCCTTTATTCTTTCTCAACAGAAACACACACAGAGTTCTCTCTCTGTGCCACCAGGTGGCGCTCTTCTCAAGAACAAGTCGCGACCGCAGGAGGGATCGACTGCCGTTTCCAGGCGGAGGCACATCGCTCTCAGAGAAAGGTAACGGACTGACCCTGTGAAGGGGAATCATCTAAACTGAGCACGTGTGGTCACTGCAGGACACAGGAAGTGACATCAGAGAACAGATGCATTGTGTGACATCAACCGATCAAGTTTCCTTCTCTTTCAAACACTGCTTCATGCAGATCAAGCAAACCCATAAACACTGTTATCTCCAGTAAATCTGTATAATTATTAATGTCATATTTATGTGTTTATTTTGTAACTATGACGTAATGGCACAAGAATTTGTACAAAGGTGGAGGAATTATGAGGGGCCGAACCGATTCAAGACTACAAAAAAAACAAAACAAAAAAAGCACAGGAGAATATAACAAATAATGAATAATGAATGAACAACTAGACTAGCAGGAGTAGAAAACATGGTATATAATTATGTATAAAGTCTTATTGTCCACCAGACTAAACTCTGTTCGCTTTGAAAAGCAACTCGTACAAAACAGGTTTCACTTTATTTTGCTGGTCCCTTTTGATCATTCTGTCGACTATAAGTAGCTTTGCAACTACAAACGTATTCTAACCCTAACCGTAGCAGTCTACTAATGGTCTACTCACACTCTAATGAGAGTTCGTAAACATGTAGGTGCAACGTTACTTTAATTATAGTCAACAGAAGGTGCTAAAGAGACCATCACAATACAGTGAAACCAAAAACAAAACACAAAAGCAACACACAAAACACATAAAACATAAAACAAAACAAAAACGAAATAAAAAAAATAAAAATAAAACCCACACAAAATAAAACTAAACAAAAAACTAAAAACAAAACCCACACAATAAAACAAAACACAAAAAACAAAACCCACAAAATAAAACAAAAACAAAATTAAAAACTAAAAACAAAAACAAAACACACAAAATAAAACAAAACAAAAACAAAACACTACACACAATAAAAAAAAAAAAAAAAAAAAATAAAAATAAAAAACTAAAAAAAAACACATTCAATAAAACAAAACACAAAAAAAATAAAAACAAAACACACAAAATAAAACAAACAAAACACTACTACACACAATAAAACAAACACAAAAAACTAAAAACAAAACACACAAAATAAAACAAAAACAAAACACTACTACACACAATAAAACAAACACAAAAAACTAAAAACAAAACACAAAATAAAACAAAAACAAAATCAAAAAACTAAAAACAAAAACAAAACACAAAACAAAACACTACACACAATAAAACAAAATAAAACAAAAACAAAACTAAAAAACTAAAAACAAAATCCACACAATAAAACAAAACTAAAAACTAAAAACAAACACAAAAAACTAAAAACAAAACACACAAAACAAAAACAAAATAAAAAACTAAAAAACAAAAACAAAACACAAAATAAAACAAAACAAAAACAAAACACTACACACAACAAAACAAAACAAAAATAAAAACAAAATCCACACAATAAAACAAAACACAAAAATAAAAACAACACACAAAATAAAACAAAAAAACTACAAAATAAAACAAAACGCAAAACAACTAAAAACAAAACAAAAAATAAGACAATAAAAACACAAAAAAACAAAAGGCAAAAAATGTTTACCAAAAAAATCAAAGTAAATAAATGAAACTAAATTGTAAAAAGTGTAGCTAAAAAAATTAAGTCTGACAAAAAAAAAAAACAAAATTAAATAAAACAAAAAACAAATATTAGCTTAGAAATGTCCATATTTTCCCTCCAAGTTTTGCTTTGAAAAGTGGTAAAACACTAAAAGCAATTTTGTTTTCCCTATAAACAAAACGTCTCGGTTACGTATGTAACCCTCGTTCCCTGAGTAGGGAACGGAGACGTTACGTCAGAAGTGACGGAGATTGGGGGATTTCGCATAGAAAGCCAATCCTCTTCGAGTATTTAAACACGAGCCAATGGCATGCAATGCCTTGGGGCTGCGGAAATTTGCATAGCGTACTCCGCCCTATACTCCGTGAGTATAAAAGGAGGAAGTGAACGCAACCGCAGTATGTCTTCGCTGAGGAGCCAAGCCTGAACTCGGCATCTACCCAGCAATACAGCAGAAGTGGCAGGGAGACGTAACGTCTCCGTTCCCTACTCAGGGAACGAGGGTTACATACGAAACCGAGACGTTCCCTTTCGTAGTCACTTCGAGTTACGTCAGAAGTGACGGAGATTGGGGGTCTGTGCCATCACGCCAACTTCAAGCTGTCTTCCAGTGCCCTGCGAAAGTCTGGACCCCCGAGCCTTACCTCTTTTTTTTTTTTGGGGGGGATCCGACTTTGACACAGGATTACCAAGGTACACTGGGAAACATATCCCGGAAGGGACATGCTACCAGCTGCCTACCGAAGGGAGGACTTACGAATACACATATGGCCACATAGGAACACATATGGAACACTGGAGCACCAACCGCAGGTGGCTACTAATTTCAACTCCAGGGGTGGCAGATGGCTTGCCAAGGGAAGACACATGCTCAGAGAGGCTTACAGTGGATAATACACATGAGACGGTTACCATGGGGAACCGTGCGCATGGAGGCACCTAGCCGGCATCCAGAGCAACAGCAGTGGTGCCCGCATCGTCGGTGCTGGAGGACTCAAGACTTCAATGAAAGAACTGAGGAAATATCGCACTTATCCAGTCCGGGGAGTGGAGTGGCGAGCAAGCGAAGACACCTGAGCGGATCCAGAACTGGCCGAAACGAGTATGTGAGAGGATACCGGCTCAATTCGCAGATTGTAGAATCTGGCGAAGGTGTTGGGTGTCGCCCAGCCTGCAGCTCTGCAGATGTCTGTTAGCGAGGCGCCGTGCGCTAAATCCCAAGAGGAGGCCACACTCCGAGTGGAATGGGCCGTCACACCAAGGGGGCACGGAAGGCCTTGCTGCTGGTAAGACAAAGCAATGGCATCCACTATCCAGTGGGACAGCCGTTGCTTTGAGAGAGCCCTTCCCTTCTGGCTCCCTCCATGACAGACAAAGAGCTGGTCTGAGGTCCTGAAACACTGCGTTCTGTCGACATAGGTGCGGAGAGCACGTACCGGACAGAGCAGTGCCAAGGCTGGGTCTGCCTCCTCCGGGGGCAGCGCTTGCAGGTTCACCACCTGGTCCCGGAAGGGAGTGGTGGGAACCTTGGGCACATATCCAGGCCGGGGTCTCAGGATCACGTGAGAGTAAGCCAGCCCGAACTCCAGGCACGCTTCGTCAACGGAGAATGCGTGCAGGTCCCCCACCCTCTTGATGGAGGCCAATGCAACCAGGAGTGCTGTCTTCATGGACAGAAACTTTAACTCTACCGATTGCAAAAGCTCAAAGGGATGCCTCTGCAGAGCACTTAAAACTACCGAGAGGTCCCAAGAGGGTACGAGGGGAGGACGAGGCGGATGCAGCCTCCTCGCTCCCCTCAGGAACCTGATGACCAGGTCGTGCTTCCCTAAGGACTTACCTTCCACTGCTTCATGAGAAGCGGCAATAGCCGCGACGTAAACCTTAAGGGTGGAGGGCGACAGCCTGCGCTCCAACCCCTCTTGCAGGAAGGAAAGCACGACACTGATCGAACATCTCTGGGGGTCTTCTCCGCGAGAAGAGCACCAATTGACGAAGAGGTTCCACTTCAACGCATAAAGGTGTCTCGTGGACGACGCTCTTGCGGAAGTGATGGTTGCCGCCACCGCAGGTGGCAGCGAACTCAAACCTGCCTCGTCCCGTCCAGGAGCCACACGTGCAGCCTCCAAAGATCGGGACGAGGGTGCCACAGAGTGCCCCGTCTCTGAGAGAGTAGGTCCGGTCTCAGAGGAATAGGCCAAGGAGGTGCTGTCGCGAGGAGCATGAGTTCGGAGAACCATGTCTTGGTGGGCCAATAGGGGGCTACCAGCAAGACCTGCTCCTCGTCCTCCTTGATCTTGCACAACACCCGTGCAAGGAGGCTCACTGGGGGAAACGCATACTTGCGTGGGCCCCGTGGCCAGCTGTGCGCCAGCGCATCCGAGCCGAGAGTGCCGCGGGTCAGAGAATAAAACTGGGCGCAGTGGGACGAGTCCCGAGAGGCGAACAGGTCTATCTGTGCCTCCCCGAACTGGTCCCAAATCAGCTGGACCGACTGGGGATGGAGTCGCCATTCGCCGGAGATGGGACGGGCCCGGGACAGCTCGTCGGCTGCCCAGTTCCGGACTCCAGGAATGTAAACTGCACGAAGGGACCTCAGGTGCTTCTGACTCCATATCAAGAGGTGGCGGGCGAGCTGCGACAACTGACGCGAGCGTAGACCCCCCTGGTGGTTGATGTACGCTACTGCCGTAGTGTTGTCTGAGCGGACAAGCACATGCTGGCCCTTGAGCAACGCTCGGAAGCGGTGCAAGGCGAGCCGTACTGCCAACAGCTCGAGGCAATTGATGTGCATGAGGCGCTGGGCTCCTGTCCAGGAACCGGCGGCTGCATGCCCATTGCACATGGCACCCCAACCCGTGGTAGATGCATCCGTGGAGACAACGAGATGCCTGGAAACTCGCTGAATAGGGACGCCGGTCCGTAAAAAGCTGAGGTTCGACCACGGGAAGAAGGTTCGGCGGCACGCTGGAGTCACTGGAACTCGGAGCGAGCCGCGATGCCATGCCCACCTCGGGACTCGATCGCGAAGCCACAGCTGAAGCGGTCTCATATGAAGCAAACCGAGCGGCGTTGCCGCGGCCGCGGATGCCATATGCCCCAGGAGCCTCTGAAAAAGTTTCAGTGGAACCGCACTCTTGCCCTCGAACTGTCGAAGGCAAGCCAGCAGTGAGTGCGCGCGCTCGTTCGTGAGCTGCGCGGACATGGCGACCGAGTCTATCTCCATGCCGAGAAAAGAGATCCTCTGCACGGGGCAAAGTTTGCTCTTTTCCCGGTTGACCCGAAGGCCCAGACGGGCTAGGTGCCGGAGCACCAGGTCTCTGTGTTCGCAAACCTGAGCTCGAGAGTGTGCTAGTATCAGCCAGTCGTCGAGATAATTCAGGATGCGAACCCCGTGTTCGCGAAGGGGAACAAGGGCTGCCTCGACGATCTTCGTGAAGACGCGAGGGGACAGAGCTAACCCGAATGGGAGAACGGCGTACTGGTATGCCTGGCCCTCGAAGGCAAACCGAAGAAACGGTCTGTGTCGAGGGAGAATGGAGACATGGAAGTACGCGTCCTTCAGGTCGATCGCTGCAAACCAATCCTGATACCGAACACATTCGAAAATGCGTTTGGCCGTGAGCATTTTGAATGGTAGTCGATGGAGAGAACGGTTCAAAATGCGCAGGTCCAGGATCGGTCGTAACCCACCGGTCTTTTTGGGGACAATGAAGTAGGGGCTGTAAAACCCGGACCTCACCTCGGCTGGAGGGACCGTCTCGATTGCACCTTTCGCCAGCAGGGTCGCAATCTCCGCTCTCAAGACTGGGGCATTGCCACCGACCATCGTGGAGCGAACTCCCCAGAAGCGGGGAGGAGACCGTGCGAACTGAATCGCGTAGCCGAATCTGATCGTTCTGATGACCCAGCGGGATACCCCGGGAAGCGCTAGCCAGGCTTCCAGGAAGTGAGCCAACGGGGTCATGCGAACCACAGGCGTCCCCCCGGAGGGGCAGCGGTGCGGGTCGACTGGCACGCGTGCAAGAGTTACCCCGCTCGGATGCGTCGAAGCCCGCTCCCCAACAGAAGGGACCAGGGAAAGCGGAGCCTTCCACGGGGGTCTGTTCTGCCGGGGGTCTGGCGATAGAGGGGGAAGGGATTGGCGTAGCCCTGGAGCGACACACGCACCCTTCCGCGCCCTCAGAGACAGAGAGGAGTGTGTGGGCTGACGCACGGGGGCATCGAGCGCACCCACTCCAGTCTGTGAGCTCAGTGAGGATGTCAAGTCTTTCTTTAACCAGTTCAGGGTGCTGCCCACCCGTGGGTGAGCAGCGGGGAGCTGAGAACAAAAGATTCTCCCCCGGCCCTCCACCGGGGGAAGGAGGGGGCCTGCTACCGCCTCCTGTGAAAGACTCGAGATCGTCACTGAGCGGCTCGTGTCAGGATCTTCGCTTGGCCTGGCGTTTAGCGGGGCGAGCGGCCTGAGGGGGCTGTGACGCCGGCCTGCGGCCTCCTCGATGCCGGGGCCCGGGTGAAGGCTGCTGCTGGGCCCGGGCAGGAGGGAGGGGAGCCGCAGGGGGGCGTCCTCGGCGGCGAGCAGAGGGAGGCACCTGCGCCGATGACTGGGTGGAGGCAGCAGCTGGTCGCCGGGGCAGGATGTGTTTAATGGCCTCCGTCTGCTTCTGGGCGGTGGAGAACTGCTGGGCGAAGTCCTCGACCGCACCGCCGAAAAGGCCAACCTGGGAGAGCGGACCGTCGAGCAGACGAGTCCGCTCAGCGCTCCGCGTATCTGCCAGGTTGAGCCAGAGATGGCGCTCCTGAACCACACAAGTGGCCATCACCTGACCGACGGCGCGAGCGGCCACTTTCGTTGCCCGGAGAGCAAGGTCAGTGGCGGACCGCAAATCTTTAAATGCCGTCGTGTCAGTCCCGCCCTCGTGCATGTCTCTGAGCATCTTCGCTTGGAAGACCTGCAAAGTGCTCATCGCATGCAAAGCGGAGGCCGCCTGTCCCGCCGCTCTATAGGATCGCGCCGCCATAGCAGACGAGAACCCACAGGCTTTGGACGGGTGCTTAGGAGGACCACGGGTGGAGGCGCTCTGTGGACACAGCTGCATCGCAACAGAGCGCTCCACCGGGGGCATCCCAGTGTACCCACGGGCGGCCCCACCGTCGAGGGGGGGGAAGGCGGGGGAGAGATCGCGCTCTCGAGTGGACAAAGGAGCCCCCCAAGAGCGCGATAACTCCGCATGCAGCTCGGGGAAAAAAGGTATTGGAGTTGGCCGTGGCCTTGCGGCGGCAGCTTTGTCCAGATACCAATTATCCATCCGCGAGAGATCGGGGCAGGATGGAGGTTTCCATTCTAGCCCGATACTCCCAGCGGCTCGAGACAGCATGGCCGTCAGCTCGGGATCTGACACGGGCAACGCTGGCACTCCCAAAGAGGGCAACGCAGCCGCATCTTCCTCTCCCGAGGACTCAAGCCCGCCTAGTGATGCAGTGATAGACATCACATCATCATCTGGAGCGCTGCTAGAAGCAGCCGGCGCCGCCGAAGAGACAGCCGACTGAATCGAGCTGGCGCTCGCTGGCTCACGCACTGAGGCGGGAGGTGTGGCCCGAGGAATCGTCGGGGCTTTATCCCACACCGTCACCGTTAGATCGCCGGGTCCCCGGGTCGACGGGCCCCCTTTCGTGAAGGAAGCCGATCGAGTAGGGGGGACCGGGGCTCTCACTCTAGTGAGATCATTGAGCCTCGACCTCAGTGTGGAGATGGTCATGCTCCCACAGAAGGAACATGAGTCATCCACGAACGCTGCTGCTGCATGCTGAATGCCCAGGCATACAAAGCAGCGTTCGTGACCATCAGATGATGACAGAAATCTACCACATCCAGAAGGACACGGGCGAACCATCTTTAAAAAGACGTGCCACGTGCAGCTCTTTCACTTTATGAGAAAGGAGAAATTCACTCTTTCAGCGCTGAGGCTACCAGGGAGAAGTGCAAAGTCTGGCAGACCACTGCTCAGATCGCAGGCAATGCAGAATCTCGCTGGGTACCGCCGTCACACCAACACTGAAGAGGACGCTCGTTCTCGAAGAGTCTTGAATCAGCTTTTAGGAGTGAAGAGGTTCTCTTGGCTCCGAAGCGAAAACATACTGCGGTTGCGTTCACTTCCTCCTTTTATACTCACGGAGTAGGGCGGAGTACGTTATGCAAATTTCCGCAGCCCCAAGGCATTGCATGCCATTGGCTCGTGTTTAAATACTCGAAGAGGATTGGCTTTCTATGCGAAATCCCCCAATCTCCGTCACTTCTGACGTAACTCGAAGTGACTACGAAAGGGAACTAAAACATTTTTTATTTAATTAAAAAAATGTTCAGCTTAAAAAAGTCTGACAAAACAAATAAAAAAGCACACCTAATAACAATTAAATAAATAAAATACACATTTTTTGTATTTCATTTTGTTTAAAAAAGTTTTTAAAAAAAGTAACGTAAAAAAGTCAAGTGTTAAAAACAGTAGATAAATGATACTGTATACTGTACTGTAACACACATCATGTATATCAGCACAAAGGCAGGTGATGGATCAACACAGATCTGCATCATGAATGTGTGTGTGTGTGTGTGAGGTCTCTCACCTGCAGCACGTAGTCCAGGACGATGTGGCGGAAGCACTTGCGTGTGGCGTTGAGGATGTTGGTGGCCTCCTCCACCTCGTGCGGTTTGTTCCGGGCCGCCTGGGCATTTTTGGACAGCGCTGCGTCTTTCTCCTCGCTCACTTTGTCAAACTGTTTCTTGGCCTCTTTAAACTTCCGAAGGTCCCTGCGCACAGCAACACCGTTCCTTACATGAGCACTGCGCGGTCGCCAGTATAACGCCTCAGTGCCTGCCACATGTACATTCACTCTAATAACGCTTGTTTGAAAAGTCTCGTCTGCTCACCAAGGCTGCATTTATTGGATTCAAAATACAATTACATGTATTCTCATAGATGTGATCATATTTCACAGTTTGACTGTTAAAGTGTAATGTATATTCCTGTGATCAAAGCTGATGATTTCAGCATCATTACTCCAGTCTTCAGTGTCGCATGACCCTCCACAAATCACTCTAATATGAGGATCTGATGCTGAAGACACATTTATGATTATTATTATCAGTGTTGAAAACAGTTAAATTTTTCATATTTTTGTGGAAACTGATACTTTGTTTTCAGGATTATTTGAGGAGTACAAAGTTCAAAATCAGCATTTATTTGACAATATAACAATATAAAAGTATTTGACCAATGTAATCCTTGTTGAATAAAAGTACTAATTTCATTCAAATTTTTTTTTACATTGTCTCTTGCTTGAAACTTTATAAAACATGGACTACATTAATGTAATATAATATACTGTAAATTAGCGAAAAAAACGATATGTTGGCCATGGCACAAATATAAAATTTTATCCTTAATTTAATTCGCACAAAACCATAGAATCATCTAAATGTAGTATTTTAATTTAGTATATACATGTTATTTATATACACACACACACATATATATATATATATATATATATATATATATATACACATATACATATACATATATATATATATATATATATATATATATATATTAGGGCTGTCAAACGATTAATCGCGATTAATCGAATCCAAAATAAAAGTTTGTGTTTACATAATATATGTGGGTGCACTGTGTATAATTATATATATATATATATATATATATATATGAAGAGTTCAGATGCAAAAGCCTCTAAATGCCATTTGAAATTTTCTTCTTTAATGATGATTTTTATGAAACTTGTATATTTAAGTTCAGTAATTTCACTTAAATGCCAATGATAATTACCTATTAATTGTTATTTAAGTGAAATTATTGAACTTAAATATACAAGTTTCATAAAAATCATCATTAAAGAAGAAAATTTCAAATGGCATTTAGAGGCTTTTGCATCTGAACTCTTCATATATATATATATATATATATATATATATATATATATATATATATATAAAATACACACACATGCTTGTATATTTAAGAATTTTTTTTTATATATATAAAATATTTATATTTATATATAATACAAATGATATGTAAATCTATATACAGTACTTACATAAAAAATATTTCTTAAATATATACAAGCATGTGTGTGTATTTATATATATAAAATAATTATACACAGTGCACCCACATATATTATGTAAACACAAATTTTATTTTGGATGCCATTAATCGCGATTAATCGTTTGACAGCCCTAATATATATATATATATATATATATATTATAAATATTAATTACAATAAGAAAAAAACATATTAGTCAACTGCTAATATAACATTTTTAAAACAAATTTGATTAATAACTTAAGTAATGATTAAGAGATCAGAATCATGTAATTGATACACCAACGGTTTATCTTTGTGATACTCACTCTCGCACAAACGCCAGGAGTTGAGATTTGATGGATCGCTGTGCTTGGTCAAATAAAATCTGCAAAAAGTACAAAATTAAATAATAAATCACCATAAAAAAAAACAATTGAGCCTGACATTATTTTCATTTTTTTTTTCTTTCCAGGTTCTCATTACTGTAATGCAGCAAATACAGCTTACGGTCAAACATTTAAATATATCATACATTTGTAATAATGTAAGAAAATAATGTATGAAATAATGTAAGAAAAAGGATTACAAACAATTTGTCACGTGTTTGTTGTTATTGCATAACACATTCAGTCAATTACAAAGAAAACCAAATATGTTTTATTCGTAGCACGTTAATCTCAAAGCAACTGCTATCATCACATTAATATTTAATAAATCTAAAAAAATTGCTCTAAAAATTGCTCAAAGTCATATGTTAGTGCATAATGTAGGTATAGCAGATGATTTTTATAACCAATTCAAAGTATAGTTTTTGGCATATTTCAACTCTAAAGGCATAAATTGTGTGTGTTTAGACATTTGAAGCCAGTGCCAACTGGAACAAGTGTGTCATAGCTGCATTTGTGCTTCAAAGATCATGTGCTTAGTTCAAACTCATGAGGACTTTAACCACAAGTCAGCTGACCTCAGCACTGACTCAGTCTAAAACACACCAGCACTGTCTGGCCATGAAGATCACAGAGTGATCCTTTTATAGTATAGGAATCAAAAAGGCACAAGAACGTGAACGCGAGCTCAGTTTGTAGCAGCACAACTCTGCCTTCACATGTACAGTAGCAGGATTAAAGTCTTGCCACAAGGGGCGCTATTGCAGGCGTGATCATAAATCCCTTTCAGTTTTAAGTGAAAATAATGAAAGAATCAGCTTGAAGATTAAAGTTAACTTCTAAAAACAGTCCTTGTCATAACCGCAACACTTGTAGACTGCAGAGGGAAACTGCTGTCGCATGTCTAGTGTTACGGTCATCTCTCCTGATGTCTAAATCCTCATCTCAGCACATTCAAGCTTTGCGTTTCGAAAATGAAGAAGTCATAAGCAATAATGCAATAGGGCAGATGGTCTCACCGTGTGGTAGTTGATCATCTCTTGAAGATTCTCTGCAAACGTGGTGAGACTGGACTGTGGAGAAATCACAGAGCTTTACCAGCAAACATACAAGAACACAAACACAAAACACCACGCAGAACCCCTCGAAACTGTGGCCCACTTACACTAAATGTTTACCCCAAAATAAAATTAAGTAAATAATAAAAAAATAATTTAAATTTTTTTTCATATACCATCATATTCACCATATTTCCCAAGAAGATCTCAATTTGACTTTGTATTTCATGTTTTACATTAAAAAAAATAAAAATGACAGTAATTATACTGTACTGTAAGTTGTAACATAATAATGCATCATTAGTCCATATAAAAGATACAACAAATTTGTTATGATGTATGAATACTATATAATTTTAATATACATATGTATATACACACACACACACACACATCCATTTATCGTGTTTTTTTTTTTTAGTTTTTGCGGGGCATAAAGAATGAATGGTAAATAATATCCAGGAAATAAATAAAAAAGATGCATTTCATGAATATCTTGGAGGTTTGTTGACCTTTAATGATGTAATTGTAGAGGAAATACAAATAAACACACACACTGGTATTTACCTACACTACATGCACAAGGAAATACACTGGTATGTTTTTATCGTACAATGGATCGTTTACAATGGACATTTCAAAGAAGCAGGAAAGTAGATCTGCAGAGACCAGGAATGCTGGCTGGTAGCCAATGTTTGTATGCGAACACAAACTGAAAATGCTTTCAAAATGACCCGTCAATAAAGTGCAGTCTTGAAACGGACGGGCAGGGACGGTGTTTCTGACTCTGGAAGCCACTGATTGGCTGTTACACACTCACCTCAATGACATCATCTTTGGCGGACTGCTGTGCCAACTCCCGAATCCCGTTCACAAACTGCTTGTTGGCCGTGTTGTACGCCTTTCCAGCATCTATCATCCCGATGCAGAGTTTCACCAGCTACACACGGAGGACACACAAATATGTACATTGATATTGAAATATATATATAGAGATAAATGAATATAAAATATACAAATATATGATTAAGGGTATTTGGGATTTGTTAGACTTTTGCCTGGCAAACTGTAAAACAAGCCAGACTGAAGTGGTTGGTGCTTTATTTTTGTACTTTTTTGTTATTGGTCAAAAAACAACACTAAACACAATGACAAAACACGACACAAACACCAAAGAACTAAACAAAACAACAAAAACACAATAAAACATTACGACAAAAACACAAACCAAAACAACATAAACACAAAGCAAAAAAACAAAAAAAAAAAAAAACAAAGTGACGACAAAAACAACAAAACATCGAATGATCAAAGAATCCTGAAAAAGGTGTACATAACGGTTTTCAACATTGATAATAATAATACTAAACGTTTCTTGATCATCAAATCATCATATTTCCCCATATTATTTATCAAATAAATGAGACTATTTTAAAAACATTAAAAATATACCAATCCAAACTTTTGGACGGCAGTGTTTGTATAATTTGTACGGATTATAGTTGATAAACCTATAAAACAGAAATTGCGTTTGTCAAAATATGACAATAACACATTAGTGTTGACTGTAAGAAAAGCATCAGCTCCTCCTTCAGAGCTCGTATCCTTCCTCAGAGAGAGAGAGAGAGGAAGTGAGCGGGCTGAGTCACTCGGCCGAGCGACGCTGGGTGGGTCTGATATCCGAGCGCTCGCTCCCGCGGTCCCGGATCCTGCTTTTACAGCGCTCAACAGGGACTGCAGCAGGAGAGAGCCTCTCGCCTACACCCAACAGTTAAAACTCACATGCAAACTAGCACTACACTATGGAGGCTTGTTTCCGCCACGGAAGAATAATAGAAAAAAAAACATAATTGTGCCTTTTTTATTTCACAATTCTGACTTTTTATCTCTTTTTTATTAGAATTGTGTGACAAAGTTGCTATTGTGTTATAAAGTCAGAATTGTGTGAAATTAACTCACAATTGAGTTAAAAAGTCAGAATTGTGTGATACAAAGTCGCAATTGTGTTTATAAAGTCAGAATTGAGATATAAAGTCAGAATTGTGTCATATAAAGTCGCAATTGTGTTTATAAAGTCAGAATTGTGTGATACAAAGTCGCAATTGTGTTTATAAAGTCAGAATTGAGATATAAAGTCAGAATTGTGTCATATAAAGTCGCAATTGTGTTTATAAAGTCAGAATTGTGTGATATTAACTCGCAATTGAGTTAAAAAGTCAGAATTGTGTGATATAAAGTCAGAATTGTGTGATACAAAGTCGCAATTGTGTTTATAAAGTCAGAATTGTGTGATATTAACTCACAATTGTGTTATAAAGTCAGAATTGCGTGATATACGCAAAATGCGTGAGATAAGCTGGTTTAGATCGTACTTATCGGACCGTTCTCATTTTGTCTGTTTAAATGGGAAAAAATCAAAGATAACGTCAGTAGACTATGGAGTACCGCAAGGATCGGTTTTAGGCCCTCTGCTATTCTCAATATATATGCTGCCACTTGGTAATATTATAAGAAAACATGGAATTAATTTCCACTGTTACGCTGACAACACTCAATTATATATTTCATCACGACCAGATGAAAACACTAACTCATCTAAAATGACAGAGTGTCTCAAAGATATAAAATGCTGGATGACGCGTAATTTCCTGCTATTAAATTCAGATAAAACGGAGGTATTATTGGTCCAAAAAACTACTCACAAAACCTCTCACAATACAACTTTAATATAGACGGATGTCCTGTTACTTTATCCACTACAGTAAAAGACCTGGGTGTTATACTAGACCGCAACTTGTCTTTCGAAAATCATATTTCATATGTTACAAGAACAGCCTTTTTCCACCTTAGAAACATTGCTAAGCTACGTAACATGCTATCTGTTTCTGATGCAGAAAAATTAGTTCACGCATTCATGACCTCGAGACTAGATTACTGTAATGCTTTATTAGCCGGTTGTCCTGCATCCTCAATAAACAAGCTACAGTTAGTACAAAATGCAGCTGCTAGAGTTCTTACTAGGTCAAGAAAATATGATCATATAACACCGATTTTATCATCTCTACACTGGTTACCTATTAAGTTCCGCATCAACTACAAAATACTACTACTGACCTATAAAGCCCTAAATGGTTTAGCACCTATGTACTTAACGGACCTTCTTTCGCCCTACAATCCACCGCGTTCCTTAAGATCACTAAATTCAAGGCTTCTGGTCATTCCTAGGATATCGAAGTTCAGTAAAGGAGGGAGGGCGTTCTCGTATTTAGCTCCAAAACTCTGGAATGGCCTTCCCGATACGGTCCGAGCCTCTGACTCGCTGACACAGTTTAAAACTAGATTTAAGACGCTTCTCTTTAGTCAAGCATTCACATAATGCTTACCTTTTAGTCCTCTGTTATGCCATACGGAACCGTTTGCCACTGAAACTGCTTAACGCACCAGTGGGGCTCGACAGCCTTTTAGACAAACGGGTCGGCGCGTATGGTCGGCGCGTATGGTTGGGTTGCGGAGAGTTCAGGTTACTGAGAGTTTGTGAGTTATAACGGAAATCATTATGAACATCAGCTATGCTAATTATTTCCCATCTGCCTTTCTGCTGTTATCTCGGGACGCTTGTCCCGAGAAAAATGGCGTTCGTCAGGTCCAGTTTTGTGTCCAGCCTCTCACGGGGATTTTGGATGCCCCAACGCCTGTGATGAGACGACTCAACGCCTGTGATGAGACGACTCAACGCCTGCGATATGTTATGGCGCCGTTTGATTCATAAACAATATTTATATTTAATATTTATATTTAAACAATATGAATGTAAGCCAGAGGAGAACTGGCCCCCGACTGAGCCTGGGTTCTCCCAAGGTTTTTTCTCCATCCAATCTGATGGAGTTTGGTTCCTTGCCACTGTCGCCTTGCTTTTGGCTTGCTTTGAGCTTGCTCAGTTGGGGTTATTTAGTGTTTAGCAATGTTGTTGATCTGTGTTGTGCTACTTTCATGTTATCACTGTGAAGCTGCTTTGATACAATCTGTATTGTGAAAAGCGCTATATAAATAAATGTGACTTGACTTGACTTGACTTGATATAAAGTCAGAATTGTGTTCGAAAGTAAGAAATTCCATGATATAAAGTTGCAACTGTTATAAAGTCAGAATTGTGTGAAATAAAGTCAGAATTGTGTTCGAAAGTAAGAAATTGCATGATATAAAGTTGCAATTGTGTTTATAAAGTCAGAATTGTGTGAAATTAACTCACAATTGTGTTATTAAGCCAGAATTGTGTCATATAAAGTCGCAATTGAGTTATAAAGTCAGAATTGTGTGATATTAACTTGCAATAGTTATAGTCAGAACTGCATGATATTAACTCACAATTGTGTTTGAAAGTAAGAAATTGCATGATATAAAGTTGCAATTGTGTTTATAAAGTCAGAATTGCGTGATATTAACTTGCAATAGTTATAGTCAGAACTGCATGATATTAAGTCACAATTGAGTTATAAAGTCAGAATTGTGTGATATAAAGTCAGAATTGTGTGATACAAAGTCGCAATTGTGTTTATAAAGTCAGAATTGAGATATAAAGTCGCAATTGTGTTTATAGTCAGAATTGTGTGATATTAACTAGCAATTGAGTTAAAAAGTCAGAATTGTGTGATATAAAGTCAGAATTGTGTGATACAAAGTCAGAATTGTGTGATACAAAGTCGCAATTGTGTTTATAAAGTCAGAATTGTGTGATATTAACTCACAATTGTGTTATAAAGTCAGAATTGCGTGATATAAAGTCAGAATTGTGTTCGAAAGTAAGAAATTGCATGATATAAAGTTGCAATTGTGTTTATAAAGTCAGAATTGTGTGAAATTAACTCACAATTGTGTTATTAAGCCAGAATTGTGTCATATAAAGTCGCAATTGAGTTTGAAAGTAAGAAATTGCATGATATAAAGTTGCAATTGTGTTTATAAAGTCAGAATTGCGTGATATTAACTTGCAATAGTTATAGACAGAACTGCATGATATTAAGTCACAATTGAGTTATAAAGTCAGAATTGCATGATATAAAAGTCGCAATTGTTTTATAAAGTCAGAACTGTGTGATATTAACTCGCAATTGTGTTAGAAAGTCAGAATTGCGTGGTACAAACTCGCGATTGTGAGAAATAAACTTTCAATTCTGACGGTTTCTCAGAATTGTGATTATTTCTCGCAACTCTGACTTTATAACATGCAATTGGGTGAATTATGTGATATAAAGTCGCAATTGAGTTATAAAGTCAGAACTGCGTGATATTAACTCGCAACTGTGTTATAAAGTCAGAACTGTGTGATATTAACTCACAACTGTGTTATAAAGTCAGAATTGCGTGATATTAACTCGCAATTGTGTTAGAAAGTCAGAATTGCGTGATACAAACTCGCAATTGTGATAAATAAACTTTCAATTCTGACGGTTTTCCTCAGAATTGTGATTATTTCTCGCAACTCTGACTTTATAACATGCAATTGGGAGATATAGTCACTATTGCATGATATAAAGTCGCAAATACGTGTTATAAAGTAAGAATTGTGTGATATAAACTTGCAATTCTGCGGAAAAAAAGTAGTAATTATCTTTTTAAATGTTTTATTCAGTGTGCACAGCACACTAGACTGACGTTCGGCCATTAGAACAGATGTTTCCACATCGTGCTGGTTCATCAGTTTCCTTCATGCCAGTTTGGGTGCGGATGACATTCAAGCAAAAGATGGTCCTTGAGAGGTTCCCAACTCAATTGTGTAAGAAACACAGGTCATGTTCACTGGCATCAGCTGAGCACTAATCTGAGGAATACCTTGTCTAGTTTGGACTCCAGCTCACAGACATCTCCCTCCACCTCCTCGATCGTCGCCCTGTTGAGGACAGAACAAAGCTTCAGTCAAATCAGAAATGGCACAGGCCAGGCTGAATTGTCTTAAAGGTACAGACCCAGATAGCAAACTGACATTGAATCAACGTGGAAACATGACATCGAAACAACGTTGATCTGACATTGTTTTGCTCATCGAATTAACGTTGAACCAACGTCAGACGCGTCATTCTTTCAAAACTAACGGAAAATCAACTTGAAATCAACGTTGTTTCAACGTTATGAAAGCAAACCAATTTCCGATTTTCATTTAGCTTTGAAGAATGCCGCGTCTGACATTGGTTCAACGTTAATTCGATGAGCAAAATCAACGTTGTTTCAATGTCATGAGAGACGTCGTTTCCACGTTGATTCAATGTCAGTTTGCTGTCTGGGGAAGCACAAACAGCGCATGACTAACATTATAAGTGACCTTCAGGACCAAACTAAAAGCTACAATAGTGTAAAATAGGATCCCTTGGCATATTAGCATGAAAACAGAATGGCCACTAGCCAAAGGAAACAGTCCGGTTTAGTTGATATAAATAAATGAATGCTCTATGTACACATCGGCTCACTTCAATGAATACACAGCTCTAGTTTGATGTAAAACAGCTTCTTCTGGTTCCTGTCTGCAATTGTAACTCTGCCTAGTTTTCTTTCTTTACTACCTCTTCGCTGTTTAAATAGCTGAATACAACTTCATTATTATCATATATCTGATATATTACCTATTAAATTAATCAAGCATGGCTTGCTTTTTTATTTAATCTGCTTTAACTAGCACACAGTGTCATTAGCATTATGCTAGCCAGTTAGCTTGTCATTTGTGTTGAGCTGTTAAGGCCGTTTCCCCCCATATCGAAAATGGTATCGGATATCAATATTTTTCCAAGGTTTCGTATCAAAGTTACACTACAATGAACTGACGAGTAGAATTTGTGTAATATTTGATGAAGTTTAGATCATTTATTGTTGTGTTTATTAGTGTGAAGCTGCTCTGAATAGAGCGCGCTAGGCTATATTGTGTAAAGTTGACTTGACATCATTTCGTCCTGACCACTGCTACAAGAAGACACGCCTGTTTCTGTTCACATTTCCATGTGACTTCATTGCAGGCATGTTTCAGTCAATCTAATTTCCTGAATAAGCACGAGGAGGAAAACACGCCTTGGAGAAACACATCTCTGAAAACACACTCAAATGTATAGGTGAGGTCCTGGATGCTGATCGTCAGTAGGAGGAGGAGACATCAATGTGTTCTTAATATTTATATTTTTAGAGAAATCATTTTCCAAAATACCTCTCATAACTGATTACCAAAGAAAACCTTCAAAATCCCAAAAAGAGGAACAGAAGCACATGTTCATGAATGCGGTTTGATGTACTTCCAAAACTGCTTTCAGATCATGATCACACGTCAAGCCACGTGTGATGTCAATGAAGAGTTAGCAAGAACCCTCGTTTGGTGTGACGTGAACTTTCACACAGATATGAGTAATGACTCAAAGATAGAGTAGGTACTTTTTTTTCATAAACACTTTTTGTTATACTGGTTGAAACTCTCAATAATAAGTGATCTAAATATTAAAACATGTAGGTGAAACTCAGAAACTTATAATATTTCGCTGATAGCATACATGCCACACCACATTGAGGCAGTAATTAAAGCAAAAAGGGCCCCAAACCAAGTGCTGAGTATATGTATGATTATACTTTTCAGAGGGACATTTCTGTATTTAAAATCCTTTTTTATATTGATTTCATGTAATATTCTAATTTTGAATATGGGGTTTTCATCAAAATTCCAACAAATGAAAGCTTTAAATATCTCAGTTTGCATGTAATAAGTCTACTTATATATTAGTTTCACTTTTTAAGTTGAATTATGGAGGCGGCGTGGCTTTGGAGACGCTGTGAAGGGAGGGTGGGATCTCATGCTTTCAAAGCTAGCTCGCTTTGAAGAGACCTCTTTTTAAAAATTCCCTTTTAGCATTTAAAATGATTTAATCTAGTTTTTAGCATTTGATTTTCAATTGATTTAGATACATCAAAGTCATAACAGATTCCTTTAAATATGAATTCTTACATTGAATCACAATTGAATTCATATCTTGCTCAGTCAGAATCATTTTAACCTGGAGTCCCGGTCTCTGTCACAATAATCATATGTGATGTTATTGGCAGACATCCATTTAAAATGTAGGCAATAGCATTTAAAGAAAATTTTTTTCCATATCCACTTAAGTTTCTCAGCTTGCACTCTAATAACATTTGTGCGGTCCAGATGGCTTTGCATAAAAAAAACAGTTATCATTCACAAAGCTATACTTTCACTTTCACACTTTAAGAAAATTTCCAAGCCTGCACTTTGTTATTTTTACTTGAGTAAAGAAGTTAAATTAGTTATTCAACTTTTACCAGAATATTTTGGCAGTCTAATTCTATAGACGAAACTACCGGAAGTAAGCGGGGCGCCATTACTGAGCTGTTGCTGGGTAGCGTTGCACCATTGCCTCCTATTGTTTTAGTTGCAACTTGCGTCCACTGGAATAAACAGCCCGCGATTTACGACTGTCACTAACGTTACAACGTTATCCCTTGTATAATATCGAGTGGGTAAACAGTTTCCGTTATAAATTGTTTCAATGGTGGCAGTAAAATTTCAATTTTGAAGAGAAAACATTGTGAATACCCCGGGTCGACTGCCCCTGTCTGGTGCCATACGGTTTACAGATTTCCTAGGCGAGTACAAGACGTGGACATTCGCGTATAATAACAATTATTTAATGACATAAGTAAAAAATATATAATAAATATGTGATATAGTGATCAGCAAAATCTCCTCTCTTGCTATTTTTTCTATTCAATTAACATGCTATGGTCATTAAATGCCTTTCCTGAGCTAAATGTAATGTTATGTGACATAATTGTTTTCCTGCTGTTATATTGACCTCTTTCCATGGTTTAAAAACACTAATTGGTCGATATTATACTTTCTAGCTGTAATGTTACCTTACCCTTGCCTGTTGTAATGTGAAAATGAGATAAATAATGGACACAAATGAAAAACATGAATTTGTTTATTTGATTTCATTCATTTATTTATTTATTGTTGCCAAATGGACAGATCTTTTTATAGTTTCCTCGTTAGCAAACGTTAGCCTAGCTAGCTTGCCAAGCTATTTTCATAAATAACGTTAATCTGTAAGATCGTTTGTACCTTCATCTGTGACTGGAGGCCACTGCAGTCACAGATCAAACCAACAAGTCATTCTGCCTGGCTGTAGCTGTCATCGAGGGTGAGTTCGCGTTATCACCGAGGTTTGTTTACATACCGGTGCATATGTCTATATGCCTGTGTAACAGCTCAGTAATGGCGTCGCCACAAGATGGCAGCCTACACAGAACGCTCGTCGGATTCGTCTATACGGGAAGTGAGTACTTTTCTCATTTCTGATGATAACTACGTACTAGTTATGGCATGTTAACAATGTTTTGTAACCTAAATGGACACAAATTCATTTTCACCCTGATTTTGGCACATGATCTTTTAGGTTAATTGGTCAACTTGGCTTAAAATACTTGAAAATGTTGGTAATTTAGGCAAATAATACGGTATGTAAGTTGGTTATTTCTAGAAGCAGGCAAACAAAATCTTCCATTAAAATAAAAATATCGTTGGTTTAACTTAAAAAAGTAAGTAACCTGGTTGCCTTGAAATTTTAAGTTCATTGAATTGGAAAGAGTTAATACAATGAAGAAGAATGATTAAATCATCAGAAACTCAAAATTATATGTTATCTGAACTAAATAAATTATTTAAGTTGATTTGACAAAAGAAAAAAATGTTGTGATAACTAATCATGAAAAGATTTTTTTTTTTTACAGTGTAAGGTAGGGTACAGTTTTATAAGTTGGAAAACTCAGAACAAAACCCACACAATATTTTACACATGAGGCCCAAGAACATCACCTCTGTTTTTTATAATCCCACACCGCGACCTAAACTAAACCCCGAAGACACCATGACTTCTGTAACTTTGCTGTTATCCTGTCATGATAAAGAGCTGTCGGTCATAGTTCATCAGTAGAGTAACAATTCTGAAGCAATTCTTCCTGACAAAACCTCTGCTTCTCATTTATGTCCTAGAGGTTTTCCCAAAACAATTGTGGGTGGAGCAGGCTGTTAGGAAAGTGCTGACAAAGGTGAAGTGGGCTGGCTGCCGCTAATGAAATCTAGGCCATTGCCTCAGACTCAAACCTGGAGCCGATCCAGAGACTGCGTGAGTAATGAGAGGGGGAAGGTGCGGCAGAGGCGCACATTCAATCACACATCTGGCTCCAGCGTGATTAACTAGCTGCCCAGATGTTAGCCCGTCGCCCACCAAATGCCATGACACCAAATGCACCGTCCAAAACAAAGTGACTGAGTCCCAAACCGAAATGAAGAAACTGATCCTGCTATACTTTCAAAAACATTTCCACAACAAGAGATACAAACAGAAATGAAAAGTGAAACAATTAAAAGAAAACTAGATATCTTATCTATCATAATCTGATCACAATTACAATTGTTTTTGTCTTTTTACTGGGTTGAATTTGATTTGGCAAGAAAGCAATAATATGGGTTTTTTTAAGTATACAAGATATATTTGTTTACAATTACCACATTTTTTAATTAGTAATCTTGCGAGGAGACGCGTCACTTTTCATCATCTTCCATCCATACAAACTTTGGCACCTAAAAATCCTCCCGCCCACATTTTCTTGAATATCATTGTGTTTTAAGAAAGTCATGACATTTTACACTGTACTAATCTTTCCTTGATATCTGATGCATTTATTGGTTTACCTTTCTATTGTGTTTTAATTGGTTTTGTATGGAAGCTTGTTTCCGCCATAGAATGAAAAATAAAAAAGGTTTGCGACTTTTTATCTCACAATTCTGACTTTTTTTCTCACAATTGCGAGATGTAAAGTCAGAATTGCGAGATATAAAGTCACAATTGTGAGATATAAAGTCAGAATTGCGAGATATAAAGTTGCAATTGTGAGATATAAAGTCAGAATTGCGAGATAAAGTCAGAATTGCGAGATATAAAATCAGAATTGCGATATATGAAGTCAGAATTGCGAGATATAAAGTCAGAATTGCGAGATATAAAGTCAGAATTGCGAGATATAAAGTCAGAATTGCGAGATATAAAGTCAGAATTGAGTGATATAAAGTCAGAATTGCAAGATATAGTCAGAATTGCGAGATATAAAGTCAGAAGAATTGCGTGATATAAAGTCAGAATTGCGAGATATCAGAATTGCGAGATTAAAGTCAGAATTGCGAGATAAAGTCAGAACTGCGAGATATAAAGTCAGAATTGCGAGATATAGTCAGAATTGTGAGATATAAAGTCAGAATTGCGAGATATAGTCAGAATTGCGAGATATAAAGTCAGAATTGCGAGATATAAAGTCAGAATTGCGAGATATAAAGTCAGAATTGTGAGATATAAAGTCAGAATTGCGAGATATAGTCAGAATTGCGAGATATAAAGTCACAATTGCGTGATATAAAGTCACAATTGTGAGATGTAAACTTGCAAAGATGTAAAGTCGCACTTCTGTCTTTTTTTCTCTCGCAATTGCGACTTTATATCTCGCAATTCTGACTATATCTCACAATTCTGACTTTATATCATGTGTTTCTGACTTTATAACACGCAATTGCGACTATATCTCGCAATTCTGACTTTGTATCTCGCAATCGTGATTTTATATCTCGCAATTCTGACTTTATATCTCGCAATTCTGACTTTATATCTCGCAATTCTGACTTTATATCCCACAATTCTGACTTTATAACACGCAATTCTGACTTTATATCTCGCAATTGTGACTTTATATCTCGCAATTCTGACTTTATATCTCGCAATTCTGACTTTATAACACGCAATTCTGACTTTATAACACGCAATTGTGTGATAAAAAGTCAAAATTATTTTTTTTATTAAGTGGCGGACACAAGCTTCCATAGTTTTGCTTCATAGTGAAAGTCAATAATAAGATTCATATCCTCAAGCAACATAAGCTTATTTTTTTTATCATATTTTAAAACAAGTAGTTATCCATATTATAGTCTTCCATCAGTTATAATGTTGTGACATGAATTTAATTGTAAATCGTAAAACTCTGGATAGTGATTTCCCTGCATTGTTTTGACAATATAGCACAGAACTTTAAAGTAAGCGTAAAACATCTGTTTTCTTTTATGCCGCAAAGGGAAGTGTCTTATGTCTTCCTTTTGATTTTCCAGCACCTACAGTACACATGACCGAGAAGTGTTTGTGATGGGTATCATGGGGTTGTTTGGTGTCTGGATAATATCCTCATCAATGATGGACGACCACATTAATAAAAGAACCAACATCAAAGACCAAGAGCCAATGTAGAGGACTAAACAACCCAGGACCAGGAAACCACATCAGACCTCTTCATCATAAAAAGCAGGACTATTCCTAAAGAGTGGACCAGGGTTTGTTTATCCAGCTGGATCCAATGGAAAAATAAAGGCCACCTTCAAAGATGTTTAGAATGGAAACGCTGTCTTTCTACCAAGAGGTAATGAGGGATCTCAAGACGAGTCAACGCCAGTCTCTGAGAACCATGGGACATCATTAGAACTTCCTCACTGGGAATCTGGGATGGAGCTGTAAGAGAGCGGAGAGGCTTTAAGGCTGGGGTGTAAATCTCCCGCAGTGACGCTCGGGCAGGCCCCTCCGTTGTGGAACTCTTCCTGCAATTGTTGGGAAATAATCTGGGATGAAACAGAGGGGGAGGGGAGTTCCCAATGAGGTAAACCTCGGATTGTTTTTAGAAAACCAATAACACCACATAATGAGATTACATGGAGGGAATTTTGTAGGCAGATCCTTGCCAACTCTGAAAAAAATTAAGATATATCACCAAAAAAATCTATACCTTGTCCAAACTCCAAAAGGCACCGGTCAATCAAAAGCTGACACAATACTAACAACACTATAGTGACATTGACAAATGAGAGTGGCCAAGATAAAAAGGAAAACGTTGGTTTCGTGTGGTTTTGACAAACACTGTTGGGTGAAAACCTCTTATGAAATACTTTTCAGGAAATGGAAAAAAAATGTATTTTTTTTAAGAATTAAACGCTGTGTTGATATTGGTATATCTTGCTTTATATATATATATATATATATATATATATATATAAAGTTGAAGTTATTTCTCCAACCAAGTGAGTAAAAGCATACAATAATAACTCTGGTCAGTTTTATTTGTGAAAAAGTAGCAAAACCCACAGACAGACGTAAAGGGTTCCAGTAGTAATGATTTATAAAAAAAAAAAATAATACTAATAATAAAAATAACAAAATATAAAGATTTGGACAGCAACTATAAATAGCTCGCTTTTCAAAAAAAAAAATGAATTACATTTAAAGAAAAGTTAATGTGATATAGCCTAACCAAACAAAAAGTAATTACATATTGCCATTATACTTTTATATATAAATGTGTTTATATTTACTTTTAGAAAATATGAATCATTTATTCACAAATATCATTAAGTTTTTTGGGAAGTTAAACCACATGGTGTTTTACAAGCTAAACCAACTTTGTCTTTTCATAAAAAGAAAATTATGTAATATTTTAACAGAGTTATTGGCCTTCACACACAGTCATGGAGGTCATATTCATCATATTTGTTCTTGTCATTATATTTTAACAAAATTCCTTCAATTCTCATTAAGCTTTTTTCAAAGAAGTAACAATACATGTAATGTAAGATTAGGAGTTTTACCACTCTGCCATAACTCATTAACTCATTAATAGTGTTTTTATGCAGTTCCTAGAGTTTTATGGTGCAATGCTTTATAGTTGCTTCCTGATTCGAGTCAAAGGAGTCCACCCACAAGTCTCCATATCTTCAGATTAGTGTATCATACAGCAGTTTGCCCGCATTATCCACCACTTAAAATTGCAAATCTGAAAAAAAAAATCTATCAAAACCAGCACACATCTGTTGCCTTTACAAACCTGGCTAACTACAGTTACATTGCCTTGGGATCCCTAAAACAAACATCTGAGCAAATCCATGTGTCTTTAAATCTGTTCTTGAAACAATCAAAGAGACATCTAGCTTACAATTTAAGTTATTTTGTTTGCTTCGTAAGTTCAGTGGTTTATTGCAGCGCTACACAAACGGCTTATTCGGTCTAAGATAAAGAGAGAAGTTGAAATGCTGAAGTGAAATACATTTGCTAAAAACAAAACAACACCTCGCCTATATCAAGATCCATATAAAAATGAAAAAAGCCAGCACTCAACACATAGTGAAAACAGGCATTAGAGCCTAGATATAAGCCAAGATAAACCGAGAAAGGGAAAAATGAGTGGGAAATCTGCCCGTGGAGGAAACCTTTGCAACTGTACTGTGAGAAACAATATCTCCTGTCCCTTCAAGATAGCCTTCAGATCATGGATAGGTGAAGATATAGATAAATTATCACTTTTACACCATAAAAAATGATCCAATCAGTGTTATAATAATTCATAACTTTGGGGATTTTCTCCTGTATGATCACAGTCTTTACAGAGAAACCATTTCAGCAGAAAAAGAGCAGGTTTTACATTGGCAAGCACAGTTTCTTCAGAACATGTAAACATCGGTGGTTGATGAACTTCTTTGTCACTTTGTGTAAGAATAAGGATCGTTCACAGCAACCGACTAGTGGTTTCAAACCACTCAAGCTTAAACTCTGGCAAAAATGCTGAAATTAAAATGTCCAACATTTTCCATGTTTTTCCTCATGAACATCTGCTCCTTATTTCTGAGAGGATGTTGTTATGAGAGAGGAGGGGGAGAAGAAGAGGCAGAAAGAAGATATAATCCTTACAGAGAGACTCACTAGATCAGGACTTGACTTATGGTTTAGTAGTTAGCTTGGTCATTTAACCGAGTTCTGTTGAGACAGGTTTAGTGTTTCTGGATGGAATAGAGGCTAAAATTATATATTATAAAATGCTCTTTTCCATACAATGACAGTGAATTGACTCTCAAGTAGGGCTGTCAAACGATTAATCGCATCCAAAATAGAAGTTTGTGTTTACATAATATATGTGGGTGCACTTTGTATAATTATTTTGTATATATAAATACACACACATGCATGTATATTTAGGAAGAAAAATATTATTTATATATAAAATATTATATATAATATATCAATCTATACAAAGTATTTACCTGAAAACATTTCTTAAATATATACAAGCATGTGTGTGTATTTAAATATCTAAAATAATTATACACAGTGCATCCACATATATTATGCAAACACAAAGTTTTATTTTGGATGCGATTAATGCGATTAATCGCGATTAATAGTTCAACAGCCCTACTCTCAAGACCGTCAAGTTCAGAAAAACAACAAAAAAGCACAATAAAAGTATCAAAATTTGCCGACATAACTTGTGTACCATATTTCAAGACCTCTGAAACACTGAATCATACTTTTGTGATAGTACACAAGTTAAATGGACTGTTTCTTATGTGCTTCTTGTCGTTTTTAAACTTTGACAGCTCCAGTCCCCATCCGTTTGTATTAGATTCTGCTAAACATTCTGCTAAACATTTTTTTGTTTCCCACAAAAGAAAAAAAAAACAGGTTTTGAGGAATTTGAAAGCAAATAAATTATAGTATTTTTTTATTCGTATTATAATTTTTATTCATCACATGCATTTTTTTTATTTTGGTTGAACTGTCTCTTTAAATGTCTTGCTCAAAGAGCCAAAGGTGATAAGTCGTGAATTTTATTTCATTCTGTTAATATGCGAATGTTTTAATGTTTAAGTTGTCTGTCCACTTCATGAATATTGTCAACTCAAGACCAAATCTGAGACACAAGAAGACATGATCAAATCAGCCATGACAGCATATAATATCAGCAGTCTAAATCAATACGTTTAACGTTACTCTTTAAGTGTATGTTTATGCAGTATTTTATAGTTTAAACCAAGTCACAAATACTTTCAAGTAAAAAAAAATAAATTAAAAAAAACACACACACGTAAAGCAAATCATGAATACTAATAAATGAGAGTAAATTGAAAGGTCTTTCTCACCTGAATCTAGGTGAGTCCTTGAGACATTCCTCAAAATCCACAGTGATCTTCATGTTGATTTGATGAGGTTAATAAACAGATTAAGAGCTAGCAGGCTAACATTAGCTCCTGTAAAACCAATAACAGCTCAAACTTCTGCTCAAATCACTCAAGAATCCCAAATGTACTCCACATATGAGAGACGAAGTCCGATATGCTCGTGTCAGTTGGACGTGAAGCGCTAGAAATTATTTTTAAAAGGTGTAGTTCCTCCAGAATTAGCGAGTGGACTGAGCTGATGGGTGTTAATGAAGAGCAAAGAAAGGTAGTGTCCTAAAAACCAAGTGTGCTGCCTAACTAGACGGCATATTTGCCCATGAGTTTCGTCCTGGAGAAAAGAAACGGAATAATTTAGTAGAAAAGGGCGGGGCTTAGTTTTAGCCAATCAGAAAACGCGTTGCCTGTCAATCATTGTGAGCTCTGACAATGGATTGGATTGGGTTGCTTGGTAGGGCGGGGCGTTGTGGAGAGGGCGGAAAACGTTCACAGCATATTTAATTATAACAAATAATAATGTATTATATAATAATGTGTATTTCAGGACAAATTCGATTTTCTCAGTATCATTTTTGTCATAAAATTCAGCGTCACTTGCTAGCTGTTACTTTTCTCAGCGCTGGTCGGGATAGACCAATCACAGTCGTTTGAAATGAGTGGATACCATTTTTCTTCAACGATTGTGGACGGATTTCCAACTATCTTTATGTCAAGTGTCAAGCGTTTAATGTTGTATACTTACATAATTATGCTTTTTAGTGCACACATATGATCAGTGAGACCAAAACAGTCTTGATATGTGAATGCGGCTCCAAGGCAGATTGGGTTGTTTGAGCCGAAGAGCGCCATCTAGAGGAAGACAACGCTGAGTCTCAAAAAACGCAAGTAAGTAACATTTGCCCATTTGAGACACAGCCAGAAACAGGCCAACGAATCCAATCCTTACTCCCCCTTTTTCCAAATCCTCTCTGACACACTCCACCACATAAAACACAATTTCCTTGCTGCATCAAAGATTATGCTTCAGATTATTCTCGATATCATATGATAGGCATATATAATATGGTGATGTATTCGCTAAGTAAAGACCATAGACACTGACTTTGGATTCGGGAAACTTATAAAAGCTCTCCAGGTTCCACGTTTGAGGAAAAGGTTCACACCCACTTTTAAGTGAAAAGACAAAGATCTTTAAAATAGTTGATATGCATCGATCTCGCAAATGCTTTATTTGTATTTGTTTTTATAGCCTATTGTTTTAAAACTTTCCATTCTTTCCAGGTATTTTACTGTATTGAACAAGTTGCATTCGTTGCTTTTATTTATTTTTATTGTGAAATACTGCCATCTAATGGTCAATTTCTGACATACATACAGTTTGAGCCGAGTCATGCACAAGTGGAAACTCTGAGAAAACTTAAAATATAGATTATATTATTAGCCCAAATACAGAAAATACAACTCAACCTATATTGGTCAATTTAGTCAATCAATAGTCTGTCTCTGAACGGTGCTTTAATAGATCTCAACAAAACGAACTTTTTTTTCCTTTGTCTTTTGTTCACAGATGCCTCACGGGAATGAAGGGGTTTGTAGTTCCATTTTTGGGATGCTTTTTTTTTTTTAAGGTTTATGTTACTACACTGTTTCTGCACTTTGTTTATTCAAATATTGAAAATGGATCAAAAGAAATCTCTTGAATATGTCAAACTTACTGTGCAATTTCTTTCTTTTTTTGAAAGCAGTACTTTCAACTTTTTATTGCCTAAGCATTTTCATGTTAAAACCTAACAGCAGAAAATATCAGTGGCATAAGACTATAAGATATTAGATCATGTGAGAAGATTCTTGAAATTCTAGATATGTGTACTTCTTAGAGAGAGAGCGAGTGTGTGTGTGTACGGTCTACAAAATGAGCTGGCCCTGATCCGGCATGATTCTGGACCAGATCCAAAACAGAGCATTTGGGCCAAATCACCATGAAGGAATCCGGAGATGGCCCAGTTTTGGTCCAGATGAGGAGAAAACGAAGCCGTGCCGATATTGGCCCGTTGTGCCAAAAGACAGAGAATTTACGACGTGTTTGGCCCAGATCTGCTATCTTGTAAGGACCCAACCAATTAATTCTCAGTGCGGGCGGGCTTTTATCTCCACTACTCCCGAACAGAATCAATCAGAAATGACTTTGCAAGTTACTTGCTATGGGTGATGTTAGGAAGTGATATTCAGTTTGCTACATTTTTAATGATTACAGTATAGCTAAACTTCAACATTTTAGCTGTAAAATGCCACATGAAGTCGCTAATATTAAGAAATATGTTGAGCTTTTACTTTTAAAAATGTTTAACGTTACAGTTAATGCTTACAAACTTTGAAGATTTTGAATACAGAACTTACATTTGTAATGGTGTAGCTTATTTTCATTAGATGTGGTATTATTATTTGTACAGTATAGCTTAATTACTGCATAAATTAATTAAGATTATTAAGTAATACATTAATTTTAAGACAGCATGGAATAGATTGTAGAATATGCTGTTAGCTATCATTTGGATGGTATAGTATCATGAGCCACAATTAAAGTCATGTGACGCTCATGCCAGGCGACAGGCGTTATTGTTGGGCCGTTTTTTAGTCCCAGTCCGTCCCTGGCTTAGTGTGTGAATTTAATCAGCCCAGTGACAGCAGATGAAAATGATCTGTTTATTTTAAGCTAATTAATGTGTGTTGTCATTGACAAATAAATAAATACACAGTATGTTTATATATTTTTTTTATTATAAGACTCACACGTTTAACAATATAAAAAATTAATATTTTAAATGACAAAACATTTTGCAAATAAGCAACATAAATAATCCATTTGGTCTGCGCCGCCTGGATCCGACTGTCGGTCGTTGACTTGAATCGCCATCCGCTGCTTGTTTTGTGAGGCTGACCTGTCCACTCCGGCACTGTCCTGTTGAAGGAACAGACATAATCATGTAACGCTGACCAGATTTAATGAGGGATTCTTACAGAAAATCTAAAGAAAAGTTACTTCAACCATTTTGATATGAGGGGTCTGAATTGAGAAAGAAATGATGTGCATGCATTCATTAAATGAATAAAGTATTTAGTTTCTAAATCTTACTAAAAATGAGAGATGGGAGGGTCTAATCAATGCTCTTTTACGGGTCGGCTGGGACCTGGGCTCGGGCTGCGCAGGTTTAATGGGTGCTTCTTAGACTAAATCTAAAGGCGTATCTTTAAAAAAAATAATTTTGAAATATAAAAGTATTTTAAATTGAGGGCCAAGAAAACATAGTAGCAAAGTTAAAGGGGCAATTTTACTTGTTTGAATACATTTTAAAAGAAGTACAAACAATAAATATAAGGGACTTACAGACACTCCCTTTCGGATGTTCTTCTGCCTCTGCTGATGCTCCCACCAATCCCTCAACTTCTCCCTCTGCTTCGGGATCCTCAGTTTTGCAGAAGACTCGAGTTCCGGTGCATTATGCGAACTTTGCCTCCGCAGCTCAGGGATTTCAGCATCTCTCCTCTCGGAGACCTTTTTAATGACAAGTGCTGCCTGAGCACAAGACAGAGGCGCTATCTTGTCCTGCATGGGTGCTCCATGTGAGGAGTGTGTGAACACCTTTGAGGCAGACACTGGTTCCCTCTGTGGAGACTGGATGGGCATGGGTGTTTCTAAAGAGGCCTTTATAAGATGTCTTGTTAAATGTTGAGGGATCCTGAGTTTTCCTCTTTGTTGGGACCCTCAGGGGACAGGTGCTTCCTGTGAGGATCTGGAGGGCACAGGCGCTCTCTGTGAGGATCTGTCGGGCACAGGCGCTCCCTGTCTGGATCTGTCGGACACAGGCGCTCTCTGTGAGGATCTGTCAGGCACAGGCGCTCCCTGTCTGGATCTGTCGGGCACAGGCGCTCCCTGTGTGGATCTGGCGGGCACAGGCGCTCCCTGTGAGGATCTGTCGGGCACAGGCGCTCCCTGTCTGGATCTGTCGGGCACAGGCGCTCTCTGTGAGGATCTGTCAGGCACAGGCGCTCCCTGTCTGGATCTGTCGGGCACAGGCGCTCCCTGTGTGGATCTGGCGGGCACAGGCGCTCCCTGTGTGGATCTGGCGGGCACAGGCGCTCCCTGTCTGGATCTGTCGGGCACAGGCGCTCTCTGTGAGGATCTGTCAGGCACAGGCGCTCCCTGTGTGGATCTGTCGGACACAGGCGCTCTCTGTGAGGATCTGTCAGGCACAGGCGCTCCCTGTCTGGATCTGTCGGGCACATGCGCTCCCTGTGTGGATCTGGCGGGCACAGGCGCTCCCTGTGAGGATCTGTCGGGCACAGGCGCTCCCTGTCTGGATCTGTCGGGCACAGGCGCTCCCTGTGAGGATCTGTCGAGCACAGGCGCTCCCTGTCTGGATCTGTCGGGCACAGGCGCTCCCTGTCTGGATCTGTCGGACACAGGCGCTCCCTGTGTGGATCTGGCGGGCACAGGCGCTCCCTGTCTGGATCTGTCGGACACAGGCGCTCCCTGTGTGGATCTGGCGGGCACAGGCTCTCCCTGTGTGGATCTGGCGGGCACAGGCGCTCCCTGTGTGGATCTGGCAGGCACAGGTGCTCCCTGTTTGGATCTGGCGGGCACAGGCGCTCTCTGTGTGGATCTGGCAGGCACAGGCGCTCCCTGTCTGGATCTGTCGGACACAGGCGCTCCCTGTGTGGATCTGGCGGGCACAGGCGCTCCCTGTGTGGATCTGTCAGGCACAGGCGCTCCCCTGGATCTGGCTGTCGGACACAGGCGCTCCCTGTGTGGATCTGGCGGGCACAGGCGCTCCCTGTCTGGATCTGGCGGCACAGGCGCTCCCTGTCTGGATCTGGCGGGCACAGGCGCTCCCTGTGAGATCTGTCGGGCACAGGTGCTCCCTGTCTGGATCTGTCGGACACAGGTGCTCCCTGTCTGGATCTGGCGGGCACAGGCGCTCCCTGTCTGGATCTGGCGGGCACAGGCGCTCCCTGTGTGGATCTGTCAGGCACAGGTGCTCCCTGTGAGGATCTGTCGGGCACAGGTGCTCCCTGTGAGGATCTGGCGGGCACAGGCGCTCCCTGTCTGGATCTGGCGGGCACAGGCGCTCCCTGTGTGGATCTGTCGAGCACAGGCGCTCCCTGTCTGGATCTGGCGGACACAGGCGCTCCCTGTGTGGATCTGGCGGACACAGGCGCTCCCTGTGTGGATCTGGCGGGTACAGGCGCTCCCTGTCTGGATCTGGCGGGCACAGGCACTCCCCTGTGTGGATCTGTCAGGTAGAGGCGCTCCCTGTGAGGATTTGTCGGGCACAGGTGCTCCCTGTGAGGATCTGGCGGGCACAGGCGCTCCCTGTCTGGATCTGGCGGGCACAGGTGCTCCTTGTGTGGATCTGGCAGGCACAGACGCTCCCTGTCTGGATCTGTCGGGGCACAGGTGCTCCCTGTCTGGATCTGGCGGGCACAGGCGCTCCCTGTCTGGATCTGTCAGGCACAGGTGCTCCTTGTGTGGATCTGTCAGGCACAGGCGCTCCCTGTCTGGATCTGGCGGGCACAGGCGCTCCCTGTGAGGATCTGTCGGGCACAGGTGCTCCCTGTCTGGATCTGGCGGACACAGGTGGTCCCTGTCTGGATCTGGCAGGCACAGGCGCTCCCTGTGTGGATCTGGCGGGCACAGGCGCTCCCTGTGTGGATCTGTCAGGCACAGGCGCTCCCTGTCTGGATCTGGCGGGCACAGGCGCTCCCTGTGAGGATCTGTCGGGCACAGGTGCTCCCTGTCTGGATCTGGCGGACACAGGCGCTCCCTGTCTGGATCTGGCGGGCACAGGTGCTCCTAGTGTGGATCTGGCAGGCACAGGCGCTCCCTGTCTGGATCTGGCGGGCACAGGCGCTCCTTGTGTGGATCTGTCGGGCACAGGCGCTCCCTGTGTGGATCTGTCGGGCACAGGCGCTCCCTGTGAAGATCTGTCGGGCACAGGTGCTCCCTGTCTGGATCTGGCGGGCACAGGCGCTCCCTGTCTGGATCTGTCGGGCACAGGTGCTCCTTGTGTGGATCTGGCAGGCACAGACACTCCCTGTCTGGATCTGGCGGGCACAGGCGCTCCCTGTCTGGATCTGGCGGGCACAGGTGCTCCTTGTGTGGATCTGGCAGGCACAGGCGCTCCCTGTCTGGATCTGGTGGGCACAGGTGCTCCTTGTGTGGATCTGGCAGGCACAGGCACTCTCTGTGAGGATCTGTCGGGCACTGATGCTCCCTATGAGGATCTGTCGGGCACAGGCTCTCCCTGTGTGGATCTATCGGGCACAGGCGCTCCCTGTGAGGATCTGTGAGGCACAGGCGCTCCCTGTGAGGATCTGGCGGGCACAGGTGCTCCCTGTCAGGATCTGGCGGGCACAGGTGCTCCTTGTGTGGATCTGGCAGGCACAGGCACTCCCTGTCTGGATCTGGCGGGCACAGGTGCTCCCTGTGAGGATCTGTCGGGCACAGGTGCTCCCTGTCTGGATGTGGCGGGCAGAGGCGCTCCTTGTGTGGATCTGGCAGGCACAGACGCTCCCTGTCTGGATCTGGCGGGCACAGGTGCTCCCTGTCTGGATCTGGTGGGCACAGGTGCTCCTTGTGTGGATCTGGCGGCCACAGACGCTCCCTGTCTGGATCTGGCGGGCACAGGTGCTCCCTGTCTGGATCTGGTGGGCACAGGTGCTCCTTGTGTGGATCTGGCAGGCACTCCCTGTCTGGATCTGGTGGGCAAATGTGCTCCCTGTGTGGATCTGGCAGGCACAGGCGCTCCCTGTCTGGATCTGGTGGGCACAGGCGCTCCTTGTGTGGATCTGCCAGGCACAGGCGCTCCCTGTGTGGATCTGGCAGGCAGAGACGCTCCCTGTCTGGATATGGCAGGCACAGGCGCTCCCTGTCTGGATATGGCAGGCACAGGCACTCCCTGTAAGGATCTGTTTGGCACAGGCACTCCCTGTGTGGATCTGGCGGGCACAGGCGCTCCTTGTGTGGATCTGGCACGCACAGGTGCTCCTTGTGTGGATCTGACGGGCACAGGCGCTCCTTGTGTGGATCTGGCGGGCACAGGCGCTCCTTGTGTGGATCTGTCGGGCACAGGCGCTCCCTGTGTGGATCTGCGCTCCCTTTGTGGATCTGTCGGGCCCAGGCTGTCGGGCACAGGTTAAATCTGAGGTAGGCCAAGACATAGGCTATATATTTCTCTCAATTGTTTATTTTTTATGTAGGCTATATATCGCAGCGCTGCAGTGTTTCCCTCAATAATTCATTCTTTCTCCTGCGGTCAGGACACTTAATAATAAAGAAGACCAAACTAGCACCTTATTGGAGATGTAACTATCTATAGGAACAGGCAAGTGGACTCAGAATATGAACTTAACGCGCAAAGTTTGACGCTGAGCTATTCCTAGTGAAATACAGGCATAAAGTATTTCTCTCTCACACACACACACACACACACACACACACACACACACACACACACACACATATATAATATTACCCTTTCAAAAATCACAATGGTAGTAACTATATTTTCTGCCGAAAGTGTTACTTTAATTATTGTTACTACTGTAAAATCAATATGTTCTACGTATATAATGTTTAATATGTTCAACGTGCGTACACTACAAACAGAAGATAACGCGCTGGTTATTGTAAGCACACGCACTGCATTTAAAGAGATACTTCACCAAAAAATTATCGTCATTTACTCACCCTTAAGTTGTTCCAACCCTGTACGAGTTTCTTTTCTTCTGCTGAACACAAGATATATTTTAATGAAAGTTGGCAATCAAACAGTTGAGCTATTGACACCTCCATTTTCTTTTCGTTGTGGAAGTGCCAATAGCTACCGTCAACTGTTTGATTACTGACATTCATCAACATATTATCTTCTTTTGTGTCCAGCAGAAGAAAGAAACTCTTACAGGTTTGAGAGAGAGTAAATTACAGAGTTTTCATTTTTGGGTGAACTATGCCTAAAGGTAATTTATACAAAGGACGATTTCTAGCAATAATCGTAGTAATTCAGTGAGGATAGTTACACTGCACGATAAAAGGATAAAACATTGACAGCCAATCAGAAGCGTGAGCATTTAGGACATTATTGTGCATTATACGTGAGGATTATATAGACTACATTAAGACTTTGGTTTGGACACTAATTTATGTATCGTTACAATTATCGTTGTTGGTGTGAATGGGTTTTTAATAACAAGATGCTTTCTTGTTTTCACTTTTAAGACAGTATTGGCAGTTTACTAGAGTAATCGTCGAAATATAAGAGGGTTACCATACTTTTTTGTAATGGCATTTATATTAAATAAAAACAATAAAAGAAAACGCATTTGTACCAACATTTTAATGATGACAAATATGCACATTTTCATTTGAAGAACATGCACATCTATTTAAGAAAAAAAAAAAAAAACAGAAAAATGAATCTTGAGGAATAAAATTAACACATAAATGGCCATTTTACAAAATACATACGGAGAAAGTTCAACAATCAAAATCACTTGTGCTTGAGAATGAACAAATTTAGTATTAAACTATATTTGACTTAAAATGAGTGTAATCCATGTCAATAACTGATGAGACAATGAAGGACAAAACCAGGCGTTTCATATTTCTTATTAAAAATAGACAACCAATTAATAAATTGTTCAATGTGTCAACACTGCATTTGAGATATTGCAAGAATTGAACTTTTTTGACATCATTCAGTTAAGGGAGGGGCATGTGAAAATGATTTAACATCCACAACGATGGAAATAAACATAAAAAAAAGAAAACAGATCTCAAACGAATGATTGTGCTGGTTTTAGGTTGAGAATAAATACATTAGCCAGAAAATGCTTTAAAATGCATTCAGGCAGATACGGTTGCATTGAAGCACTGTTTCCAAAAAGCAATGCCGCGTCGATATCTGGGTGGATTTCATAAAACCCGTCAAGAACATATACAGCTTCACCAAATCAAAAGAACAAAAAAAAAAGAAAGAAAGAAAAAACCTTAATATTATACTTTAACTGTTTGTTTGTTTTTTCATTAAAATGGAAATGTTTTTTCATTAAAAAAATATTTCATAATCATTACTGTAATGCATCTGGATGTTTTATGCGACAAAAAAAAATCGGAGTCAATAGCAATATAGTTTTCTGCATATTGCGATTGAGTCGATATTTTAGCATTACGGTAATGAGTACCAATTTTTTAGCATTACGGTAATGATTCTGAATTACCTTTTTGCATTAAAGTAATGAGTCTGAATAATGTTTTGTTTGTGTAAATAACACATATATGATGCATCAGAATCTTTTATGCATTACAGTAACGATAACTCACTGCAATGCACAGAATATTCTGACTCATTACTGTAATATGGTACTTAAATGTTTTATACAAAATATAATTAATTTTTTCCTTTTGACTTTGGCGCCAAATATGACAAGTTATTGCAAGGTTTTCCGACATTCACCCATTGTAGCTTCTTTTTATATATATATATATCTATATACACACAACACGCATATGTGTGAGTTTGACTATAAATTGACAAAATACACCAGAATACCAGCCATTTTAAAGATCAATTTGCTTGGGTCAAATTTATTTATTTATTTGATACTGCACTATAGTTATTTTGTTCAGAGATCATAAAAAGAAATAACCCCATTATAATAGAGTTTTAAAAAAAAGGCAATCAAAACAAACAAAGCTCAATAAGGACGCCAAGACAAAAACCTCCAGATCCCTTCAGCATCTATTAAAGCTGTTGTAGTTTTGTAAAAGCAACAGAGACGGCCATAGGGTCAGTCTACAGATCAGTAGTTTTACAGCTAGGTATGTAATACTCACCTGTTAATTCAAACACAGGGCAAATACAATTAGTGCCAATGTAATTAAACATGGTTTTCAGAAGCCATGCATACAGTAGAGCTCATGTGAGCGGTTTAATACGGGCTCTGTGTGTGTGTGTGTGTGTGTGTGTGTGTGTGTGTGTGTGTGTGTGTGTGTGTCAAAGCCCAAGACCACATCAGTCCCCCTTTACCAGTGCATGCTAAACCACCAGCTTGTTCACATGGCATTAAACTCACTTATCAGTAACAGTGGTGCTGGGAAAGAAGAGAATCAGTATGGTTTGCTGGGGTCAAGCTCACTTGGGCTTGGAGATCCCAGCTCTCGGCCACAGGACGAGGGAGAAGTCCAGGCCTGGGGCGGTTTGATAACAGTCTCGATTCATAGCATGACGGCGATAGACGTTTGGCAAATGAGGGAGCTGGTTGATATGTGTGGCATTGTGGTGTTGGTGTAATACACAGGGTGAGGGGGGTCCTGGAGCTGAATCCAAACCGGTGATGACACCGCACCTTCCAGAGGTCCATGACACAAGGCAGGAGTCACAGGACACATCTTCACATCCTTATGAATCCAAGGAATCAGCTGTAACAAACCAGACGTTTTAGTTCATTTCACAATGTCAAAACTATTTAGAAACATTTGTAAATTCCATGTTGGCAATTTGACTCCCACCAAACAGAATCAAAAAATTAATAAAACAATTTATTGATCTATTATCTATTAACTTAGGAGGGGGAAACAGCCCCCTACCAATGCTGTTTACAGTAGGAGTGGGCGGCTGTTGACCTCGACTGGGGATGTCGTCGGACGGTGGAAGGAATACTTCGAGGACCTCCTCAATCCCGCCGTCACGTCTTCCATTGAGGAAGCAGAGGCTGAGGGCTCAGAGGTGGACTCGTCCATCACCCTAGCTGAGGTCACCGAGGTAGTCAAGAAACTCCTCGGTGGCAAGGCACCGGGGGTGGATGAGATCCGCCCCGAATACCTCAAGTCTCTGGATGCTGTGGGGCTGTCTTGGTTGACACGCCTCTGCAGCATCGCGTGGCGGTCGGGGACAGTGCCTCTGGGATGGCAGACCGGGGTGGTGGTTCCTCTTTTTAAGAAGGGGGACCGGAGGGTGTGTTCCAACTATAGGGGGATCACACTTCTCAGCCTCCCTGGGAAAGTCTATGCCAGGGTACTGGAGAGGAGAATACGGCCGATAGTGGAACCTCGGATTCAGGAGGAACAGTGCGGTTTTCGTCCTGGCCGTGGAACACTGGACCAGCTCTATACTCTCTACAGGGTGCTGGAGGGTTCATGGGAGTTTGCCCAACCAGTCCACATGTGTTTTGTGGATTTGGAGAAGGCATTCGACTGTGTCCCCCGAGGCGGCCTGTGGAGGGTGCTCCGGGAATATGGGGTCCTTTGCTAAGGGCTGTCCGATCCCTGTATGACCGAAGCAGGAGCTTGGTTCGCATTGCCGGTAGTAAGTCAGACTTCTTCCCGGTGCATGTTGGACTCCGGCAGGGCTGCCCTTTGTCGCCGGTTCTGTTCATAATTTTTATGGACAGAATTTCTAGGCGCAGCCAGGGGCCGGAGGGCGTCAGGTTTGGGGACCACACGATTTCGTCTCTGCTCTTCGCGGATGATGTTGTCGTGTTGGCCCCTTCACACCAGGACCTTCAGCATGCACTGGGACGGTTTGCAGCCGAGTGTGAAGCGGCTGGGATGAAAATAAGCACCTCCAAATCCGAGGCCATGGTCCTCAGCCGGAAAAGGGTGGGTTGCCCACTTTAGGTTGGTGGAGAGACCCTTCCTGAAGTGAAGGAGTTTAAGTATCTTGGGGTTTTGTTCACGAGTGAGGGAAGGATGGAACGGGAGATTGACAGACGGATCGGTGCAGCTTCAGCAGTAATGCGGTCGATGTACCGGTCTGTTGTGGTAAAGAAGGAGCTGAGCCGTAAGGCAAAGCTCTCGATTTACCAGTCAATCTACGTTCCTACTCTCACCTATGGTCATGAGCTTTGGGTCATGACCGAAAGGACAAGATCCCGGATACAGGCGGCTGAAATGAGCTTTCTCCGCAGGGTGGCTGGGCGATCCCTTAGAGATAGGGTGAGAAGCTCGGTCACTCGGGAGGAGCTCAGACTAGAGCCGCTGCTCCTCCACATCGAGAGGGGTCAGCTGAGGTGGCTCGGGCATCTGTTCCGGATGCCTCCTGGACGCCTTCCTGGGGAGGTGTTCCGGGCACGTCCCACTGGGCGGAGGCCCCGGGGAAGACCTAGGACACGCTGGAGAGACTATGTCTCCCGGCTGGCCTGGGAACGCCTCGGTATCCCCCCAGAAGAGCTGGAGGAAGTGTCTAGGGAGAGGGAAGTCTGGGCATCTCTGCTTAGACTGCTGCCCCCGCGACCCGGCCCCGGATGAGCGGAAGATGTATGTATGTATTATCTATTATCAAATATGATGGATAACCAGTAATCAACCATAAAACATGTTTGTTTGTTTTTTTTAAATATTTGATTCAATAAACCGTTGGGGGAGAAAAAAAAAAAAACATATTTTATGTCAAGCTTTTACAGGGTTAAATAGGGTTAAAATTAAGGGTTATGGGTGTATTAATATCAAATCAAAGCCCTGTTTTCTATTGGCTGCACTGGTAATCGTCACAGATCGCAGCGGCAAAAGTATAACTATATTGAACTTTGACCGCGGCGTGTTCACCGCTGCATTGCGATTTGGTCGACGCCATAAATATAAACACTAGATGTCGCCTTGGGTAGAGCTCTACTGTTTTCTTCATCCAGCTCCTGCCCGCGCTCGCCGAATTTCTGACCATTACCGCTTAACGTATCTACCACCCGCAATGTATGCGTTACACTCCCGCAATATGTATTTCCACTCCCGCCCGCATCGCAAAACTTAAAAGAATTTAAAGGAGAACTCCGGCGCAAAATGAACCTTTGGTCTAATAAAACATCGGTACCTAGTCAACTGCTCTATGAGATTTGTTTTCATGATAATCGAATGTAAAGAGTTTTATCTCTAAAAACGGTTTAGCGTATAATGCTAGTAATGGGGGCATTTAAAAAGTAAAAAGAAACCGCTAGTTTATACCACTAACAAGGCTCAAAATAGCCCAACACTACAACTGTAACATAATGAGGCTCCAGACATGCAAAACGAAGCATTGAGAACTTGGTATGTGTACAGACCGTTTAATAAGACTTTATAAAGACAGTTCACTTCGTGTATACAGACAGGAGCCATCTTTGGAAAACAGACTCAATAAGTCGATCCCCGAACGCCATTCATATAGTTCGAAAGTTCGCTGAACTTCATACAGTTCAGCTCACTTGGCACGTTGTTTGTGGTTCGACTTGTCGTGACTGTTTTCCCAAGATGGCTGCTGTCTGTATATTATATTCAGATCTATAGCCTATGTCTGTTCTACTCTTTCTCCCAGACGTTTACAATTTTTATTTTTTTTACGTTTTATGGGACCGCGGGGTAGATCAACACGTTACAGCAAATGTGCGCATCTAACAGTAACACACACGCAGGACATCAGTTCTATCTGGATCGCTTCCCAGATCGTCGCTATATCGAACATTCTCGTCTAGTTTTTATTCTTTTTTACTTAAGGCGTTTTTTCGGTGGAAATAGAGCATCGCTGCTTAGTCCCTCTGCCATAGTGACTGATGAGCACTTTATAGGGATATTCCACTTTTTTTGGAAATAGGCTCATTTTACCACTACCCCAGAGTTAAACAGTTGAGTTTTACCGTTTTCCAATCCAATCAGCCAATTTTCTGATATTTAGAAGAATATCAGTAACAGTTTCGGGTCTCATTGACTTCCATAGTATATTTTTTTCCTACTATGGAAGTCAATGAGACCAGAAACTGTCTGGTTACTGATATTCTAAATATCAGAAAATCATCTGAATGCATTCAAAAACGGTAAAACTCAACTGTTTAACTCTGGGAGAGTGGTAAAATGAGCCTTTTTCCAAAAAAAGTGGAGTATCCCTTTAAGCTGGTGCACCGCTGGTGTAACTTTGTTTCCGTTTTGTTTTATTTACTAAATTTCCGTTCCGTGCCGAAACACTCGGTGTAGCATAGTCTTTACGATGAATTAACCGTGACGTTTTAAAGCGCGGTTAATTGTAAAATCCCTTAATCGCTGCATCCCTACCAGGGACCTCTAGTGGTCAGCAGTGGCTGAAGACTCAAACACACTGAATATCTGCTCACACAACAATAGATGATGGGCATGTGAACATTTTGGGTTACTTTTAGCTTTTCAAGTGTCCAGATATGGCTGAACTGTACTAATGTTTCAGCAGAAGCAGATCAGGAGTATGAAATATCCCATCAACAATGTGTGTTAACATCTCCTTGTTTACCATCTTGCGGGGGGTCAACGCTGATGTCCTCGGTCTCTGTGTCGTCCTTCATCTCTTCGTCCTCATCTTCCTCCTCTTCCAGCTCATTGGCGATTAGTTGTCGGGCTAGTTTAATGTTCATACCTTCATTATAGTGTATCTTCCTCAACATCTGAAACTGCTTCTTTCTGGCTGAGGAAAGACAAACACACACAGCTGTAAACGCGGAAATCTGCCGACTGACGGAAGACATGTTGTCAAACTTTTTTTCTTATTAATAAACAAAGAACAGAACATACGATTTTGTTCTCGTCTTTAAGCGCAACCTTAAAATTATAACTTTTTAATCATTTGTTTTTTTCATTAAAATTAAGCACACAAGTAAATATTTAAGTCATATTTTTTTTTAAAATATGTAAAAAAAACCATTTCATTAGCATCTAGCATCTAGATATTTATGCAAAAACAGCAATATGCAAAAAAAATTAATTAATGTAATATGAGAATTAAGAATAAAATGTTAAATAATAAATGTAACATTTTATTGTTCTTCATAAAGTGCCAGTGGACGGAGGCCACATCTGTACGTCAAACTGAATACGGCACATGCTGTTTTTTATCTTATTTTTTAACCTAGGCTTTTCTTTTGTGTCTTTAATACACATTATGGATGAATTATCACAGCCAGCCTATGGTTATAACTGATTACAGCCTCACAAGAGCATGCATTATATCTCCTATGTTTGAAGATTAACTTTTTTAGACTGCATTGCATACAATAATCTGAGTTTGTTTATTTTTTATATTTATTTATTTTCAAGACTGTTTTTTTTTTTTTTTTTTTTGGTATGGTATGATGTATGAAAGCGCTTTCTCTGTTGTGGCTTTTTGTTCTCTAAAATTTTCAAAAAGTTCACTTTCCCGACGAATACATGTCATTGTTTTATTGAAATCTGTTAATATTTCAATATTTATTGCTTAAAATAATAGATAAGAATTGTGGAATTTCACTGGCTTTGATGTATGTATCTGTTTTATGTATTTATCCTAGTGTAACACTAAGATTGTGAGTTTAAAAAAAAAGACCTGAAAAGAGCGAGTTGTGGAGAAGTGTGTTGGAGCCCCTGGCTGGCGGTGCAGTAAGCTGTGTAAATGTGTAATCAGTGTGAGGAAGCAGAGGGGAATCTGAGGCCATGAGAGAGAGAGAGAGAGAGAGAGAGAGAGAGAGAGAGAGGTCACGTGTCTCACCTCGCTCCTCCGGACTCAACTCCTCCTCCTCTTCCTCACTGCTCTCCTCTTCTGGCTCCTCCATGAAGCGAGACTCCGCCCCCTCCACCGCTGCCTCCAGCCTGAGAAGACAGCAAGACGTTTGTTTGTTAACATGCTCTTTTTTATTTTGCTTTATATATACACACTGTACATTAGTGTTGTCAAAAATATCGATACTTAAATATCTGAAACGTTTCCAATGCTCGGTTTCCGCAGTATCGATAGACTGATGCCGGCTGCGTGTTCTTGCGCTCTTCTCTCTGATGGTGAATTGACACACACCCACCTCCTGTCACTCACTTCCTTCCTTCCTTCATTAGTTGAATAGGGATGGTGTTGTGCATAATTGTACTCATTCTTGCATGTTTCGCGCTCGCACCACTGATCTCTATAAGTGACGAGCACATAAAGCACCTCTCAAATAATTGTGATGAATGTGAATTATTATTCATGGCCTATTGCACTTAAACATTTTTGTAATGTGACACAAAATGCCCGTCTTGCAGAGTATTCAGGTAAACAGTACGTTTAAGAACGTAAACAGTTGAGAGAAAACGTGTAACAGTATATCGGAGCCGTGCATACGCTCTTAAAGTGACAGCAGCCTCATAAACCGGCTGCAGAACAGAAAATCACTCGCTGCTCTTGACAATAACTTTCCTAACTTTAAATGTAAGTATTCATTTATTTAATTGGATTACAATTGGATTGTTTTATTTAAATTCTGTTGTATTTCTTACCAGAATACTAATGTTAAACACACCTGAAAATTTGTCAATTATATTGTTATTATTGTATTAATTATATATTATTTTATGTATTATCCGTACAGTAGGGCTGGACGATTTTGAGTAATCGAACAAGTTACCTCGATTACGATTATTGAACGATTATTATTTTTATTTTTTCATGTCTCTGGCAAGGCTTATACAATAAATATGTATGTATTTTTTCTAATGAAAAAGTGCATAATCCTAAAATAAGGAAACACACAGATAGCTTTTAATGCTTATTAAATATTAAAAAAAATATTAAAAAAAAATGTAGAATAGTTATTTTTATAAACAAAATAAATTATTGTAAATATTGTCATCTTACAAGTAAAATATAACTTGTATAAAACTAAAAAACTAATCTTTTTTGTAGGTGCTTGTGTTATCGAAAGCTGCTTTGTGGAGTGGAGGCATTGGGTTGCTGGGCGTTTGTCAGTCTCTCTCTTTTTTTCGCCTGTTTCTTTGGTACAAGCAGCTCCTGTTGCAGAGTTGATTCACTATTTGAGGAATCAGAGAGTGCGTTCACACACAGCCCGCAAAGACAAGTGACATTTTTGAGCATCGTCTATAGTTTGCTTATGACCTGCGATTTCTTTCTCGGGAAACCACGGTTGTGCATTTTTTTTTCTCTGATTCGTTTCACACTGGCGAATGATCCCGGCTTAAGCGCCAGCATTACAACACAGCACTGATTACGGCTTTACTTCACACAGCAAGTGTTTCGGGACTGAACACGGCAATGTTACTATGTCACCTATCCCGGGTCATGTTTGCGTTCACAGAGAAGGTGTTTGTTCTGCCAATTTCCGGCAACGCGCTGTGTGAAAGGGGCTCATATTGCTTTAATGTCGCAGACTGGACGGGGCGGAGTTACGTGACTACACACGCGGTAATTGTGTTTTAAGGGGAACTTTAACACACAGGGCGGAAATATTAATAGGATTCAAAAACCGAAATAACCGACATGGTAAAATTACGTCGGTTATAAACTCCTTTTGCGCCGACGTCACAGTTACGTCACAGCGCTAGCTGGAGGGAAAACAAATTGAAAACCGGAGGCGGCCAATACAAACCAGCACAGATTTGGCTACATAATAATGAGCTTAAATAATTGTTACTATTATTAAATGTCATCTTATTGTGTTGTTTGGTGCAATAATTGATGAAAAATGAATATGCTTTATCTGGAACTTTTATTTCTAGAAAATATTCACATAATAAAAAAATAAAAAAAACATCACACCATAATGTCACTCTTTACATTGTCGTGGTCTCGGCGCTGGCTTGGCAGAACTGCGGATCGTACACACAAGTCTTGTACGGGACCATATAGGCATCTAAAGATTTATATGCCATCAGTTTCTCTTTACGATCGGTTTCTCTATGAGGTAGGTGTACAAATCAGGCCACTCACCCGAGGTAACGTAACGTTAATCCTGTCAGATCGTCCATGCATTGAATGAGTGTGTAGGCGGCTACGGGTCGCCAATCTGGTTCCGTCTGTTAAAAATAACTTTTGGAAATAACAATCGCGGTCCTGGACACTGAGATGTCATGTGGGCTCCGCCCACAAAAAACGTCACCATGTCTACCAACTGTAAAAGGGTCTATAGGCTCTGAATTTAGGTTTCAATAATTTTTTGATTAATCATCCAGCCCTACCGTTTAGCTAATGAATAAAATAGCTACTGAAATGTATACAAATTTAGCCAATTTATGAGACTAGGCTTGAGCAACAAAACTTAATTTCCCAGCATTGTTTGTAGAAGCTCAAGACTGATAAAAGCATCAATTACACACCCAGGTGGACTTGTCTTAAGGAAAGTTAGTCCATTCATTTTACTCTGATAGCCTTTACGTTGCTAAAATCTTATGTTCAACTCGGTGTGGATTCTTGCAGTAGTTTTTCATAAAGCCTGATGATGTTTGCAGTATTCTCACTGTTAATGTGTGACAGAATTTCTAAGGAAAGCATCTGTCAGGAGTAATCGGTCACACACATGCACAATGGCCTCGGTGACTGCTGGGTCGGGAAGCATAAAACACTCGTACCTGAGTGAAACACATGAGACACAGTGGGAGGTGGCCGATGACAAGAGATACTGACGGAGAACGAAAGAGATGGCGAGTGGGACTAAGGCAAGGGCAGTTGCATTACTAGGAGGACGTGAGCCGCTCTTCCTCTTCCTAACATCAGACACAGATTCAGTTACACGCCCGTGGCAGACAAACCACTCTCTCACATCCATCTCAGAGCCTTTAAAGACACGGATCGAGATACAAAGTCTTTGAATAAATGGAAAAGGTTTCTCTAGGGGGAAGAACATCTACAAACATTGCGGTGAGATTTCATGCCCAGTGAACTCTTATAACCTAAAAATATAGGCTAGTCAGTGGGTTTTCTTAAAGGAATATTCACATAGAAATAAAAATTCGAAATCAAACATTATACATTTGCATGTCACGTGACTTGCCGTCATGATGGTATTGAGGTGTGTTTATAAACCTTGTGTAGCCCCGCCCCTTTCCAGAGCTGTGCTCGTTGTCTTTTGTCTCCCAGTCTGTATTTTCACAGCAATCTTGGCTATTTATGAATGAACGGCTCGTTTTAAATCCTCATGATAACTTTACATTAAGTAAATGCACTTCAAAAGCTAATTACTCCTGGACAGCAATGCCTTAGAGATAGACAGAGCGACCACAAAAACAGAAGTTCAAAGACAATATCCTAAGATGGCGGCGCCGTTGTTTCTCTGGTGCATAAGGGGTATATTGGGCAAAATATTTTGTGACCTTTTTTCCTGCTGGCGTGACTTTTTCGCACTAGTGCTGCCATTTCTGTAGCATATGAGAAACATTAAACAAAATGAAAGTAGAAACACTAAATAAAACCGCAGTACTTGTTTGAGCTGCGCTTCGCGGACTGTTTATCAGCTCGAACCAAGCGAGCCGCACAAGCCCTCAAAAGTGAAGCCAAAACATCTTGATCGCCCCCCAGTGGCCGGTCCTAGTATAGGTCATAAACCCCGCCTCCCCATGTTATTCAACGGGACGTGAGACCAACTAAAGAATTAAATTACACTTCACATATGCTTTTTCCAAAGATAGTTTCTGTCATTTACTGTTATTTCTATGACGTTGATGTAATTTCAAGAGTTTGTTTTTAAAATAAGTTTGTTTTTAGTTAGTTATTTGATGCTATAAAAACGGTGCTTTAACATTATGATTGACATGGTTCTCTGCGCGAAGTAGTCAATGAAGCACCATCAGACTCTTTTTTTCATAATGTTGACTATGTGGTTAGTAGTTGTATTTACGAGGTATTGCAATCAGCAGACGTCATTGGAGAGGAACGGAGCAGACAGAGGCCACTTAATAAAAGTGTGGCGCGTGTTTGCGATTGATTCTGCGAGAGCGAGGGCGGGGCCTTGATTTCGCGGCTTAACTTCCTGCTCACGAATGTGCATGTCTGGTCCCAAAAAACGCAAGTGCGCAGACTTAAGTCCCAAGATGTCAGTGCCATATCGGGATGCTGACAGCTTCAGTTCTCTCTGACGAAAAAGAGCGAAGGGGCGTCATCCATCTTTTTTTACAGTCTATAGCTCTAACCAATAATAGACAGCGCAGAACAGGTTCACTCTGTTACTACACAGCGCACTCGCCACCGTTACTACACAGCGCTGAAGATCTAGTGAGAAAGCATTTGAATTCACCACAGTATTTATCACGTCGCTGGACATCTAGTGAGACGAATTCATCTGAAAGGTGAATATGGATGATTGAATTTTAATAATGAAAATGTGTTTGGATGAAATGGTATGAATTGCGTTATTCAGAGTTTAAATATACAACCATGTTGAATTTCAGCTCATAAAAATGCAAGCCCTCAATGCATTAAAATGCAATTACGCTTAATTTTAATTTTAAAATTTTAAACCTTAAATTTGCAAATATTTAAGAAATTCTGAGCTTTTCAGCCATTTTGAAAGTGCTTGTAATCTGTTTAGTATTTTCTATGCATATTCATTACCCTACAAAATCACCTTTTCAAAGCATCCAGCAAAATCGTTTTCATATTGTAATATCTTATTGTAAAAAAAATATTGTAAAAACTAAATATTGCAATGTCATTTTTTTCCCAATATCATGTAGCCCTATTAGACAATTGATGATTTGGAGAACTTCTCAGAGATGTTTTACTGTGCTGACTGCCTTTGAAGTGATTTAAAGGAAAACTCCACCGTTTTTTGAAATATGGCTTATTCACATTCTTTCCTACATTTAGATATGTGTGCAAATTCATTTTTGTCTCAGTGCATGCATTGTTTTAGTTTGACAGGGTCGGCGCTAGCTTAGCTTAGCACAATGAATGGATTCCCTTGTTGCCAGCTAGCATGTCCTGAGTAAAAGTGGTTAAAAAAAATAAACAAACCCACGTAATTACTTCTTGTGGCCTGCGTATTCACAACGAGTACAAATAGCGACGCAGATTAACACTCGGCGATTTCCTAGGCAGATATTGACTTGGGACTATATTGGGGGGAAGCACAGGCGAAGCACTACTGCTAAGGCGAATCACTGCTACTTGGGCGCAGAGACGTCACGCAACACATGAAATCGCACGACTTCCGTAAACATACCGGTGTTATACAGCGCGTAAAAAAAGAAGAACATAGTGGCGCGACCTGCAACAAGTGTCTTCGCTTTAGGAGTATTTATTTTGAGAAGTTACAGCAAACATGGTAATTACCTGCATAGCAAAAGGTTGTGAGAACAAGCAAAGAACTACACGAATGTAATGTTTCACAGAAACTGAGAAATAAATGGCTAGCTGCTCTGGAGATCTGTAGCCTACATCAACGCCACTCGACAAAATAAAACAGTTTTGTTTGCGAACAGCATTTTGCACCAGAGGACTAACGTTACCCTTGAAAAAATGGAATATGTGCCCAGAAAGACGGTAAAGTTACTACGTCTGAAAGATACGGCTGTCCCATCTATTTTCAAAGCGCAGGCTGAACAAAGTAAGTTCTTTTATTACTCTCTTCCTTATGTTTATCGGTGTCTTTATTCTGTTGTAAGATCGATGCTGAGACGATTTATCTAGACTACGAACGTCATGTTGAATTCTACCTGTTTAGCATGAACAACCTGTTATCGTTATAACTTACCTATATCCATTTGGTCCATTCGGCGTGGCGCGTTTTTTTTCCAGTTCACCTTATCACACCGGAAAAAAAAACGAGTACTGCAGGATGGATCAGGGTCAGTGCCGTGAAATCCTCAGTAACGTTAGCTGTGACACAATTGCGGGCACGCTCATCTTATCTGACGCGTTGAGCCTGGCCATCGGCCCCACTCGCCACAGCACAGACACTCTATTTCAGGTGGCATAGGTTGGCATATTCCCCCACATTCACACCACCAGTTCGTGTTGGCTCTCGTCCCCAGGCTGTTGAGCGATCGCAACATCCTCCTCCTCTCGGTCTATTTCTAAAGCACGCAGCTCCTCTTCTGAAAACTCTGGTTCAAATAGGTAACGTTATGGCTCTGGCTCTTGACTGTCTGAGAAGTCACCCTCTTCGTCTCTCACAAAATCAGCCATGTTCATCGCCAGTCATGTACTGTAAGGAAAATAGTCAGGTAGCTACTATTCAAGCCGGTATGTTTACGGAAGTCGTGCGATTTCATGTGTTGCGTGACGTCTCTGCGCCCAAGTAGCAGTGATTCGCCTTAGCAGTAGTGCTTCGCCTGTGCTTCCCCCTAATATAGTCCCAAGTCAACATATGCCTAGGAAATCGCCGAGTGTTAATCTGCGTCGCTATTTGTACTCGTTGTGAATACGCAGGCCACAAGAAGTAATTACGTGGGTTTGTTTATTTTTTTTAACCACTTTTACACAGGACATGCTAGCTGGCAACAAGGGAATCCATTCATTGTGCTAAGCTAAGCTAGCGCCGACCCTGTCAAACTAAAACAATGCATGCACTGAGACAAAAATGAATTTGCACACATATCTAAATGTAGGAAAGAATGTGAATAAGCCATATTTCAAAAAACGGTGGAGTTTTCCTTTAACATATCATGTAAAACATTAAATGTGAAAAAGAAAACTAGTTGACTAGACTGCACTAGAGATCCAACTAGGCTCTAAAGTCATAAGGAATACTCTGAAGCTCATAGTAGGCTGAACACACCGCTATTGATCGGCAAAGTTTTTTCAGCCACGAGTTGCTGGTTGTGGATCAATACCTGTGCCATTATGAGCTGTTCTTGCTGACATGCGTCTCTCTCTGCATTTCAGAGAAGCACATGGTGGCTTTTTTGGGAAACCCTGAGCTTACAGGAAAAGTGTCTGTTCTGAGTGAATCTGAAGCAGTTCAGCATGCTGGGCAGACACTGATTTGAAAGCATTAGCAGCTCTGCTTGAGTTGCTGTGAAGTTGACTCGCCTGTAGGCTGTGGCGTGACATCTGTTCTGGTTGCTCAGGGTTAAACACTGTACCTGCACACATTGCTAACATTGAACTAACAAGGCAGGAAACCAAAATTAGCACAAGTACTGTTTCTTGCAGAGACTGTATTTAGTTTAATGAGGTTGTTTAAACCTGCTACATCAGAGAGCGCTCTGAATATATTAATGGCGGATTGTGAATCGCAAAGACATTTTGACATTGTAGTCCGACATTCACATAAGTAAATGGTAAATGGACTGCATTTATATAGCGCTTTCATAGACCTAATGGCCACCAAAGCGCTTTACATATTGCCTCACATTCACCCATTCACACACTCATTCATACTCCGACGGCGGTGTCAGCCATACAAGGCGCCATCCAGCTCGTCGGGAGCAGCTGGGGTTAGGTGTCTTGCTCATGGACACCTCGACACTTGGTCAGGTGGAACCGGGGATTGAACCACCAACCTTTCGGTTTGTAGACAACCTACATGAACCACTGAGCCACTGCCGCCCCGAGTGTGTGTGCCAATGATGCCTAAATGATCAGTCATAGTTTTTGTGTTCATGTGTTAGAAAGTATCCTAAAGTTCATAGGTTAATCCTGTGATCCTGTTAATCCTGAGTAGCTGCGGTGGAGTCATAATTATTCTGGGACCTTATCATGGGTACGAAACGCAACATTGAGAATCCCTGTACTACCCTTCCATCCCTATCAGAGATAGCAATCATGCATCACTTACTTCTTAGCGAGGTCGTCTCCGTGTAGGACTGTGTTCCCGTCCGAATCACTGAGCGCCCCCTCATCTTCGTCATCTGCAACCATCCTAAGAGGGAAAGGAGATTGTTGGCCAATTGCCCAAAGGGAAAAAGACAATGTGACCTTTTCTGCAAATTTGCCCTGTCATATTGAGTTGCAGCCTCAGTGCTGTCCTTGTATTTTGCAGATAGGGCAGTAACATATCCAGAGAAACTGTTCGAACTACCAATATTTACAATCCATACAGTGCCTCTGAACTTCTAAACAATAACTTTTCTCCAAAAAGTAGCATAAAATGCTATAGGCTACCCTCAATGCAGTGACATAACTTATTGAAACCTGAAAGTCCATGTTACAGGAAAACTACTCTAAACAAGACATATTCATTGCACAGCGCAAAGTCCTGACTAATTGAAAAACAAATGTACAGTTTCCCAATTTCATGTTTTATACATGAAAACCAGTTTGGCAAGACATCAATTAACCATTCCTTATACAATTAAATCAATACAATTTGTTCTAACAAGCACATCTTCATTTTCTCATTCAATGTAATAGGCAGAAAGCAGCTTCACTCCTGAATCTCTGCTTTAGTATTCGCCACAACCACATTAGAAGTGATACTCAAATCAAAACTGGTATATGACCCACTCATAATCTAGAAGGCATTAATGACAGGTAATTTATGTGCTGCTCACCTGTTGTATGGTGTACTGGGTTCGTCTATCTTCATCAGCCCATAGTCCTTATCTGCCGGGTGATATGTGGCCAAAATATTCATTTCATCCCATTTCTGTGACTTCTTCCTGAAAGAATAGGTCCAAACATGGATTTAGTGATAAAGCTATTAGCCCTGATGCAAATATTCCCACTGAGATCTGCTACATTAAAGAAAGGACTCTGCCCCACTTTATAACTTTATGGATTACCTTGGAAACTGAGGACACACACAAAAAAATAGCATCAAATGACATACATAGCCAAATATACCAACCCTTTTGTGATATAAATGGTAAGACTGACTTGATTGGGAAACTTTGGCACACAAGACCCTCTCTCATGTCTCAAGGCACGAAATTGGGACACTTTGGTTGCAAGTGTGACAGAAATTGAACCTGTGCAATATTTTTTTTTTCTGAGTATTTTTGTGAGTACAAAAGATTGTTTTGGTGCGACTTTTTTTTCCTAGAAATGCACCGGTCAACCAGCCATTACTCAGAAACATTTTTTTTTGTTTAATTTTGGCTTATCTCTATGCCAGGCTTGCTCACAAATGGCATTTCAATCACTTTCAATCAAATTTGTCTGAAAATATTATGTTAACAGGACATTAACACAGGCTAGAGACGGGATACGTCGAAGACGGACGCAAAGAGGAGAGCGCAGACGCGCAGCAGAGCTAATATCAGGTACAGCAAGATCACAATTCATGATGTTCGAAACGTATAAAGAAAATATAGAATTGGGGTGGGTGTTTAAATACGAATGCATCTCTGAAGGGAAGTGACTGTCTTCAGAATAGGTTCGATGGCTTGTTCTTTTCCTCTTTCCTTCAAAGAAACGCTTATTTTCCAAAAGAGCCACCAGCTGTCAAAGAATGAAATCACATTTTCATTCAGTCTGTCTGTTTGTTTTATGTAGACGTGACTTTTGTAACAATTTACAATTTTAAAGTTGAATCATTCTGTATTTGCTCTTAAGTTTTGTAATTATGCAATGTTTAAATCAAAACAACTGCTCATGCTACATGTGTGTAGCACCTTTGGTAGCATTAAAATGCAGTGGTTGCCTCTTTCAAATTAGTTTAAGGCCAGTTTGGCCTGCAATAGAGCAAATATACAAAGAAACAAATTTGCTTAAAGAAAAAATAAATAAATCAGCAACCGGTATTGGAATAGGACAATTAAAAAAGTTTTGTTTTGTTCTACGTAGAACCCAGAAGCGCTGAACTGTTTACACTACGTCAACACCGTAGGAGAATGACATGGAAGAGAAAAGATTTTAGAATAAAGTTGTTTTTTTTTGGGGGGGGGGGGGGGGGGGTTATGCACACAAAAAGTATTCTTGTCACTTCATTAAGGTTGAACTTAATGGACTATATTTAACAATGTTTTTACTACCTTTCTGGGCCTTGAAAGTTGCAATGTCAATGGAGAAAATGGCTTTAATTTGGAAAAAAACAGTATTCCAGAGAAGTGCTCAATGAATATTTAATTACTCTTGCTATGCGTGTTTAGGCTATAATTTGGTGTAGGTGCTATTTTTGTATAGTTTCACCAGTATATATGTAACAGCCAATGGTCACATTTATTACAGCAATAATGCAGTTTCTGTGCTTGTATAAATGATCAGTGGTGGAATTGGCTGTGTTGCAAGGAGCACCAAGTAAAATTTTGTCTAGGGCAGCAAATTGGTCAGGGCCGACAGTGCATTTCAAGGTTTGTACAACCTTTTGAGAATGAAATTCAAGCACTTTTCTATGACTTTCAAGTGCTTCACACTTTTTCCAGCCCTTAAAAGTTCTAAATATTATCCAATTTAAAGCTGCAGTCCGTAACTTTTGGCGCTCTAGTGGTTAATAACCAGAACTGCATGTGTCTTCTCTCCGTTTATGTCCATGACAAGTCACGCAGGCACTGGGCAACCATGCAGTGGTGCCGACCGGTCTAAAATATTTCGGTTTAAACATGGTTTGTAGAATGGAATCATGATAATCACTCATTTTTTTATTTTTGCACATTTTGAACACACAAAAAAGTTACAGACTGCACCTTAAAATGTTATTTTTAATGTGATAAATTTAAACTTTTTTTTTTTTTTTTTTTTTTTTTACAATTTTTCTCAATAAAAGTTAGGTTTTCATGTTACTGTTGTTAACAAAAGCTAATTTTATCTATATCAAACTCAATTGTGCATTTCCAAGAAAGAAACATAATATTAGTTGTTACACTAACACTTAATGCAAAACATTAGTAATTTTATGATTAAATTACCTTTATGTTTGATTAAACTTTGTATTTGAGCATATGAATCATCAATAAGTCAAAGTGTTACAGCTAAATTTAAAGTACGCCCTTAATCAATAGATTTTGGGCAGCAGCAATCAACAACACCCACTCCACACACTGACAGAGACACTTCACAACACGAAGCATTTGATTGGCCTTCAAGCAGTTTAAACTCTGACATGCTACAAAACCGTAACTAAAGCACTGGTCGACGTAGTAGTCGTAGTAGATGAAAACTCTGCAAATACGTTTAGTGACATGAACGCAGTAGACTGGACCACTAATGCTTGTGCAGTAGCAGTCAAATGTGCGAATCCACATGGAAGAAGAACACAACCGCCGTTTGGACGAGGTGCTATGTTACAAAGCAAGTGTGGAAATCTGCTCAATGCAGGATTTAAAACATGGATGATTCTACAGCATTTCAAGTCACCAAAGCACAACCTACAATACTCTTGTTTTGACAAGAGGATTATTTTTAGCTCTTTTTAGGGAGGTCCTGGACACAATCAGGGCAAGGTTTACCTAATGCGCACAAGTCTATGATGCATCAGACAGAAAGATGAAACTAAAGCGGGACCGAGGACCAATCGAGTAATGCTAATCTCTTCAGAATAGATGTTCATGTTCCCTCGTGAAAAAAAAAAAAAAAAAAAAAAAAAAAAAAAAAAAAAAAAACAATCAAGAGATTAGTTTCATTCATGTCAGAGGCCAACTCAATGGTGAACAGAGATTTATTCTGGGACACGTGGGAGCATACAGAGCACTGTATTAGGGGTCATGTTTTTACGGATCATGGGTTACAAACACAGTACATGAGTAGCCGTCTGTAGTGACTTATTAGGAGAACAAGCAATACAATAGAAGGAAAATGTCTGCGGTTAGGAGACACGAATAATGCAAAACCTTATAATTCAAACGATGTGAGATCTACAAGCTGGTACAGGATATCCCTTAACCTGTTAACTGTCACCCCCCCTTTTTTGAATAGACATGAAAATGCAAATTTCGAACTTAAATGGTTGTAATTCAAGAATGCTTTGGAATATAGACGATTGGTCTTGTTTTAAAGAAGACATTTGGCAGATTTTTGTAGAAGTGAAATAAATTAAGAAAGTGAAACAGAAAAAAAGTTACATAAAATATATATTTTCAAAACCTGGGCTACTCTAAAATGGCAGAAAGATCAAAGCCAAAAATCTGAACAAGTTGTGTTTCAAATTTTAGGTTGATATCTCAAAAAATGAGCTTTCAGTAAGATTTTGTTTGAGCGCAGTACCCAACTTTTTCACTAGGGCACAATCAGACTCCATTACTGCCCATATAAGGGCGTCTGCATTTCCATTCATGTTTTGAGTGATATGAACCATTATTTTCACAATTTTCATACAATTTCTGAAGTAGAGATCCTATTCAGGAGTAGCATGGGAAGTTTGGCAGATTTTGATATGAATTGAACCTCTAAGAAACACATACAAAGAACACGCATGTAAGTCATAGCTAGCTGCCACGTCACAAATGGTGAATTTATTATTTTTTTCTTGATATTTTAAACTTTTCAGACCTTTTTTTTCCAAAATAATTGAATGGATTCTATCTTTTGAACTTTTGGCATGAAAACAAACTGAGGTATCTACCATTTTTTCATGATTTTTCATGTTTATTGCTATTTTAAAACAAAGGTCTGAACACGCCTTATGAGTATGAAAATATTATTGTTTTATATTGATAAATTATGGCTCCTCTGTAATATATTTTGAAAATCAGTCACCAAATATGGAAACTAGAGATTGTAAGCTTTCAAATGATATATAGTTTGTCAATATTATTTAAGGTATTTACTAAGATATTATTGTTTTAAAAATATAGTGGCAAACGTCCCACCTGTGGGACGGTGACAGTTAAGTGCCCTGAGCCCGACGGCATCGTCGTCGACGCCACACGTCACCTCCGGTAAATGTTTACATAACTCGATGACAGATTTATCGATTTTCTTACCGTTTTTTCCAGCAGAAAGCTAACGAGCTAGCCATCACGGGGATGTCTTTCGGGTCTTTCTAGCCTTTACAGAAGGTTTTCTATCCAGCCTGGAACTTGTGCTTCCTTTCAGAGGTTTTCAGCAATAAATCCAAACGCTTTATGTCAAACTTTGATAATCTTGAAGTCCATAATTCATAAATATTTGGTCATTTTTGCCGCTAGCTCGACGCTAGCGGCCATTCTGGATATCACGTGATATTTTCACGTGATGGTTTTTGACCAATTACAGGCTGATCCGTAGTAAACATTGGTGTGCGTCATTACGCATGAACCAAGCGCTGATATAGTGTAGAGAGATAGAGAGACTCACGGAGACGTGCGATTCACAGAGAAACACAGCGAAATGGACGTAAATAAAGCGCTGGTCTATTTTGGTGCATTGCAGGATGATGGATTTTCACAGCTTTTTGACAGATGAGGAACTAGATTACCAGGATAGACCCAGCTGAAGTGCCATTTATTTATTTACTGTAAAAAAGTATTATAGTAGTATAAATGTATTATAAAAGAATAAAAAGAACATAATAAATAAAAGAATAAATAAAATAGAAATGCAAAACCTGTGATGTGGCCCTCTGTGTGATTGCTGATAGGAACTGTTTTGAGGCTTGGCACCAGTGAATTTCATGAGGCCCCAAACGCCTGGACTTCTTTTGGAAAAATGTCAATAGTTTTTGTCCTGTACAAGTTATAATGTTTATTCCTGTGCTCCAGGACTCCAAAGACATGAACAAACTATTTTACAGAGGAAAATTGCTTAGCTTTTATTTATTTGTGTGTGATTTCAATAAATATTTGAGTGATTCCATTTCCGATTTATTTTTTAATTTGTCTTTATGGTCCCATAACTTATTTTACATTCAGGTGACATCAATGTAACACAAATATGCTGAAAGTTCAATTTGTCCTGAAAAAAAGAGGTGTGTCAATTGTCTGTGCACCAAAGGGTTGATATTTTACAAGCTTTTTTAGCAAATTACACCAGACGGAAAATTTATTGTAAAAATACCCTTAGGTTTCAGAGGGTTAATATATAAAAAGTAGCCAGAGTCTACGGCAGGTGTTTAAAAAAATGCCTTTATCTTCATACAGGATAAAGGTGGGATATATTCAGTGGTGCTCTTGAAGTGACAGTTCAAAGGGCCGGGTATTAAAACGATAATGGTAGGCGATATAATTTCCCTCTAATCAATTATAAGCTAAAGTTTGATAAATGTTCGATATAATGTTTATGACAATGTCACAGACAATTTATCTGTTTGGCTCACGGTTCATCATTATTCAAGTCATGCTGCTTGATGAGGAGATGCTTGCCGTTACTTTTATACTTATATTTTTGCCTCTTTAATGAGAAAACTGGAAAAAATAAATAAATATTATAGACTTACAATGAAAGAGGGACCCATGCCATATCTACAGACCAAAATATCAGAGACTTGGGGGTTAGCCAGTAAGCAAAAGCCTAGCAACCACCTAGCATGCCTTCGCAACCGCATAACACACCAGAAGACAGTGAGAACACCTCAACAAATGCCCTGGCAAACACCCACCCACACTAGTATCGTGCTGGTGATTCTGCACGAGTAAAACACACCACATGGTTTTAGTTGTCAAACTCAATTGACCAAAATAAATAAAACATTTTTGAAAAATTCATTTACCTTATTTTCCATAAATTAAGATGTATCTATGAATAACCTAAGTCACATTTTATTGTTACATTTAAAAATAATATAAAATTTTAATTAAATTATTACAAATATTATAAACACTACAAACATTTACTGTTTTAGTTTGATTTTTACTCTATTCCTGAACAGAACTGAAAAATATAAGGATAAAACAAACAAATATTAATTAAATTCATTTTTAAAACCGCCAAGTCTTAACATTATTAACTATTAGCATGTGGGTCAAATGCACTATAAAATAAACTTGGGCCTTTCATTCGACATGAAGTGTGTGCGGCACTTTGCGCATGTTTCGTGTGCTTGACGATAATTGTAATATATAGCCTTGGACTATAAGTAGCAGCATGTTATGATAAAATAACGTGATATTTCAGAAAATAGGACATAATGGTCCTGTTTATCAGTAAAAGTATTTTAATTTTTCGCTTTTTCCAAAAAACCATATTGCTTGTTGTGGGACAAGAGAAATATCATAACATAATACGATCAACAACACTGTTTCCCAATCACTGTGCTGAGGTACACTAAAACGCTAGTTACACAGGTGTGCCATGAAAAATTAACAAATTACAAAAAATAATTAAAAATAAATGCTACAAATAAGAAAATATCAATTTGCTGTTGGGCCAAAAACATTGAAGCTCTCTATTTGTCATTGTTTTAAGTTAGTTAAAGTTAGTTAGTTAGTTAGTTTTAAGTTAATGTTGTTGGTCATCCTTTACGTTTGTATGTGGTTTTACAAATATTTAACCAATAAAAAGCATTTAAAAAAGGTTGTGACTAAACCATTGGCTCCTCAAACAGTCAGTCAAACCTGATAACTCAATCCCGCCTCCATTTCCAATGCACCGCACTCGGGCAATGCTTGGAGACATCTCTGCTTGTGTGCAATGCAAGGGAAAATAAAGAACCGATGTTTGCTGAAGTACAGCGTTTTATTCACTCGAGAAACACGTCCATAAAGTCTAACGTTTTCTGTACTTGAAGAGCGGAGAATAGTCTTAGTCTTTGCCGTCTAGTCATAGCGCTTCATCTTTTGTATCATGAGATTTCAACAACAAGAAAACTCAGCGCCCGTATTAAACTTAATATCCTGTATGTTGATGGAAACGTCATGTGACGCAGGTACCGCCTCAGATCCGGCTGATCCCGTGGCAGATGAACTATCTGTCATTCGCTGGCCAAAGACCTCGTAACTCAATTTGAGCTTGATTTTCATAAAATGTTAATATTATAAATCACCTGCAAGCATCTGACCATTGCTATACAAAGCCACAATACCAACTTTGACAACAGTGTTTAATTAAACATGAGTTATTTATTGTTTTATCATCAGCAACATCATCATGCTTATTGTGTTCCTACCGGACTTAGGCTTTCACATTAAAAGTCAGCACTACTTTACATAAAGGCAATTTATATGCCATTCAAGCAATGCATGTTTGTGCAATTTTGTTATAATGGTGCTTGTCATGGGATTTTTTATTGATCAAAAGTATGCCGTGGGAAACGCTGATCTGGTGGTTACTCTTAAACAAAAAATTTGAAAATTCCTTAAAATGTCATTAATTTATCATTAATTTCATTAATCTAAAGAACCTTTTGTAGAATAGAAAGTTTCCATGGATGTTAAAGATTCTCTATGGAACCAAAGACGCCAATTAAGAGCCTTTTTTCTTTTTTTTTTAAAGATTAACGTCACTGAATAAATTTTTTTAAGGGTCTAATTTAGTGTCACTGCAGTCTCACGGGATGGGAATTCAGTAATAAGTGCCATTCTTACAGTGTGTCCTATTTTCCTAAGAGTGGGAGAGCTGGATTCAAGAACAATGTCTTCTGGCATGAGAGAGGAAGCCAACGAGAACACCTACATGCAGTCGACACATGCCACACTGACGAGCACAACCTCCATAACCAAGGGGCTTAGTGCCTCCTTTACTGAGGTTTCTGAAAAATCCTGTTCAGATTTTGGTCGACCTAAAAGAACAAATCAATACGAGTGCTGAATATAGATAAAGCCAGATGGCTCAGTTAACAAGGAAGTGGGATTGTCTTTATTTCAGTCCCATCCTTGAACTTCTCTGACCTCCAGGAGAGACGGGCTTCCACGACGTCTATGAGTGACTCTGGATCAGTTAATGTCAAAACGAATGAGATCGATTTTTACATGCGTCGCCCTTCATGCAAAAAAAGAAAGAAAGAAATAATAATAAATCACTCAAATCTCCAGTGACAGCTGTGTTTTATGATAGCAAGAGTGAGCGGACTAGTTTTGTTTTTATTTGACTTTGTTCATGTTATCGAAGAGAAATCACACTTCCTTTAATATTTTCTTTAAATTAATAATAAATTTTAAAAATCATCTCAGAGAATCTTATTTTACCTCAACGCCAAAAGAAAGTATATTTTGCCTAAAATAAGCCAATTTTTAAAACCATTTAGATGTTTGTAGTGTGACATTACACTATTCTGACACCAGATATATTGTGTTTACTACTGGCTGCAGGACACTATATAACATTCATTTATGTACGTGAGGATAGCAAAATCAAGTAAATTTGACTCTCCGAGTTAATTAAGTCATAAAATGATTTAGGGATGCACCGATATGACAATTTTGGCCGATACCGACAACCGATAATTCTTTATATTTGAAAGCCGATAACCGATATTTTGGCCGATAAATCTAAATACAAATTTTTAGACAATTTTTGATTTTCTTCATTAAAAGCCAAGATAAAAACACAACTATGATGTTCTTATTTTAATGTTGTGTAGCCAATATGACAGACTTGCGCTGCACATTTTGCACTTTAACTGGATTTTCCTTTTTTAAAGTGATTTCAATCGTATTTCAAGCAATTTAAAAGCATTATGTTGAACAGTTCACATCTAAAGTGCCTCAGCTCAAGGAAATGATACATTATTTATCAGCTTTTAGATATCGGCTAATTGTTCTTGTCGGGCCGATATCGATAACATTGAAAATGATCATATATCGGCCGATACCGATAATGTGGCTGATGTATCGGGCATCCCTGATATTAAAGCTATGGTATACGATGTTAAAAATTGGTCGAGACGGTAGGGAAGTTTTAAAAAACTCATCCCGCCCCTCCACACACACCCCCCTCCCCTCTGCGCTACTTGATCCCTGACGCATGTCACATTTGAGTTCACGTCAACGCAAGATTAGCAACACATGAAATCCCCACCACCATTATAATACTACTAGTATTGCTAAGGTTTTCAGTAATTGTTATTGCAGCACGCAGCGCATCTTGTTCAAATTCCGATCGGCTCGAACAGAAACCTCGAACAAGAAATAGAATTACCTTGAACCGCGATCGGCGATGCTAAACGGCTAACATTCCAATGCCGACCGGCAACATGAGCAAGTTGTCAAACTGATAAAAAGCCACGTAACACGTCACACCATAAAAGAATAAATAAATGTTTACCTGCTCAACAAAAAGTCATCCGTGTCAGCGTCGTTTGTCAGCCCCAGATCTCCCTGAAGCTTTCTCCAATGGTCAATGAAGGACGCTATATTTATCCTACTTAGAGTCCGGCGTTTTTCACATTTCTTTTTAATCTCTGATCTTTCCTCCACAGACTTTCTCTTGCGTCCTAACTTTACAGTAGAGGCAAGCAGGGGCCGCTTGCTGTTGTAGTTTATATTTTTATCCATTGCTTTATCCATTGCTGATCTGACGCTACTAGCTAGCTACCATAGACAGTCTGTCAGCTGTTTGCTTGCGCAAGGAGGGGGGCAGGGGCGGGGCGGGTGCTGTTGGGTTGGACACGCGAGCGCCAGGCGGAGTTTCAAGTGGAGCTGGTGATTGGATGAGAGCAGTTGACCAATATAAGTTGTTCGGCCGCACAGCTTACATTGGTCAACTTTTCTGCGGCTGTACAGCCAATAGAGAGAATGGATTTTTTTCGTTCTTTTTTCTATTCATATTGTTAGGATTGTACTATATAACCATAACCAGCATCTAAACGAGGATATTAATAATGAACAATCTTTGAAATCGTATACCCTAGCTTTAAGGAATATGAATTGCTTTTGAAGTGTCTACCCATTTGAAGCCATAATGATCCGCTGCATACATGTAATAATGTTATTGAGCTTTTTTAAAGCCCGTTTATAACATAAAATATCAGTTTGAATTACATAACTTGTATGTTTGGTCAAGGTAAAATGACTGACGACAATCATACTTTTGCTACATATCAGTGAATTAAAAATTAAAACATATGTGATATCGAGTTACATCTAAACAACAGGTTCAGAAATTGACTAGAAGAACATAGCTTGTTAGTAAAAAAGAGAGGGAAAGATTAATGTTCATTACAGAAGGAGGGTTAGTTTTGACATGACAGGTCAGTGGCTAACCTATTAGCAAACTATGCTACCATCACAGTACTCCAACTGGAACAAACCATTAAACTGGACCAGTAGCTAAAGGACTGGTTGAGTGCACTAGTTCAGGTCACTGTCAACATCATTTCAGCAGAGCAGTTTGATTGACAGATCTCGTGTGACAGTGGCACTGCTATAGACGCCCCGTCTGACTGATTTAAGCTGTTTTAAAGAGCATTTACTCACTGTTGGTCGTCTTCAGAGTTTATAGGGGGTCCTGGTTCTGGAGTTTCCTGGACTGGCTCTTCAGGTCGGCCTTTGATACTGGATTTGTTCTTCAGAATCCCTTTAATGGGTCGCGGTGCTGCCATAACCGCCAAACCCACCCACAACTCCTCTTTTGCACTGTTTACGCCTCAAACAAACGACTAAAACACACCGAGGCTGCTCAGAAACAACACTCTGACCTAATTCGTTAACCGCTTATCTATTGCCTGCCTTAAAATGAAAGTTAAACGCTGTTTGTGAGTAAAGTTTGCGACCGTTGGTGACTTGAATTCAGCCAGAGCTCGCGCACGCACTTGTCCATTTACAGCGAGGAAAGGAAATAGGGCGCCGCAGTCAGTCTCGCACTCTTTGCCATCGCGAGAGTTGGAGTGTTGCTATAGCAACGTGACTCTGAAGTGTCGAGGAAACGTCGCCATGTTTGTTGGGGTGGTGAGGTCAAGCACAGGGCACGAGTCACAACAAGTGCGCATTTTAACCTAACGAGGCAAACTTTGTAAAGCGTTTCTCTTTATTATTTTCCAAGTATCATAATGGATATGAAAATAGTTTAGTCAGGGTAGGACGATATTTATTTTTGATATTTATATTCATAATTGTCATTGACCGGAATGAAAATTATGAAACTTGACTCATAGAAGTAACGTTGTTGACCATTCTTGTTCTTTTTAATTATTATTATTATTATTATAATTATTATTATTATAAATAATGCACATTTATGTAATCTGATTAAAATGCGCTTTTGTAAGCCACTGTCTCTTTTTTCCAACATAATAAATGACTTTCTCCAGAAAGCACAGGGATGAAATGCAATAAACACTGTCATGTTATCTTGTGTTTGGAGGCAGATCAGATGCCTGGTGTTTGGGACGAACGCAATCATGTGAGACAGTTCTTGGAGGTAGAAGGTTTACCCAACCTTTTTGATGACAGACGGCTCAGGCATTTCAGAATGATTAAATTAACATTTTGTCATTTAGACCTCACGTCCATCCAAACATACCCCTCGTTTGTTGCCAGTTTTCTGATTAGATGATCTGGTGAGTCAAAGCCACATGACTTTGCTATAATGAAGCATGCTTTTGGACATTTGGTAATATTGATTTGAGAAATGTATGTTGTAAAAATAATTAATTTAGCACAAGTATGTTCCATATTTCCATTACTTATCCCATGTTGTTCCATGGAGCTGGTAAATAAAATTGCAAGTTGTACCTTCTGTATACATGTTTTGATAATTACAAAACACATTGCTTGAAACCATCACTCACTTAAAGTAAACCAAATTTTCAAACCCCTTTCACAGAACCTCTGATTTTTCTGGCAAAATCTAACAATTGCCTCAAAACCATTTTATCTGCTTAAAATCAAACAATGCTCTCACATCATACACACGAGTCAATATTATAAACACTACATATCATTCGTTAGACACTACATCAAAAAAGGAGAACACAGAATCCAAAGTGTGCAGTTACAGAATCCAAAGTGTGCAACACAGAATCCAAAGTGTACCTCCTCCTCGTCCACTTCCTCTTCCTCCTCGTTCACCTCCTCATCCACTTCCTTCTCGTTCACCTCCTCTTCCTTCTCGTCCATCTCCTCTTCCTCCTCGTCCACCTCTTCTTCCTCATCGTCCATCTCCTCTTCCTCCTTGTCCATCTCCTCTTCCTCCTCGTTCACCTCCTCTTCCTCCTCATCTATCTCTTCCTCCTCATCCACCTCCTCATCCACCTCCTCTTCCTCCTCATCCACCTCCTCTTCCTCCTCGTCCACCTCCTCTTCCTCCTCGTCCACCTCCTCTTCTTCCTCATCCACCTCCTCTTCCTCCTCGTCCACCTCCTCTTCCTCCTCATCTATCTCTTCCTCCTCATCCACCTCCTCTTCCTCCTCGTTCATCTCCTCCTACTTCTCGTCTACCTCCTCTCCCACCTCATCTATCTCTTCCTCCTCGTCCACCTCCTCTTCCTCCTCATCCAACTCCTCTTCCTCCTCGTTCATCTCCTCCTACTTCGCGTCTACCTCCTCTTCCACCTCATCTATCTCTTCCTCCTCGTCCACCTCCTCTTCCTCCTCATCCAACTCCTCTTCCTCCTCGTTCATCTCCTCTTCCTTCTCGTCCACCTCCTCTTCCACCTCATCTATCTCTTCCTCCTCGTCCACCTCCTCTTCCTCCTCATCCAACTGCTCTTCCTCCTCGTTCATCTCCTCCTACTTCTCGTCTACCTCCTCTTCCACCTCATCTATCTCTTCCTCCTCGTCTACCTCCTCTTTCTTCTCGTCCACCTCCTCTTCCACCTCATCTATCTCTTCCTCCTCGTCCACCTCCTCTTCCACCTCATCTATCTCTTCCTCCTCGTCCACCTCCTCTTCCTCCTCATCCAACTCCTCTTCCTCCTCGTTCATCTCCTCTTCCTTCTCGTCCACCTCCTCTTCCTCCTCATCTATCTCTTCCTCCTCATCCACCTCCTCTTCCTTCTCGTCCACCTCCTCTTCCTCCTCATCTATCTCTTCCTCCTCGTCCACCTCCTCTTCCTCCTCATCCACCTCCTCTTCCTTCTCGTCCACCTCCTCTTCCTCCTCATCTATCTCTTCCTCCTCGTCCACCTCCTCTTCCTCCTCATCCACCTCCTCTTCCTCCTCATTCATCTCCTCTTCCTCCTCGTCCACCTCCTCTTCCTTCTCATCCACCTCCTCTTCCTCCTCATCCACCTCCTTTTCCTCCTCGTCCACCTCCTCTTCCTCCTCATTCACCTCCTCTTCCTCCTAATCCACCTCCTCTTCCTCATATTGTTTCCATCCATTGTTAGTATCAACATTTTGAGCAGTGTTTTGAGTAAAATTTGGGACTGTGAACTGACTTGTCTTATGTACAGTTGGTTTGGTCACATCATTAGAAATAAGTGTGAACATTTTGCTGTTGTGTGTGTAAACGAAGACAACTGTGTGTAGTTGTGTTTAACTTTAGCCTGTCTTGGTGCTTCACAGTCAGAAATGTGTTTTAGTGAGTGAGAATGTTTTTAGAGATTCGCAGAAAGAGTGCATGAGATTTGCAAACAGTGTTTTAAATCCCTGAACTTGTTTAAGTTTTTACAGAAAGAGTGATTTTACAAATTGGTTTAAAGGCTATTGAGAATTTGGTTTAGAGAATATGGTTTAGTGTTTTAGCAATACGGAAAAACTGTAATATAGATTTGTAAATCAACAAATAGATTCCTTCTTCTTCTTTCCATGTTGTTCAACCAGCTCCACCAATAACAGCAGGACTAGTCTCCAACGCTGACTCAGCACAGCCCAGTCTGCTATAGATGAATATTGCTACAGACACATTTTTTATGAGTGACTGATGCACTGATTAACCAGAGAGGGTGAGGCCCGCAGATTAATGCTCTTCCAGAATCCCTTACATCAGCAAAACAATTTGAGTGCTATGTCTTGGTATGATCAACTGAGGATGAGGGAACTATATGATGACCCTTTCCCTGTGTGATCTTGCAATATGTGTGTGCGTGCGTGCATACGTGCATGCGTTTGTCGGGTCCATGTAAACCCTACTTTATAGTGACAAAATCCCCACAAAGATGAAGATATCAGAAATCCTTGTTGAGATATTTATGGTCCCCATGAGGAAATGGCTTATAAATCATGCTAAAATGTTTTTTGGAAATGTCAAATTGATGTTAAATGTAAAAAAAAATATTTTGAAAGGTTTTCTGTGATAGGTTTAGGGTATCAAATATACAGCATAGTATAACAATCATGAAAACCCAAAAACCCAGCAGTGGATGTGTTTTAATGTGCCTTGTAAATGCAAACAATCCATCCCTGAAACTGTGAATTTGTGAATATGAACTTTGATTGTCATGCTTACACACCTTCTCATAAGATAAATGACTGTTATTTTCTTTCTTAAAAAGAAAAAAAAGAAAAAAAAAGTTTCATAGGAGCGTTTCACAATGAAGCATAGACTTGGGTTCCTCAGAGCATTTTAACAATCTAAAGAAGCTATTGCAATGGATAGTTTGCATGGATGTTAAAGGTTCTTCATGGAACCGGTTCACAATCGGACTTGCGAGTCAGCCAGAATCATAATCACACCATGTCCATTCATTTGACCAGTGAAGACTGGTCCCCCGACAGTTTTTTTTTCTAGATTGAACTGAACTGAGAAGGATGATGACATCATTGATGGTGTTTACTTATTAAACAGAACTGAATCAACACTGAACATCATTAGAAATAGTACAAAATGGAAGAAATTTGCAGTTATTTCTTGGAAAATTGTAATTTTAGAGGTAAACAATTGTTTAGCCATTATGATGTAGTGTCATTTGTTTGTTTTTTTTACAATTATTTAACAGACTTATTAGAAAGTGGCATTAAATGGATGATACATTTTCATTCGCAGGGACAAAAACAACCTTTCTTGTATACTTTTCAGCTTCATAACTCAAAGATTTTTTTTAATTGTATCACGTTTTCAAGGTGATCTGGCATTGGAATGGTGTACAATGGACATAGTGATGGTTTAGCTGAATTTCATAGTACATTTAAGGGACTTATCTTAACTCGTATGAAACAAGCAGAATTTATATCTTTTTTTTAACCACTTGATTTATTTTACCTGAAGATGAACACTGTAAAAAATGAATATGCTTTATCTAATTAAAAAATAAAAAATAAATAAAAAATGTGGCAACAGATTACAAGCAACATTATTAAATAAATTTAATAAATTAGAATAATACATCAAATTAATTCCTTAAAAGTTAACCATTTAAAATGAGTAAAACTTACAAAAAAAAAAAAAAAAAAAACATAAATTGAAGTCACCATTATGGTTGTTAACATCAGGTGTCTTCAATGTTGGCAATATAAAATAAAGAGTTCTTAATTATTTTAAATTTTTAGATATTTTGGTTAAAATTTTTGGTGTTAACTTTACTCATTTGAAATGGTTAACTTTTAAGGAATAATTTGATTAATTATTACTCAATTCTAATTTGTTAAATGTATTTAATAATATTGCTTGTAATCTGTTGCCACAATTCTATTGAATAGATGAAGCATATTAATTTTTACAGTGAAGACACCAGTGAATCACTGTTCCCAATATGCACAGCACAACATTTATAAATCATCATAATAGCCAAGTAAATATTTGAGGTATTACACTACATTTACATTTAAACATAATAAATGAAGTCTACACAGGTTTGTTTTTATATACAATAGGCTACATTGATATATAATGGCTGTTTATTCAGTGGTTTTAGAGAATGTACAATGTAAAAGACAGTTTCTAGATGTCATTTATCAATCAGTTTTTGCCCACCACTTGCAACCCTCTCTTCATAAATGAATGATTAATGTCCTCACAGAGGATTTAAAAAAATATCTTAACAACCAAACTTTTTTGCAAACTGTAGAAGTCATCCCACTATCCTCTGTCTATAATGTTGCAGTTGGATTGGAAAAACATGCAAATGGTGTGTTCTGATGCACAAGCACGTTGTATGAATTGCACCTCACACACACACACCTTTACTCAGGTTATATCAGGGCTGTGAGTGAGGACAGCAAGCTGAACATCAGAAGCAGGAGGCTGAACCGAGTGCAAGCTCCATGGTTTTCCTGCGGGCAGTCGGTGTACGGCTCGATACAGGCGGCGTACGCCATGACGTGAGGGATGTAGCTCTGCTCCTGGACGCCGTGAAAGAGGTGGGCCATCGGACCTTTGGCAAAAATGGCTACGTCCTCAGAGCCATGAGTTTCTGACTCAAGAGGAACCGCAGCCTGCTGAAGATAGGCATCACTGCCTGGAAACAACACCCAATACTATATTAATTATCCTATGCGGTTCATATTTCATTTACCAAATTATTAAAGGAATATTTCATCCCAAAATTAAAATGTGGTATATTCTACGTCTTCTAAAGCTAGTTATATGAAAACATAAATGTTTGAGTGTTCCTCATACAAACTATTTTTATGTTTCATTTTAAGTAAAAGAGCAGCCTGGAGATTCTACTAAACTTCTTATTTGTGTGTTTCATTAGAGAAAGAGGAAGTCGTACATTTGAAACAACTTAAGTAATGACAGGACGTTTATTATTTGGATGAAGTACATATATCTTTCATGTGTTCCTGTGTTTGCAGTGAAACATATGACCACAAGATGGGGCGTTTGTATTTTCAAATCAGAGTTTGTACTTGAGTAGGCTACAAGAGAGTACGCACTTACTTCACTTCTGCACTCAAGGGTAAAACGATTAAACCCATAAAACTTACTTGAGATCGTGTTATTCATGTCAGGACGAGTATTATTCACCATTTGGTATCCTGGACCGTTTCCGTAAAGCGCAGTAGTAAAGCTGTTACCATCATCAGCTTTTGAATAGGAAGTGCCTAGAAGACAAAGAAGTAAATACATTGTTTTTAATCAATGTACCCTCAAATTTGTCCTTGTTTTTTGAGAAAACTGCACCCCTACTGGGCAAATCATTCGAAACCCGAGCAGAAATAACTGGCCTCATTCGAAAAACTCACATTTTTTGTCAACAGTAACTCACCTTGGATCGAGGACCTTCTCTCTTCTCAAGAACAGGAGTTAAGATATTTTGGAGAATTTTTCAAACGTGTTTGTCCATACAATGAGGCCCAAATCAACAAAACTGACTTTTATTGTACAAAACAAACAAAAAAAATCCCCAAAATAACTTCTTTTGTTTTCCACACAACAAAGTCTTACAAGTTTAAAGCTAAAAGAGGGTGAGTAAATTATGACAAAATGTAGTTTCCCTTCAAGCTACAGTCATTTCAAAATAAAATGTTGTTTTTGCCTACCTAACACAGGATTGCCCCTGTAGGAGTATCCACCGAAGGAAAACACATGTGAATGGTCGGCGGTCACCACGGACAGGGTGTCGAGTTCATTCGTCAGCTCGGAGGCCCGCGCAATGGCCCTGTCAAACTCCACAGCCTCAGTCAGAGCGTACTTGGCCTGGCCCGCGTGATGGCCATGATCTATTCTCCCACTTACAGGAGAGGAAACACACAGATATAAGAACACTCGACTCAACACATCTTAATAGAAATATGACACTAAACATCCTCTTATCTTCAACAAAGAGGTAGAATCCTTTCGGGTTTTTGCGAAGAATCTTGATGGCTTTTTCCACCATCTCTGTGAGCGATGGGTCCATTGAAGGGTCGCGCTCCAGCTCGTACCTGGTGTCCTTTGGTTCAAAAAGCCCTGATCACAATGAAAACAACAGTATTAAACCAAATTGAGAATAACCTGGAGTCAAAAAGTAACGTAGACTCATTGTATTCCGGACACTTTGCACAGTAAACAATGACGTCAGTTGCCATTCTTTATGTCTACGTTACATGGACGCTTGTTGGACGCCACCGAATAACAGGATAAAAAAGGCCATTTCAACTTTTTATCTCGCAGTTCTGACTTATTTTCGCAAAATTGTGTGATATATTAGCAATTGTGAGTTATAAAGTCAGAGTTGTGAGATAGCTAAAAACATGCAATTCTGATGACAATATTTTCCCCAGAATTGGACTTTTATAACTTAAAATCTCATAATTCGGACAAAATAAGTCACTATTGCGAGATATAAACTTGCTATTGGCAGAGAAAAAAGTCTGAATTGTGAGGTTATTTATCTCGAGAGTTTATATCCCTCAGTTGTGACTATTGCTAGCTTATATCTCTCAATTCTGATTTCATAACTCACAGTTGCAGTGCATATTTAAGAATTGTGAGAAAAAAAATCAGAATTATGAGAAAATAGCCGCAATTATCTTTTAAATTGTTTTATTCCGTGGCGGAAACAAGCTTCCCTGCAAAAGGTTAATGACCACTGATATAACGTTTGCACTGTAGGATCGGCATAACAGGTGTACGGAGCCCCCCTAGTCCCACTTTGGCAAAAAAAAATAATTGATACTATCTCGTGGCCTCAAGATACTAACTCGTGGCCTCAAGATAGAGTTAGTATCTTGAGGCCACGAGTTACAATCTTGAAGCCACGAGTTAGTATCTTGAGGCCACGAGTTACTATCTTAAGGCCACGAGTTAGTATCTTGAGGCCACGTGTTAGTATCTTGAGGCCACGAGTTGGTATCTTGAGGCCACGAGTTGGTATCTTGAGGCCACGAGTTACTATCTTGAGGCCACGAGTTACTATCTTGAAGCCACAAGTTAGTATCTTGAGGCCACGAGTTAGTATCTTGAGGCCACGAGTTACTATCTTGAAGCCACAAGTTAGTATCTTGAGGCAACGAGTTACAATCTTGAGGCAACGAGATAGTATCTTGAGGCCACGAGTTACAATCTTGAGGCCACGAGTTACAATCTTTAGGCTACGAGTTAGTATCTTGAGGCCACAAGATAGTATCTTGAGGCCACAAGTTACTATCTTGAGGCAACGAGTTACAATCTTGAGGCTACGAGATAGTATCTTGAGGCCACGAGTTACTATCTTGAGGCCACGAGTTAGTATATTGAGGCCACAAGATAGTATCTTGAGGCCACGAGTTACTATCTTGAGGCCACGAGTTACTATCTTGAGGCCACAAGATAGTATCTTGAGGCCACAAGATAGTATCTTGAAGCCACGAGTTAGTATCTTGAGGCCACGAGTTACTATCTTGAAGCCACGAGTTAGTATCTTGAGGCCACGAGTTACTATCTTGAGGCCACAAGTTAGTATCTTGAGGCCACAAGATAGTATCTTGAAGCCACGAGTTACTATCTTGAGGCCATGAGTTACAATCTTGAGGCCACGAGTTACTATCTTGAGGCCACGAGTCACTATCTTGAGGCTACGAGATAGTATCTTGAGGCCACAAGTTACTATCTTGAGGCCACGAGTTACTATCTTGAGGCTATGAGATAGTATCTTGAGGCCACGAGTTACTATCTTGAGGCCACGAGTCACTATCTTGAGGCTACGAGTCACTATCCTGAGGCCATGAGTTACTATCTTGAAGCCACAAGTTAGTATCTTGAGGCCACGAGTTACTATCTTGAGGCAACGAGTTACAATCTTGAGGCTACGAGATAGTATCTTGAGGCCATGAGTTACAATCTTGAGGCCACGAGTTACTATCTTGAGGCCACGAGTTACTATCTTGAGGCTACGAGATAGTATCTTGAGGCCACAAGTTACTATCTTGAGGCCACGAGTTACTATCTTGAGGCTACGAGATAGTATCTTGAGGCCACGAGTTACTATCTTGAGGCCACGAGTTACTATCTTGAGGCCACGAGTTACTATCTTGAGCACACGAGTTACTATCTTGAGGCTACGAGTTACTATCTTGAGGCTACGAGTTACTATCTTGAGCACACAAGTTACTATCTTGAGGCCACGAGTTACTATCTTGAGGCCACGAGTTACTATCTTGAGGCCACGAGTTACTATCTTGAGCACACGAGTTACTATCTTGAGGCCACGAGTTACTATCTTGAGGCCACGAGTTACTATCTTGAGGCCACGAGTTACTATCTTGAGCACACGAGTTACTATCTTGAGGCTACGAGTTACTATCTTGAGGCTACGAGATAGTATCTTGAGGCTACGAGATAGTATCTTGAGGCCACGAGTTACTATCTTGAGGCCACGAGTTACTATCTTGAGGCCATGAGTTACTATCTTGAGGCCACGAGTTACTATCTTGAGGCTACGAGTTACTATCTTGAGGCTACGAGTTACTATCTTGAGCACACAAGTTACTATCTTGAGGCCACGAGTTACTATCTTGAGGCCACGAGTTACTATCTTGAGGCCACGAGTTACTATCTTGAGGCCATGAGTTACTATCTTGAGGCCACGAGTTACAATCTTGAGGCCACGAGTTAGTATCTTGAGGCCACGAGTTATTATCTTGAGGCCACGAGTTACTATCTTGAGGCCACGAGAAAGTATCAATTAATTTTTTTGCCAAAGTGGGACTAGGGGGGCTCCGTACAGGTGTAATTTGCCTCTCCAAGTGGAAAAGGCGGACATACCCATCAAGTAATCAGTGCTGTGCTCGTTCACAGCGTCAAACTCGTTTTTATTCCACACATATTTGGAATTCTAAAGAAAAGAGGGATTGTTAAAGGTGAAGTTCATCCAAACACACAAATGTTGTCATCTTCTCATCATCATGTTGTTCTAAACCTGAATGTCTTACTTTCCTCCATAGACTACAAAAGGAGATTTTAGGCAAGATGTAAACCCGCCAAAACTGCAGTCGGAGTTAATGGGACCAGAAAACACAGAACGTCCCCCTAACATTCCCGAATGGTCCCATGAGTTTGTTGTTTAGTTTTTTGGAAACTGAACAAGAATGTTATAGGAACGTTCCATGTAGGTTATTTTTAGGTTCCATTTATATAACGTAAGGAGAATGTTCCGGGAACAATCCCTTAAAAGTTCTAGGAACGTTCTGGGAACCAAAAACTAACTTCCCAGAACGTTTCCAGAACCTAAATTTGTTTGCTGCGTAGATCGCTTCGGTTGTGTCAAGTTTCACATCCGTCATGACGTGGGGTTGGTGATGAACTGAGCATGAATGAGATTTGCAAGAAAACTGAACACTAAAAATTCCTCATTCGCTTCCTTTGTATAGAAAAGAGCAACCAGGACATTCTTCTAAATTTCTCCTTTTGTGTTCCAATGGGAAACAAAGTCATTTAGTTCTGGAACTTCGTGAGGGCGAATAAACGATGACAGAGTTGTCTGGACGGGGTTTGACTTACTTTTCTGGGATTTAACCACTCTTGAACGAGATTTGTTTTGTCACTTCGGCTCCCCGTAACTGTGGGGTATTCAGGATCGAAGGTTTCCTTGGGAAACATGTACTGTCGCCCACCTCCTAAAATAACCTACAACAAAATCAGAGGGATTTCACAAGTCAGTTTGCTCTATAGTCGAGAACTTCAATGTTCTGCGAGGTTAGGGCCTTACGTCTATATCAGTGTTATGGACGAGTTGGTACGCAATGTCCTTGCATCCCCCTTGGACGGCTTCAGTCGTCAGCTCTTTATCGCTGTACCAGTCTCTTTCGGGAGTGTGTGAGTAACTGGCGGCCGGTGAAGCGTGCTGGACACGTGCCGTGCTTATGATGCCCACAGACTTCCCTGGAAAACACCAAACCAGTCATTTACAGGAGATAAGGTATTCATTGTAAGCAAATTATGGTTTAGTGTTTTGTCCCTGATAAGAGATAAGCATCAACTGCTCATTTAAAAGATACAACGTGTTCAAAGAAGTGATGATGATTAGTGAACAAAGCGTTCTAACAAACTTGTATAATAAGTCATTAGTTCAAAGTTTGCCTGCAATCAAAATTACATTGCAATATATATATGTAGGTTACAGGTTACTTATACCAACAATATTTTTTTACAGTATTATAGTTATCAAAATCCATGCAAGATAATAGACAAATAAAGTTATACCACTTTTTTCTGTCTGTGAATATTTTGGGAGACTAAAGGTGTTTTAAACTCAACTGGTATACAAGTAGACAACATTTGGATAAACTTTTCACATCTTGCTTAAAAATGAGGAAGATAATTGTCCGAAATAATGTACCAAGTACAAAAAAAATTCGCTGTTCAGAAGAAATGGAGATTTAAAGTGCACATTGTGAAATGTATCAATTATAAGAAAAAAGCAATTGTGATTCTCTGAAGTTTAAAATGAGGAGAAATAAAGTTAAAATGTCAAGATTTAAAGGAGTAGTTCACTTTAAAAAAATACTTTTGCTGATAATTTACTCACCCCCATGTCATCCAAGATGTCCATGTCTTTCTTTCTTCAGTAGAAAAGAAATCAAGGTTTTTGATGAAAACATTCCAGGATTTTTCTCCATATAATGGACTTCAATGGGAACCAAACGGTTCAAGATCCAAAAGACAGTTTCAGTGCAAACTGTTCAAAGGGCTTTAAACGATTCCAGACGATTCCAAGCGAAACGATCACTAAGGTTTAAATTTTATAAGCTCAAATGGTCGCCTTGCTCTGTTTTGTGTTGCGCGTTCGTGACATTCCTATTCAAACTTATTTATCAAAATGAACAAATCTTTTCCCGAGTCAACTCGTTCATTTTGTTCGCTAAATGAACCAAATGACAAGAAAAAAGATTTGTTCATTTTGATGAATGAGTTCGAACAGGAGAGTCACGAACGCTCATCACAGAACAGAGCAAGGCGACCATTTAGCTTATAAAACTTAAACTTTGTTATTTTTTTTTAAATGAGTGCTCGTTTCGCTACATAAGACCCTTATTCATCGTCTGGAATCGTTTAAAGCCCTTTGAACAGTTTGTAGTTTGCACTGAAACTGTCTTTTGGCCCTTGAACCGTTTGGTTCCCATTGAAGTCCATTATATGGAGAAAAACCCTGGATTGTTTTCATCAAAAACCTTAATTTCTTTTCGACTGAAGAAAGAAAGACATGGACATCTTGGATGACATGGGGGTGAGTAAATTATCAGCAAAAGTTTTTTTTAAAAGTGAACTACTCCTTTAAGATTAAGAATGTGTGTGCCGAACCCATGGTGCCGCCAATGATTAACTATTGTCAATGCTTGATATTGTGAGAAATAAAGTTGCAATTTTGAGATATAAAGTAGAAGTTATGCGAGGTGAAGTCGCTTTTGATGTGTATTCCACATATGGATGCTTAATTTTCTGTTTTGATGTCATCTTTAGATGCAAAAAACCCCAGAAAAAACACTTCAAATTTCATAACATCTGCCTAACTCTGCAACCTCATGGGAATGAATGGCATTAATGGGTGACCTCAGTGCTGGTATTGGCCATTACCTGCCATCTTGGCCTGATGGAGAATGGACTTGACCTCGTTGCCTTTAACGGAGCTGCAGTTTTTGCGCCTGGCAGCTGCGCTGAGGCCCAGGGTGCCGTAGTTGGCCTTCACGCCGCAGAGATACGCAGTGGCTGTGGCTGCGCTGTCAGGCATCTGCTGGTCCACATTATAGGTCTACAAACACAGACAGCAGCGTTATTAATCGTAATTCATCTTCACATCTACAGTATCAGTCTCTAGGGACATCTCTGCACCTTGGAGAGAGCCAGATAAGGGAACGTGTCCATGGCTAGGACACTCTCCTCTCCGGTCTTCCCGTCCATCTGTCCCTTCATGATCCTGGCTGCGGTCACAGTGCTGATGCCCATGCCTCACCGCGGGACAAAAACAACAGGTTTAACACACACATATACAAGTATTACTGGTAAATTATCTTATGTTATATTATCTTATTATATCATATTTTATTTTGTACAGGATTGACAATGGCAATTGTTACATAGGAGGAAGGATGGAAATAAAAATATACCAATACAATATGGGCAGTATGGTGGTAGTGGGGAGTGGGATGGTGATGGTAATGGTAATGACAATGGTAATAAAAATAAATAATAAAAAAATAAAAATAAAAAGTATTACTGGTAAATCAGAAATTTAAAATTGACATGATTCATTTATTATTTATTGATTATCTTTGTCCATTCAGTAATATTATACATTTGATCTTAACTAAATATTATGGTATTATCCAGGAGTTTGAACATTTGATAAATTAACTGAATAGGCACGATTGACTATATGTGTGTACTTACTGTAAGTAATCTGATTACCTAATCTAAAGTCTTGTAAAATCTCGTATCTTAGGACTTTGACAGCGGTGATTTACACGTGAAATTTAAAGCACAGCACATAAACCCAAGCAAGGTCTTGTGCTAATGTTCATCGTGTACATGTAATATGCAGTAACGTTGTAATAATAGTGTAACTTTATACGCTGTAAAACGTGATGAGTTTACTTAACTTGAAAAAGCGAGGAAACCTGTTTTAAAAATAAGTAAAAATACATTTTTAAGAAATTTTTTTTTATTTGTCGACAGTTTTTTAAGTTAAGCCAACTCAGTGTAACAGTGCTTGTTTATGCCAAGAATGATAATTAAAACTATACAATTTTAATAACTGTTCTATGAAAATAGTAAAATTCAAACGTACGTAATAGTAATAGTACGTAAATATTTATGTACGTACTATTATAGCATTTATTAATAATTTGAATTGGTGAATTGGTTAGATATTTGTGTTTAACTTTAATTTATTTTTGTTTTAGTTTAAGTTCAAGTAATTTTAGTACTTAAACTTATTTCACTTAGCTTATATATTTCAGTTAAACATTTTAAGTTGAATATTTTATTATTTTATTTCATTTAGTTTTATTTTGCTTTTTTTTTTTTTTCAAGACCACAACATTAACAGCACAGACTGGAATCGCTTTCAGAAAGATGTTTCTGGCTGATTAACTATAAAAACATTGACAGCCAATCAGAATCCCCCTGACTTTAAAGAGCTCAAGCATTTACAGTGGCAGACGACATAATAAAAGCATGCACTTAGATAAACAGAACATTATTTTCCGTTGACGTGGATTCTAGTTATCATGTCCATCTTATCATTGGTGATGTAAACGGCTTTTATGCTGCAGAAATTCACATCTAAAATGTAGGGCTGTAAAACGATTAATCGCGATTAATCGCATCTAAAATAAAAGTTTGTGTTTACATAATATATGTGGGTGCACTGTGTATAATTATTTTATATATAAATACACACTCATGCTTGTAGATATTTAAGAAATATTTGTATATATTTACTGTATATATATTTATATATAATTTATATTATATATAAATATAAATATTTTATATATAAATAATATTTTTTTCCTAAATATACATGCATATATATGTATATATGTATATATATATTATATATATATATATATATATATATATATATATATATATATATATATACATACAAAATAATTATACACAGTGCACCCACATATATTATGTAAAACACAAACTTTTTTGTGGATGCGATTAATCGCAATTAATCGTTTGACAGCCCTACGAAAATGTATTGTAATGGCATTTATGTTCAATTTCAAACAAATGCTAATTTTGACAAATTCCCCAAATCTGAGCACCACAATAATTGGTACATCTCTGCGAAATTGATCCAGAGTCTGTTAAGATTATGAAAATATAAAAGAGAACAATGCAAAACCAAGAAATCGGGTTTTGAGTAACTCACCATCTCCGAGGAAGAGGATGAGGTTTTTAGCTCGCTGTGTGTTGGGCGTCATGGAGAGGGATGCAGTAAGAGCCTCTTTAGCCTTACCATACCAAAAGTTTGGGTTCTCTTCCTCCACTTCATATTAATCCCAGAAAAGAAACATGGTGTCATTATCTGTGTTTGGAGAAGAAGGAATAACTGAGGCATAGCACTTACCAGAAGCGGAGAAACATCCATTAAAGGCTGCTAAAGCAAATATCACAGTAATCAGAAGAGTCTGTGTCGAGGCCATGGTCAAACTCAAGACTGTCAAACCCATCCATAATCTTCTCTTTATAGTTCGCCTCAGTCCAAAGGTCACTTGCACTGTTGATCATGTAGAGTACTTATCATGCACGACAATTTGACATGATGTGAATGCTGATCTGAAACCTGCACTGGTTTGAAACAGATTTTTTGGTTCTGTTGTTAACTAAGATACATACTAGGTAAGTAAAATGGCATAATTGTTTTAAATTAAAGTGGTTCACTTTTAAAAAAAAAACTTTTGCTGAAAATTTACTCACCCCCATGACATCCAAGATGTCCATGTCTTTCTTTCTTCAGTCGAAAAGAAATTAAGGTTTTTGATGAAAACATTCCAGGATTTTCTCCATATAATGGACTTCAATGGGAACCAAACGGTTCAAGGTCCAAAAGACAGTTTCAGTGCAAACTGTTCAAAGGGCTTTAAACTATTCCAGACGACGAACGATGAACGATCGTTTGGCTTGATAAGACCCTTATTCATCATCTGAAATCGTTTAAAGCCCTTTGAACAGTTTGCACTGAAACTGTCTTTTGGACCTTGAACCGTTTGGTTCCCATTGAAGTCCATTATATGGAGAAAATCCTGGAATGTTTTCTTCAAAAACCTTAATTTCTTTTCGACTGAAGAAAGAAAGACATGGACATCTTGGATGACATGGGGGTGAGTAAATTATCAAGTTTTTTTTTTTAAAAAAATGAACTACTCCTTTAAGTGACTTTTTTGCTTAAAACAAGCTAAATTATTTGCCAATGGGATAAGAAAAATTATCTTGTTTCCATTTGAATTACACGAACAGTAACAATCACTTTCAATGAATACGACAGCAATTATGAAAGTGCTATTTAATTGATAACACTGACAAAATGACTAATGTTTTCTTTTAGAAAGTTTATTGATCTCACATGTTTGAAATGTATAATCACAGTGCAAAAGAGCTTTCCATTGTACAATATATACAAAAATCTGGTTATAAAATAAATGTAAACAACAAACAAAAACCTTTACATTTATATACACAGCATTACACATCTGCAGAGAACCAAACTTCAATATAAACAATTTGGGTTATAAATCTCCAAACAGCCCAAAAGAGTCCTAGGGCCTCAATCGCTCACGTAATGGAGTCTGTCATCGTGCGACAAGCCAAAACCCAGCGGTCAGTGCGCTGAGGAGCGCTGAGAGTGTGTTTCTACAGCCGCCGGAGTCGTGGAGACGTAGCGGACAGTTGGTGTACGGCTCCAGGCACGCTGCGTACGCCATGGCGTGGGCCACGTAGTTCTGCTCCTTCACTCCATGAAAGAGGTGAGCCATCGGGCCTTTGGCGTAGATAGCCACATCTTCCCCTCCGTGTGTCTCTGATTCTAAAGGAACCGCCGCTTGTTGCATGTACTCTTCATCAACTACAAGCAGAATAAGATCATCTATGATAGTTGCATATAAATATATAAATACATGTATGTATGCATTTGTAAAAATAAAGGACATTTAGATTCCATGGACGTTAAAAGTTCATGGAACGTAAGATGCCAATCAACAACCTTTATTTTTAAGAGGGTACAGGTACTGTAATTAGGGTACTAAACTATGTGAACGCTTACAATAATCCACAGCTGAAACGTTTCCTCTTGTTCCATTCACATGACCGTATCCTGGTCCGTTAGCATACAAGATACTAGTGTAGGGAAGACTATCCTCAGCCTTCTTGGGTGCCAGGCCTGAAAGACAAATAACAAGTCAAAAAGTGCATGAAGCCCCTTGGGTCAAACCTACTATTTTCACAATTTCATCACTATTCATCAATTGTCACTATTTCATCTAGTGGAAATGTTTGGTATTGGAAATATTTTGAAATGTTTGTGCACAAACAAAATCTTAATGAAAGCTAATTTTTTTTAGATATCAACCTCTAATCTGGAACACAACTTGTTTAGATTTACATGTTTTCATTTTACTTTTGGAACATGTTTTGGACATTCCATATAAAATTGCATATAAAATAATTTCATATAAAAATGAAAATGAGTATTTTTATGCATTTTTTATTTCAATAATTAAACAAAATTTCTATTATATTCTAATTCTATGTTGGCTTTGTTAAACTGTTTTTCTCTTCAGCAATAATCTGCCAAGTGCCCTCTTTAAAAAGAGACCAAGCTGAAGTCTGTGCTCCAAAGCATTCAAGATTTAGGACAGTTTCAATTGGAAATTCAGGTTTATGCTAAAAAAAAAGTGAATTAATTGATTATAACTACCCTAAAATCCACTATAAATATAAAATATGAAAATGCTAAGCTAGTAGGCTAATCAGTTAGCTTGCCAACCAAAGGCTGAAAGCACAAGTGAAATATAGGGAGGATCTAGAGTACTTTTGACAAAATGAATAGGTCATGTTAGTGTAGCTTTCTTAACAAGTGAATTAACTGATTATAACTACCCAAAAATCCACTAAATACAAAATATGAATATGCTAAGCTAGTAGGCTAATCAGTTAGCTTGCTAACCAAAGGCTGAAAGCACACAGAAAGTGAAATTTAGGGAGGATCTAGAGTACTTTTGACAAAATGAATAGGTCATGTTAGTGTTCCTTTCTTAACAAGTGAATAAAGTGATTATAACTACCCTAAAATCCACTAAAAATACAAAATATGAAGATGCTAAGCTAGTAGGCTAATCAGTTAGCTTGCTAACCAAAGGCTGAACGCACACAGAAAGTGAAATATAGGGAGGATCTAGAGTACTTTTGACAAAATGAATAGGTCATGTTAGTGTACCTTTCTTAACAAGTGAATAAAGTGATTATAACTACCCTAAAATCCACTAAAAATACAAAATATGAAGATGCTAAGCTAGTAGGCTAATCAGTTAGCTTGCTAACCAAAGGCTGAAAACACACATAAAGTGAAATATAGGGAGGATCTAGAGTACTTTTGACAAAATGAATAGGTCATGTTAGTGTAGCTTTCTTAACAAGTGAATTAACTGATTATAACTACCCAAAAATCCACTAAATTCAAAATATGAATATGCTAAGCTAGTAGGCTAATCAGTTAGCTTGCTAACCAAAGGCTGAAAGCACACAGAAAGTGAAATATAGGGAGGATCTGGAGTACTTTTTACAAAATGAATAGGTCATGTTAGTGTACCTTTCTTAACAAGTGAATTAACTGATTATAACTACCCCAAAATCCACTAAATACAAAATATGAATATGCTAAGCTAGTAGGCTAATCAGTTAGCTTGCTAACCAAAGGCTGAAAGCACACAGAAAGTGACATTTAGGGAGGATCTAGAGTACTTTTGACAAAATGAATAGGTCATGTTAGTGTTCCTTTCTTAACAAGTGAATAAAGTGATTATAACTACCCTAAAATCCACTAAAAATACAAAATATGAAGATGCTAAGCTAGTAGGCTAATCAGTTAGCTTGCCAACCAAAGGCTGAAAGCACAAGTGAAATATAGGGAGGATCTAGAGTACTTTTGACAAAATGAATAGGTCATGTTAGTGTACCTTTCTTAACAAGTGAATTAACTGATTATAACTACCCAAAAATCCACTAAATACAAAATATGAATATGCTAAGCTAGTAGGCTAATCAGTTAGCTTGCTAACCAAAGGCTGAAAGCACACAGAAAGTGAAATTTAGGGAGGATCTAGAGTACTTTTGACAAAATGAATAGGTCATGTTAGTGTTCCTTTCTTAACAAGTGAATAAAGTGATTATAACTACCCTAAAATCCACTAAAAATACAAAATATGAAGATGCTAAGCTAGTAGGCTAATCAGTTAGCTTGCTAACCAAAGGCTGAAAGCACACAGAAAGTGAAATATAGGGAGGATCTAGAGTACTTTTGACAAAATGAATAGGTCATGTTAGTGTTCCTTTCTTAACAAGTGAATTAACTGATTATAACTACCCAAAAATCCACTAAATACAAAATATGAATATGCTAAGCTAGTAGGCTAATCAGTTAGCTTGCTAACCAAAGGCTGAAAGCACACAGAAAGTGAAATTTAGGGAGGATCTAGAGTACTTTTGACAAAATGAATAGGTCATGTTAGTGTTCCTTTCTTAACAAGTGAATAAAGTGATTATAACTGCCCTAAAATCCACTAAAAATACAAAATATGAAGATGCTAAGCTAGTAGGCTAATCAGTTAGCTTGCTAACCAAAGGCTGAAAGCACACAGAAAGTGAAATATAGGGAGGATCTAGAGTACTTTTGACAAAATGAATAGGTCATGTTAGTGTACCTTTCTTAACAAGTGAATTAACTGATTATAACTACCCAAAACTCCACTAAATACAAAATATGAATATGCTAAATAGTAGGCTAATCAGTTAGCTTGCTAACCAAAGGCTGAAAGCACACAGAAAGTGAAATATAACGAGGATCTAGAGTACTTTTGACAAAATGAATAGGTCATGTTAGTGTACCTTTATTAACATGTGAATAAATTGATTATAACTACCCTAAAATCCACAAAAAATACAAAATATGAATATGCTAAGCTAGTAGGCTAATCAGTTAGCTTGCTAACCAAAGGCTGAAAGCACACAGAAAGTGAAATATAGGGAGGATCTGGAGTACTTTTTACAAAATGAATAGGTCATGTTAGTGTACCTTTCTTAACAAGTGAATTAACTGATTATAACTACCCAAAAATCCACAAAAAAATACAAAATATGAATATGCTAAGCTAGTAGGCTAATCAGTTAGCTTGCTAACCAAAGGCTGAAAGCACACAGAAAGTGAAATATAGGGAGGATCTGGAGTACTTTTTACAAAATGAATAGGTCATGTTAGTGTACCTTTCTTAACAAGTGAATTAACTGAATATAACTACCCAAAAATCCACAAAAAAAACACAAAACATGAATATGCTAAGCTAGTAGGTTAATCGGTTAGCTTGCTAACCAAAGGTTAGTGTACCTAATGTACCATGTTAGTGTACCTTTCTTAACATTGTCATTATTTGAATGTAAAGACAGGAAGTAAGCTACCAAAAATAGGGTTCCCTCGGGGAGTGTTTCCACCAAAGGTGAAGACATGGGAGTGATCTGCAGTGACGACAGTGAGAGTGTCCGATTCGCTGGTCAGCTCAGATGCTCTCTGAATTGCCCGGTCAAACATGATGGTTTCAGTCAGAGCAAGCTTGGCAACGCCGTCATGGTGTCCATGGTCTATTCTACCTCGTAAACACAAACAGAGATGTGTTTCACTGTTAGCAAAATATATTGATAAAGCAGTAACACCACAGGAAATGATAAATACTCATCTTCCACAAAGAGAAAAAACCCTTTCGGATTCTTGCTGAGGATCTGAATGGCTTTCTCTGTCATGTCCACAATAGAGGGGTCACGGGTACGATTCCTAAACACTTCAAATCTCATATCTTTGGGTTCAAACAGACCTGAGTGAGAAAAATGAATGAGGATATCACAGTGGCAGACTTGACAACGAACTCAGAATCCTGGTGAACTGGCATTACCCATCAGGCAGTCTGTTGTTTTAACGTCCACCGCATTAAGCTGCTCTCTGTTCCACACATACTGGGCATTCCTTCCCTTACAAACCAAACAGACAAGCTTGTAGCAGGGGTTTACAATGACAAATGTGTGCTGTGGTAAATGGATTTCTTGCCGATACCTTACGAGCATTTAGCCAAATGTCAATGAGGTTCCTTTTGTCTTTGCGATCCCCTTTGCGAGAGGACGAAGTGGGGTATTCGGGGTCAGGCGTACCCTTGGGCGTCATGTACATACGGCCACCGCCAAGAATTACCTTCAACAGAGACACATTTTGACATTTACCAACCTCTCGTCTCAAAAAGGTTAACATTTAGGTAATTCACTGATGCATTTGGTATTTAAATGATGCCATTGTGTATTTAAGTCACTAGATTGCCGAAAAAGCTACTTTGAACCTTTAGGTTAACTAAAGGTTAGGTTTGAAGAAGTTAAACAACAGTCATGCTACTGATTGCTAGCTATGCTACAAGCTAACTACACTGACTTCAACATGTCGGTTGCAATTGAAGTCCATTGTGTGGAGAAAAATCCTGAAATGTTTTCCTCAAAAAACGTAATTTCTTTTCTACTGAAGAAAGAAAGACATGAACACCTTGGATGGCATTGGGGCGAGTAAATTATCAGGAAATTTTCATTTTGAGGTGAACTAATCCTTTAAGCACACAACATTTTCGTAAGCGTTGCATCTAGTTTGTCAACTAAAAATGTAACTTTGACCAGTCTGATTAAACGAGTTAAAGCTACACTGTGTAACTCTTTTAGTTTATTCTTAGCTAAAAACACTTAGTTCTTTCAAAAATATAAGTGCTCATTAATGTATATTTACTTCGTTCAAGTAATAAAGTATTCTTGTGAGTGTATAATATGCCTTTGAAAATACATATGGGTAAGGGGTTCTCCATCTTGAAAGTACATTAGCCAAAGAGGGACATACCCGTTAATTCAAGCTTCGCCTTTCGCGTTTATGTTTGAGTTAACACTCATGGACGAGGTTGAACTGGAAGCCATGATAATCTTGGACTACATTGGCCACCGTAGGAGTTAAAATGAAATCGGAATTGAGAGGAACAGAAACTAATATTCACTGGATGGTCATATACCTTTTCACCGCTAGATGGGGGTAAAAATCACACAGTGTAGCTTTAAAGTAAAGATGTTAAAATAGACCAATAGACAAATAGACAGTATCAAACTTGAAATGTCTAAAAAACTCTATGGCGATGGCGAATCAATGGTGAATCATTTCTGTGAGTCTGTTCATTTATATAAACCGTTTGAGCGAGCAAAGGAGAGTAATTCGAAGAGTAATTATTTGTGTGTGCAGCTGTGCAGAATACCATCACAAGCAGTTATTTCTGAACCTCTGGCATGAAACACTGGGGCTCACATCAATGTCGGTGTTGGTCACAAGCTGCGTGGCGATGTCGGAGCAGCCCTCGCGGCGGGCGGCGGAGGGCACGTCGGCATCGCTGTACCAGCTGCGGCTCACGGAGTGGGCGTAGGCCGCCGCGGGGGACGCGTGCTGGACTCTGGTGGTCGTCACAATGCCCACAGACTTTCCTTGATGTACACACACAACCACACACGATCACACCAATCTGAACTCTTCAAAATGAAGCTTCTTTATTGGCATCTATCCCAAACTGCAACATTGTCGGCCAGATCTGGCCCACATCTGGTACGCGTATGTGCCGGATGTTCTGCCGGATCTGGGCCGACACTATATAACACAGTCTCATCCCAAAAAGTCGTATAACTGACGTCTTGGGACGTCTTTTGACCATACGTCAATATCCGCCTTTTTAGGGCCCCCTTAAACGTCGGTAGATGGCGATCCCGGGCCGTCATACAACTGACGCTTTACCTTTAACGTCAGTTAGGTGACGGGTTACGTTTAGGGTTAAGTTTAGGTCTGGGGTAGAGTTAGGATCTCATAACCTCATCTACCGACGTTTAAGGGGGCCCTAAAAAGGCGAATATTGACGTATGGTCAAAAGACGTCCCAAAACGTCAGTTATATGACGTCTTGGGATGAGACCGGGTTAAGTTTGGGATAGACGCCAATAAAGAAGCTGTCTAGGATAGTTCAAAACTAATGGCGTTTTTCCACTACACAGTACCAGCTTGACTTCACTTGACTCGGCTCGCATTGTTTGGTTTTCCACTGTGTAAAAGTTGTACCTGTACCTGCTTTCAGGTACTTTTTTTTGTATCACGTCCAGCGAGGTTGTGAGCGAGTTAAGGCGAGCTGAGCCGGTACTAAAATGTGACGTGAAAACAATGCCGACTGCTGATTGGTCAGAGAGAGTCATCACCACTCGCTGCGTCATCATTGCACACGCCAGATGGAGTATCTAGAATAACCCCTCCAATTTTAAATAGTTTGGTCATAGTTACTAAACTAACTATTATTTTTATGGCAACTCGGAAGAATACGCCGTGGTCAAACGAGGAGGTGCCGACTTTCCTTTGTTTGTTTGCCGAAGAGAGGATCCAGCGAGAGCTTGAAAGGGCAACGAGGAGAGAAAGGCATCGCTATGACAACCAGGTACTATTTGTGGTGGTACAGTCTGCAATGGAAAAGGGAGTGAAAAGCGAGCCGAGTCGAGGCAAACTGGTACTGGTAATGGAAAGCGCCAATAGTCTGCCCAGATCTGGCCCACATCTGGTACGCGTGTAATCCCAATGTGCCGGATGTGGGCCGGATCTGGGCCGACACTATTGCAGTTTGGGATAGACGCCAATAAAGAAGCTGTCTGGGATAGTTCAAAACTAAGAACCTTTATTATCCCTGGAACATTTCCATTCCACAAAAGTTCTTTAGATTATTAAGATGATCTTCACACCAAGAAAATCAAAAGGTTATTTTAAAGGCATAGTTCACTTTGAAATTAATTTTTGATATGTTCTAGCTTACCTCAAGGGGATCCATTTAGCCCTCAAACAGTATTCATATCGTTTTTACCTCTTGTAATCATAGCCATGACAAAATGATCTGACGGCACGGGCGCTTCAGTCTGCGCATGCGCCGGAAGTGATTGCTTGCGCGCCTACGTCACTCTTTGTTTATACAGAGATTTTGGAAGCTTTACCTTTCACTAAACATATTTAGATATACGGGAAACCGCAATGGAAGACGATTTCGGTATATTTAAATATGTTTAGGAAAAGGTAAAACTTCCGAAATCTCCGTGTAAATATTGAGTGACGTCACACGCAAGCGATCAATTCCGGCGTAACAAACTGATTCAGTTCGGTTCAGTTGGACATTGCACAACTGATTCAGATCACTTGGACGTCACTGTGATTACACGAGGTAAAAACGATATAAATACTGTTCGTTTTCTCACAAAAGCCGCTCGTTTCGTGTCTTAGGCCATCAATGTGTACTTACATTTACGAGTCATTAAATCATGTTTAATTTGGACTTCTCTATGCATGCTCTTTGGTGGACCACCTTAGCCTCCAGTGTATGACTAATAGACAACAATGGTTTGACTGAAAAACGTCAAAATTGAAAATACTGTGGAAACAAAGACACCTACATCTTGGATGCCCTTGAGGTAAGGTAAAACATATCAAAAGTTAATTTCAAAGTGAACTATCCCTTTAAGAAGTTTTCGTTAAAAGTTGCTTCTGGGAACCAAAAATTGTTCTTCTAGCGCATTGCTGTGAAAACCACCTTGATTTTTAAGAGTTTGTGGCAAGGGAGTTACATTCAAGCTTTTTTAAGGCATGAATAAAAATCAAATTCAGTATTTTTGGGTGAATTTCCCTTTAAGAACAACAACAACAACATTGTGACAGTGAGGCTAAATGAAAATTAGCCTACCTTGTGATTTGGCACGATGCAACACTGAGAAAACCTCATTGCCGAATGTTGTGTTGCACTCATAGGCCACGGCTTTGGCACTCAAGCCCACCGTCTTGGCGTTGGCCTTCACGCCGCAGTGGTACGCAGTTGCCGTGCTGGCACTGTCCGCCACTTGCTTGTCAACACTATACGTCTGTTTGGAAACACATCACATAACTTTAAATAATTATAGCGTTAAAAACAGACTGCTGTTAATAACAAGACAAACAATCTCCTCGGTTTATCATTCAGGGGCACAGGTTGCAAGTACTATCTGAATTTTTTTCCTTTATTTGCTATTAAAGGTGCCGTTTGTATTTTTTCCGATATCCCAGAATCTCGACATGGAAAACGAAAAATGCATTCTTAAACTTTTTCATACACCACATAATCAAAACATGACTTCGTCTTGCATAACAAGACTGTCACTAATGATCGCTTCGGCTGATTAGCATAGTGATAAAACAGTGTGGGAAATGAGAATCGTTAGACCTTTGACAGGGCAACGTATGGAAACGTATCCATGGCCAAAACAGTCTCCTCCCCCGAGCGTCCTTCCATCTGACCTCGCAGTATACGGGCGGCGGAGACCGTAGACACACCCATCCCTGAAGGAGGAACACACACACCGCCTGATGCCACATATCACAGCTTAGCCCAAAACCATTCATAAACTCTACAGTAAAATATGGGGTAAGAATATTTTACTATTATACTACTTACCAAATCAATAAATTAAACATTCAAGAGATCAGTGTAAAAATTGTCATACAGATAAAAGCATCAAAATTAAGTTATAAACCCTTGTGAATTTAATTGTATTGAATGTGCACTTCAAATTTTAGAACCGCGCATTACAAGTACCTCAAGTTACATGATCAGATTACTTTTTTCCAAGTAACTAGTAAAGTAACGGATAACCTTTAAAATTACAACAAAATATCTGAGGTACTTTTTCCAAATAGGTATGCCGGTCACTTTGTTTCTCCATGTATGGACAGACAGCTCCCCTGTCCTCATGTTGAGAGGGATCGTGAGTAAGTGCAGAGGCGTGTGTGAACATGGTGTTAGTGTAGATGTCATCATGCATTTACTCATCTCACATATTCAGTATTCCTCAGAGTGAATAAAAACAGTGAAACGCAAACTCAGAATATTACACAAATCTGCAAAAATTAAATGTTAAATAACACAAATATACTTTATGTATTTAATCTCACTTTATTAACCAATGACTACAAAATTACTGCATAACTGTTTTTATTGCTGAAGAGTGTTAATCTTTATTCTTCTTTACTTCTTTACAGAAGCTGAAAGATTAGTTTGAGCAGCGCCCTCTACTGTACAGGAGTGGATGTGCCTTGCCTAAGGATTATTCATTTCACTTTTATTTGCCAAAAATATAGCTTTTTGTTATTAAAAACTAACAAACAAGCCCAGTCCAAGAGAGAAAAGATAACACAAAAGCAACGCAACACATTAATTTCCATAAAAAGTAACTAAGTAGTTTTTTTAGGTAGTAACGCAATATTATAATGCATTATTTTTCCCAACACTGCTTAGAAGTAAATTTAAAAAGACTATACTTGCAGATAATATATTATTGATTAAATAAAGGGCCACTTAGAGAGACTAAAGAGTATACTTTCATGAATGTTTCTTAACACGCACAATTAATTTTGTTTTAAAGTCCCCTCAAGTCAATAATTTTATCCCGTAAAACTAATCCTTGACAACCAAAATTACATATTTAAACTTTTTTAAATTTGAAAAAAAAAAAACCCTTGCCTCATTTAGTATGCTGGTTCTATGAATATGCAAATGAGCCCCACCTCCACTCACTCACTCAGCTCAGAGATCCACTGGTTGACGATCACACATTGACCTGATTGGTTACGAGGTCGTTTGTGACGTCAGAAACACCAGCGATTTCACACCCTGTTTTTGAAACTGTCTTTGGTTCACTGCAGTTTTAAGCAGAAAATACTCAGCAATGCTGTCGACTTATGAATTTACACATGGTTTGTCTTAAAATTTATTAAAAACACCACATAGACATATAAACAACATTAAAAGCTTGATTTTCACCACAGGGCGACTTTAAAAATATTTTAACATGCTTTAAAGTTATATGTTGACTAACATATTAAAGCACATGTAAACTGTTTAATTATGATTTTAACGGTGTTATTCAATATCACATATAAAGCTAATATATTTTAAATGTACTTGATTGCATCTTTCTCATTACAAATATATATAAATATATGACACAAGTTTCAATTGAAAAGACATTAAAGTATATTTTAGTTTGCTGCAAGTGCTTGTCAGTACTAATTTTCAAAGTAATTGTGAAATGACACATAAAGATGTACTTAAGCTCTGCTGGGTAAAAATAGTGCTTTTTAAAGGTGCAGTGTGCCATATTTAGGATGATCTGTAGACAGAAAGGCAATATAATAAAGATAACTATGTTTTCAGTGGTGAATAAAGACCTTATATAATGAACCATTATGTTCTTATTACCTAAGAATGAGCTGACTGCGGGTCCTCTTACATCCATCTTGTGCCAACATGTTTACGGTAGCCCTAAAAGGAAAAACGGTAACACTTTAGAATACGGTTCCTTCATTAATGAATAACTACACAAGAACTAATGAGTAACACAATATTAACAATCTAGTAACTATTATTAACTAACAAGAAACTCTGATTAACGAACTAGTAAGTAATAGCGCACAGACGAAAGTGGTAGTTCACTATTAAGTAATCAATAACTACTATTTTTTTAATACTTCCCAGAGAACTACTGAAAAAGTTTATTAACAATCTAGTAACTACTATTAACTAAAAGAAATTCTTATTAACGAATTAGTAAGTAATAGCTCACAGATGAAAGTGTTACTAGATACTTCTGTGGGAGTTACTAATTATTTGGATTTGTATTATAAAGTGAAGATCATTGGAACTAACTAGTAATTACTCAAGTGTTACTAAAGACATTTTCTAAAAGTATACTAAAGTTCACCAAAAATCTCAAACGTTTGCACAAATCATGACTAGATCATGTAGTAACACTTGAGTCATTACTAGTTAGTTCCAATGATCTTCACTTTATAATACGGATCCAAATAATTAGTAATTCCAACAGAAGTATCTAGTAACGCTTTCATCTGTGAGCTATTAATTACTAATTATTTGGATCCGTATTATAAAGTGAAGATCATTGGAACTAACTAGTAATTACTCAAGTGTTACTACATGATCTAGTCATGATTTGTGCAAACCGTTTGAAATTTTTGGTGAACTTTAGTATACTTTTAGAAAATGTCTTTGGTAAAACTTGAGTAATTACTAGTTAGTTCCAATGATCTTCACTTTATAATACGGATCCAAATAATTAGTAATTCCCACAGAAGTATCTAGTAACACTTTCATCTGTGAGCTATTACTTACTAATTCGTTAATAAGAATTTATTTTAGTTAATAGTAGTTACTAGATTGTTAATAAACTTTTTCAGTAGTTCTCTGGGAAGTATTAAAAAAATAGTAGTTATTGATTACTTAATAGTGAACTACCACTTTCGTCTGTGCGCTATTACTTACTAGTTCGTTAATCAGAGTTTCTTGTTAGTTAATAATAGTTACTAGATTGTTAATATTGTGTTACTCATTAGTTCTTGTGTAGTTATTCATTAACGAAGGAACCGTATTCTAAAGTGTTACCGGAAAAACCACTACAGAGCGCGTTTCATCACTGTGTTGTTCTTTGTGGAAAGAAACTAGCTAATGTCAGCGAATAAAACACTAGCACAATGATGAACTAGTAACAATAATATTCCCAATAACGTTGTTTTACTGAACAATAAATTAACCTAATTGTTCATTTATCTTTGTAAAGAAACCGCATTGCTGTTTACACCGGATGCGAATAGCGCGTCAGGCGCGAGTGATTTCAATGTTAAGTCAATGCAAAGACGCATTACGCACGTAAAAAATCCTGCGGCGCAAATGAGGCGTAGAGCGCGGCGCGGTAGACGCGAATACGCCTAATTAGCGCGTCAAGTTCGCACAAATTTAGCGCCTGGCGCATTAAGTGTGAATGTTTTAGTTAGTGCTATTTGTGCATTCACGCGTTGTGCCGCCAGAGTTGAAAAATCTGAACTTTGGCGTCAATTCATTAACCAATCAGGAGACTAGCTGCTTGCTCACGTGGTGAAGTATCTGATGCTTCAATAAATTATTTTGTAATATGACTAAATGCCTGGTGTGGTTCTAATGCACAACAAAGCAAATATTTGATCACTTAAAACTTTATTTCAATATACGAGACAGGTTCATTTTCTATTGAATGTTGTTTATTCCATATCTAGATTATATGAAATATTATTATGATGTAAAGACAACCAACATACATGAGCATAAGTTTGTGTCTGGACGTGAGAGAGAAAAAAAAATCACAGGACAGGTTAATAACTTTTGGAGGCTGGCTCTATTTATCATCAAAACAAAAATAAATGACAGATTAGATGAATGAGGGCGAGGGTGATCCTCGCTCCGATGCGGGACAACAGGTCATCAAACTGGGCGCGGGACAGGCGGAAGTACCGCTGACAGCGGCCGTCATCCAAGCGCGAGCAAATGGTGAAACTTGCCGAATGGTTCGCCTCCGAAGGGTCACGGTGGACACAAACACAGCGATGATGATCCCCACGCTGCTGTTCTGATCTCCAGAGCAAATACAGAGCGGTGACTCTCTCGATGAATGCTCGAATAACATAAAAATATATGGCCGCACACGGGTTTCGATTCTGTCGCGTGTAAATATCGCTTCAAACTTTTTTGTTTTTTCAAGAGCGAAATTGACGTGCGAATGGATTCAAAGTGTTCAACAGTGTTGTAGTACTCGAGACTCGGACTCGTCTCGGACTCGGTCTCGAGACCATATTTTAATGGTCTTGGTCTTGTCATGGACTCGTGTCCATTTGGACTCGGAATTGACTCGTACTCGAACATTTTTTTTTAGGACTCGGAATTATTCCCGAGTCCACTCGAGTTCAATTAAAAATATTAATAATGTATGTTAATAAAATATTTCTTTAAATTGATTGACATGCCCAGTGATTGGTGATTTTCTAGTGCGCAACTGCGCATGACAAATTGTAATAAAATTACTTTTAACACCACCTACTATGTGGCCTTTTTACCCTAAACTGATCATATTTTTTAAACTCTAAGTAAATTCAGTAAAAAAAAAAGGATTTCTCTAAGTAAATAAAAGTAAATTAGGTAATCAACCCTCACTGGTCTCGGTCTCGACTCGGACTCGACCGTCTCTGGTCTCGGACTCAACTCGGACTCGACTCTCTCTGGTCTTGGTGTCGACTCGGACTCGAGTGAGGTGGTCTCGACTACAACACTGGTGTTCAAGTATATAACTACGCCGTAATCGCGAATTTGACGCGCTATTCACGTCTGGTGTGAACGCACAGTCAGACGACAACATTACTTCCTGTAGGCCACCTGTTGGTTGCCATTCGCATGCTCACCACTAGATGCCACTAAAACTTACACACTGCACCTTTAGGTAAACTTTTGCATTTAATATAAATTTGAACTAAAATTTAAATTGCAATGAATTTTTTTCAGCACTTAAGTATATTATTTTAAAGTATATTATTTCTGTCCTTCTCATGCTAAAGTGTGTATATTAGTGCTGGGCAACTAGCATCCAAAATAAAAGTTTGTGTTTGTGTGTGTACTGTGTATAATTATATTGTATATATATAAATACCCAAACATGCACGTATATATTTAACAAATATTTGCATGTATGTATATATGTATATATATATATATATAGTAATATTTTATACAGCCTATAAATAACACATTTCCTTAATATCATGCATGTGTGAGTATTTATCAAAATAATTATACACAGTACACACCTATGTACACACAACGTATTTTTTTTGGATGCGATTAATCGTTGCCCAGCACTAATATATATATATATATATATATAATATGATATTGAACACTTAGTGTATTTCAAATCTAAAAAAAAAACTTTAATAATTACTTAGAAAAGGTACTGTCGTGATAAGATTTTGGCTTGGCAGGCCGATGAGCTGAGTTCAGGTGTGTCTGTAACTCACCATCGCCGAGGAAGAGGATGGTGTTTTTTGCGCGGTGCGCTCGCAGTGGCAGCGTCAGGGCCGTCTGAAGCGTCCTCCTGGCCTGATCGTTCCAGTACACCGGCTCCTTCTCCCATTCATCTACCAGAACAAACATGACACTTTAAACAACCTCTCCTTCTCAGAAATAGCGTTGGTCTGAGGCAGCAACTCGTCTGAAGAGGCTCCACCGCAAACCTGCCCCGACAAGACCTGAGCGCTGACGGGAACGCAGCCACAGTCACACTGGTGTAAATCTACACTCAACTTCTCTAAACGCAGCTCTTGAGGAGCCAGATTCACCCCACACACCTACACGTGAAACACCCAGCCGTGGACATCATTACCTGTGGGCTAATTTTAGCAGCGTGGACAATAGGAGCGCTGTCTTACCCACAGGCTGTGCGCCGCAGCCGGAGTTCAGCAGGAGGAGGGCCAAGAGGAGCAGACCCCCGGGGGCCCGGCTATAAACCCAACACATCCCGAGACGAGGAGAGACGGAGAGACTTCAGTGCACCTCGACGCTGGGAAGGAGTGTCTCCAGCAAACCTCCAGCCCCTGCTTTTTAAACCCAGGGTGTGTGTGAAGCCAGGGCCCCAGACAGCTCATAGGCTCGCGCTGACGGCGCGGGACCACACAGGGCCAGGAAGCCCCTCGACCTCTCTCACAAATCCGGCGGTTTTGTTTTTAGAAGACTGCTCTTCCTTGTTTCTTTTCTTCCTTTCCTTTCCTTTCCTTTCCCCAGCGCTCCTCTAGGAAGCCGAACGGCCCCTTTGATGTGGCAAACTGCACTAATGTGTGTTTTTCTTACAAGGGTTAATCGGCGGGGGGAAAAGCAGCATTCAGTTTTTGGCACTCGAACCATACTGCCTTTTTTGCTGTTGTTCTTATGACTCGTAAATGAATCCAGGGTGTGAGAAACGGCAAGCATGCCAATCCTAAGGGTTCGCACTAGGATGATGTGGGCGACTAATGTAACACTGGCCCTGAAATGTCAAAATCGTGTTGATCTTAGTACAAAAATAAGTGTATACTTAATTATATTGAATGTGCACTTCAAATATTAGAAGTGTATACGTTAAGAATATATATATATATATATATATATATATATATAAAATGACACTTAAATAGTGCTTTTATAATCATCATAGTTTTACTTTAAATTAAAAATCATTGTTTTAATAATGTCTTTAAGGAAGCATGCACTAACACACATGTAACGTATTGTGTTATTTGATTTCACGTTTCAATTTAATGTATTTTGAATGCTTAATTATTACAAATAGTTCAATTATTTGGCATTTGGCAGTACACTTTAACCACATTTTAAAGACAATTCAATTATAAAATTACACAGAAAAATGTGGATCAAAACATTCTAAAGTTAATCTAATTGCATTTAATATACATTTTAACTTATTTGAACATAACATGCATTTAAGTGTCTGAAAACATTACATTCCACTGTAAAAAAATATTTTCATGATTTGTAATCACAACATTTTTTCTTTTGTCAAATCAACTTAAATAATTTCCGTAGTTCAGATAACATAAAATTTTGAGTTTCTGATGATTAAATCAATCTCCTTCATTGTCTTAGCTCAATGTTTTTCATTTCAATGAACTTAAAATTTTAAGGCAACCAGATTACTTAATTTTTTAAGTTAAACCAACAATATTTTTTTTACAGTGTAAGTACACAAGTACACTTTTTAAAAGTATGCTAAAGTGCACTTCTTTTCCTAAAGGCTGTATATCAGATCTAACTGTTGACAGTATTTTTAATATTTACATATGCAACAATGAAGCATGAAGGAAAAATACAGTGCTAAATCTGTCCCAAACAAGTCAAGACGAGGAAGAACTTGTTATTATGCGACGTACATGCAAGCAGTGTTTAGCAGTTTACAGTTGCCGAGCAACGTCTTTATATGTATATAGATTGTAGATTTAGATTTATATAGATATTTAATGTCATGTATATTGTGGCATGTGACTCATTCAATAAGTATGTGAATATTATTTATTTTTACAAAATTGTATTATAATGTGAAGCTAACTTAAGATTGCAGACATTTTTTTTTTTCAATAATTAACATTATCACTATATATACAGTATATATTTGTATAGCCTCTGTATAGCCTATATTTGGAGTTTGGTCATACACTACCCATAATTATTCTTATGAATAAATGTGCTATTTATTGAACAATGGTGTCTTTTATTTGACTGCTGTCGCTGATGTTTTATGTAAACAATAAACCAATTTAAGGCGTTACAGTAATTTTACGTAAGTAATTGATGGTTTGCTGACTAACTGTGCACCCTTGGATTGTTTTGTGGGAAATGAACGTAAGCAGGATTTTTCGTCAGTGAGGTAGTGGAGAATTAATGTTGTAAAAATAGAGAGAGAGACAGAGAGAAAAAGCGAGGAGAGGGGGGAATAGAAGACAACGATATGAAAGAGTCCAGGAACGTCGAGTTTAGGAACTGAGCCAGAAAGGCTCAGTTGTGCAACGCTGTAAATGAGGCTTAGAGAGCACCTCATCTGTGTCTCATGGACAACATGTTCAATTAAACTGCGGACTGCACACTCGTTTGTGGCGAATCAAGCAGCTAATAAAAGCGGAAATATGAACCGTTCTTTCACCGAGGCCTCACATCATGTGTGACCACACTGCACGTACCAAAATATGAGCGGGGAAACTCAATACTCGCTCGCCGGGACACGCCAGGCCATTGTTATGGTAGGCACTGCTCTTAAGAGCTGAACTCGAGATTAAGCTAATAATGAGTTGCGGTGAGACTAAAACCCGCTCAAGCTCTGTCCCCAACTATTTTCCATTCTCCTTAAGTTTTCCCATAGCCTTTACACTTGAAGTGGTGTCATCCAGAAACCTTAACTAAACAGAGACCTGTACGTCTGTTTTGGATACAGAAACTGAGGTAAATGCAGTGTTGGAGAATGCAACATTTGGCAAGAAGCTTCATTTTTGCCCTATATGTAAAAACTTATATAGACATTTTTGCAGACTTTTAAATAATTATATGTGGGTCAATGATAGGGTTGCCAATTTATGGAAAGGAAAATAAGGGAAAGGAAAATATGCTACAAGTTACTTTAAAGAAAAATTTGTTTTTTTCTATTTAAAGCTGCAGTCCGTAGCTTTTTTGGGGTTAAAAATGATCCGATAACCAGCCAGTGTTCAAAACTCTCTGCTTGCCTTAGTCTGATTCAAAACGATAAGCTGGTAATAATGTTTTTTAACTACACACAAAGAAGAGACTCGGCTAGTAGACTATTGAGTCATTACGACACATCTGTACACAAAAAAGAGTCTTGTCTAGTCGGCTATATTGAGTCGTTACAACACAACTGTACACAAAGAAGAGTCTCGGATAGTAGACTATATTGAGTCATTACGCCATATCTGTACACGTAAAGAAGAGTCTCACTCAGCTAGTAGACTATATTGAGTCATTGCGTCACATCTGTACACATAAAGAAGAGTCTCGGCTAGTAGACTATATTGAGTCATTACGTCACATCTGTACACATAAAGAAGAGTCTCGGCTAGTAGACTTTATTGAGTCATTACGCCACATCTGTACACATAAAGAAGAGTCTCAGCTGGTAGACTATATTGAGTCATTACGTCACATCTGTACACATAAAGAAGAGTCTCAGCTAGTAGACTATATTGAGTCATTACGTCACATCTGTACACATAAAGAAGAGTATAGGCTAGTAGAATATATTGAGTCATTACGCCACATCTGTACACATAAAGAAGAGTCTCGGCTAGTAGACTTTATTGAGTCATTACGCCACATCTGTACACATAAAGAAGAGTCTCAGCTAGTAGACTATATTGAGTCATTACGCCACATCTGTACCCATAAAGAAGAGTCTCGGCTAGTAGACTTTATTGAGTCATTACGCCACATCTGTACACATAAAGAAGAGTCTCAGCTAGTAGACTATATTGAGTCATTACGCCACATCTGTACACATAAATAAGAGTCTCAGCTAGTAGACTATATTGAGTCATTACGTCACATCTGTACACATAAAGAAGAGTCTCGGCTAGTAGAATATATTGAGTCATTACGCCACATCTGTACACATAAAGAAGAGTCTCGGCTAGTAGACTTTATTGAGTCATTACGCCACATCTGTATACATAAAGAAGAGTCTCAGCTAGTAGACTATATTGAGTCATTACGTCACATCTGTACACATAAAGAAGAGTCTCGGCTAGTAGACTTTATTGAGTCATTACGCCACATCTGTACACATAAAGAAGAGTCTCGGCTAGTAGACTTTATTGAGTCATTACGCCACATCTGTATACATAAAGAAGAGTCTCAGCTAGTAGACTTTATTGAGTCATTACGCCACATCTGTATACATAAAGAAGAGTCTCAGCTAGTAGACTATATTGAGTCATTACGCCACATCTGTACACATAAAGAAGAGTCTCGGCTAGTAGACTTTATTGAGTCATTACGCCACATCTGTATACATAAAGAAGAGTCTCAGCTAGTAGACTTTATTGAGTCATTACGCCACATCTGTATACATAAAGAAGAGTCTCGGCTAGTAGACTATATTGAGTCATTACGTCACATCTGTACACATAAAGAAGAGTCTCGGCTAGTAGACTATATTGAGTAATTACGTCACATCTGTACACATAAAGAAGAGTCTCGGCTAGTAGACTAAATTGAGTCATTACGCCACATCTGTACAGATAAAGAGGAGCCTCGGCTAGTAGATTATATTGAGTCATTACACCACATCTGTACACATAAAGAAGAGTCTTGGCTAGTAAGCTATATTGAGTCATTACGCCACATCTGTACACATAAAGAAGAGTCTCAGCTGGTAGACTATATTGAGTTATTACGTCACATCTGTACACATAAAGAAAAGTCTCGGCTGGTAGACTATATTGAGTTATTACGTCACATCTGTACACATAAAGAAGAGTCTCGGCTAGTAGACTATATTGAGTCATTACGTCACATCTGTACACATAAAGAAGAGTCTCGGCTGGTAGACTATATTGAGTCATTACGTCACATCTGTACACATAAAGAAGAGTCTCGGCTGGTAGACTATATTGAGTCATTACGTCACATCTGTATACATAAAGAAGAGTCTCAGCTAGTAGACTATATTGAGTCATTACGCCACATCTGTATACATAAAGAAGAGTCTCAGCTAGTAGACTTTATTGAGTCATTACGCCACATCTGTATACATAAAGAAGAGTCTCAGCTAGTAGACTTTATTGAGTCATTATGCCACATCTGTATACATAAAGAAGAGTCTCGGCTAGTAGACTATATTGAGTCATTACGTCACATCTGTACACATAAAGAAGAGTCTCGGCTAGTAGACTATATTGAGTCATTACGTCACATCTGTACACATAAAGAAGAGTCTCGGCTAGTAGACTATATTGAGTCATTACGCCACATCTGTACACATAAAGAGGAGCCTCGGCTAGTAGATTATATTGAGTCATTACACCACATCTGTACACATAAAGAAGAGTCTTGGCTAGTAAGCTATATTGAGTCATTACGCCACATCTGTACACATAAAGAAGAGTCTCAGCTGGTAGACTATATTGAGTTATTACGTCACATCTGTACACATAAAGAAGAGTCTCGGCTGGTAGACTATATTGAGTTATTACGTCACATCTGTACACATAAAGAAGAGTCTCGGCTAGTAGACTACATTGAGTTATTACGTCACATCTGTACACATAAAGAAGAGTCTCGGCTAGTAGACTATATTGAGTCATTACGTCACATCTGTACACATAAAGAAGAGTCTCGGCTGGTAGACTATATTGAGTCATTACGTCACATCTGTACACATAAAGAAGAGTCTCGGCTGGTAGACTATATTGAGTTATTACGTCACATCTGTACACATAAAGAAGAGTCTCGGCTGGTAGACTATATTGAGTTATTACGTCACATCTGTACACATAAAGAAGAGTCTCGGCTAGTAGACTACATTGAGTTATTACGTCACATCTGTACACATAAAGAAGAGTCTCGGCTAGTAGGCTATATTGAGTCATTACGTCACATCTGTACACATAAAGAAGAGTCTCGGCTGGTAGACTATATTGAGTCATTACGTCACATCTGTACACATAAAGAAGAGTCTCGGCTGGTAGACTATATTGAGTTATTACGTCACATCTGTACACATAAAGAAGAGTCTCGGCTGGTAGACTATATTGAGTTATTACGTCACATCTGTACACATAAAGAAGAGTCTCGGCTAGTAGACTACATTGAGTTATTACGTCACATCTGTACACATAAAGAAGAGTCTCGGCTAGTAGGCTATATTGAGTCATTACGTCACATCTGTACACATAAAGAAGAGTCTCGGCTGGTAGACTATATTGAGTCATTACGTCACATCTGTACACAAAAAGAAGAGTCTCTGCTTAGATGCTTAACATTAAATGTGTCCTTTTAATGACAATTCATTCAGGTTGTAAAATGTCATGTGGTACGACCCCAAAACTCAATGATAATTATTATTTTACATTGTATGATAATAATTATACTATAAATGATGATTTAGATTAAGAATACACTTTATGATTTATTCAATTATGTGTACTCAATCTTAACGTTTAACTTTTCTTGAAATTGGTAAAAAACAAAAAACATACACACGTGTAGATTCTTGAAAAAAATTGTGGACACGAAATGGACACAAGTCAATGGTTTAATGTATTTTCAATTCAATTACATCAGTAGTAGTAGTTCATTACCTAATAAACTTGTAATGTTAATTAATTTCAGAACTAGTTCAGCAGGAATGTTTTGAAATGCCAATGGAGAAAATGAGAAAAAAACTTAGCCACGGCCACTAGAAAACTGGCCAATCACTAAACTCCAGTGTGAATCAATACTTTAAAGAGTTTAGGATGAGTTTAGGCTCAAGAAATTCAAGAAAAAATAAAAAAAGTCTGCATATAAAGCACAAAGAAGAAGAAAAGCAATAGTTTTGTGTATACTTTGTATCATATGTGTAAAAAATGCAATCATAATGACATGACTATGAAACATATTACCAAGAGTTAATAATGTACATAATAAATTAAAGCGGACCCAGCGCTGACCCCTGTGGAACACCATAAGTTACTGATACTGATAAATGTCTTTAATAGTTCTCAACTTTCACACATGACCCGAAAAGATCACTGACCCATTTAGTCCTCATCTCAAAAATAACAATACAAGAGCACAAATCCATATGTAGAATCAAAATGTACTAGAGCCGCCATACATGACATCATGACATTTATGTGAATTGAAATCTCAGAATAGCAGTGGAAGTTGGTTTCCAGTAAACAAGAAACTCTTTACATCTGGTAGAGCACTTCATTGGAGAAAAGGAGCAGAACCTTTACAGCAAATTTCCAGAGCCTAAATGTCTAGATATGAATCTTACTTTATTATCTGTCCGTCACTGAAGGGTTGCACATAGCATCCATATATCACTTAAGAAACTTGTCCGATTGGTGTCTGGTGGATGTGTTCCTAAACAAGACTTTAAGGCACAACCCACTCACTAGATGATTCTGTAAATATGCAATGTTTATCCATAATGTCATACCTTCGATGCACAAAGACAATGAAAATAATCAACCTTACAATGAAACTGCAGTATCAGGTTATACATTAGCAAAAACAGCTACACTCAAACAGCCTACTGTAACCCATCCTCTGCAAAACACAAACAATAGCTGGCAAACTTTCTGACCTCTAAATAGCGTCAGAGCAATAAATGACTGACGTAAAATAGCTTTACTAGTCCCTCAAGCATTCTGCTTTATGCTAAGACAAAACGGCACTCGCTGCGTTTGAAATCATGAATGTTCAAACTTTAATGTTAACCAAATCCCCTCTCTGGTGCAACATCTGTGTTTAGTTTTGAAGAGTAAGCAAATTGGCGCAGTCGTGTCTATTTCACTTATAAAGATTTGAGAAAGTTTCATATTTTTTCATAGTTTGATGGTTTATGATCTAGATTTCCAGGTTTGAATCCATGTCCAGTGATATTTTGGAAAGCACTTACTCTAAAGTTACAAGACTTACACTTACAAGAAATGCAGGCGGTCAGGTTCCATGATTGTCCACAGTAAAAAAAAACGTGAAATCTTTTAATAATTGGTAATAGTTGGCACCTTTAAAGCAGCTTCTCAAGGCACTCACACAATAAACATACAAAGAGAGAGTAAAAAAATACACACATATACACAAAAAACAAAAGAACACTGGATTGGAATTCAAAATAATTAAAACCATCAAGAACCCCCCCCCCCCCCCCCCCCCCAATTTTTTGGATTTAATAAAAGGCTTAGATTTTGTGCATCTTTAAAGAAGGAAGTGTGTTCCAGAGTCTAGGAACATAGGATGAGAAAGCCCTGTCCCCCAAAATCGCAAACGTGTGTGTGTGTGTGTAGCAGCCAAAAGACTAGCTTGAGAGGAACAAAACAAGAGCATTAATAAGCCTTTTAGTCACAGAGAAAGATAGCATTGGGCGAAGTGTAAAAAAAGGGCTGAGATGAAAAAAATGAATTCTTAACAGTATATTGCACATGTGGGTCAAAAGACAAATATAACCCCCACTTTTTTTAATTTAGTTTGGAACTCCAAAACAGAGCCATCTACTATGGCTCTATATAAGCAAGTTCTCTGTTTTTTCGCTATTAAGACATCACTATTTTTATCCCAGAAATACAATGTGAGAGAAAAGAAACATCCACATTTTGACCAAGCTTAGAGTGGATATAAATCTGAGTATCATCTGCATAAAAGTGATAATTAAGGCCGAGTGATCTTAAGAGCAATCCGAGAAGAAATATAATTGTAAATGCTAAAAAGCAAAGGTCCTAAAATTAAACCCTGTGGCACACCAGTCGTGACAGAGCCAATCTCAGACCTGAAACCACTCAAAAAAACTGGCAGTGATCAAAGAGATGAGATTTAAACCAGGTTAAACCAGTTTCAGTAACACCAAAGACAGTTTCAAGTCGGTTGAGTAAGAGGTTGTGACTGACGGCGCAAAAATCAAGCAGGATCTTTATAATAAGCCTAAAGTCCCTGATGTACTTGTAGAATGAACTGGTTTGATGTAATTTCAAATAAAACCTTTCCGGTAATGTCCACTCCGGCTGGTAAACACCTTCGAAGTACCATTGGTCTATGGTGATGATGTAATAGGTAGGCTCCGCCTTCTTTGGCTTGGAAACATAACAAAAAACATAAACATATAAGGAAAGCTGATTTTAAGAAGAAACTTAAGTTGTAATTCTGAGACACTGACACTGTTTCTTCATGTTTAATACTGTAAAGCATAATAAACGTGACGTGACTTGACTAGAGTGCCAAATTGCAGAGCTTGTGAACCCAAGGTGTCATAAATCCTTTAGCGTAATATGAGGCTACCCTACCCTACCCCACACCTAAACCTACCCATCACAGCGCGTGTTATATTAACGATAACGGGTACCATGTGCGTAGTATAGTGCCGTTTTGTCATAGTGTTCTATATGACGCTAAAGAATGAGAATGCGTTGGATATTCGTAAGGTATTTTCAACTTCTTTTCCCCTGTAAACAAAAAAACAGAAAATAACTTTGCCACGAGTAAATCGGGACCTTAACATTCTGGTACAATTGAGATTGAGAGAACAATTTAACTCTGTTGGTAGTCTCTTCCCCTACCAGCTGCCTTAACTACCACCCAGCAGGGCGTGAGTGTTTTATTTCTGCACAGTCTAACGGTGCGACCACACCGTGAGTCAAGTGCCTGAGTACTAAGGCCTGGGGGTCAGGCACGTGTTTATTTCCATAGCCAGCCGTGCTGGAGTCAGGAAGGCAAACCTCAGACTTGACTGCATCTACAAACATCCTTCATAGGGAGCACTCTGCCCTACAGGTGTTACCCAGACACGAGCCCTCAAAATAAGGCCAAGGCACTACGAGTTATGGGTAGAAGAGGCAGAGCGTTCGTGTTAAATATACATGAATGTACAACCACAGTCCTGGCACAATTCTGAATATAAATATAATGCCACTTCAGCGGAATAAAACATAATGATTGCTTGTTTCCAGTGAGCTTTAACTTTTGGTGACCATGATATTACAAAGGACATGTTACTGGATCTTTTGCTTTGGTTCTGAAACAAAACAAACAAACAAACAAAAAAAGATTAAAAAATCCACTTCACACAAACAATGACTTCTATAAATACCCCTCTTCTATGATGACTATACACTCTAAAAAATGCAGGGTTGTTTTAACCCAACTTTGGGCCAAATATGGACAAACCCAGCTGTTGGATTAAATTTATAAATTGCATTTTTAATCCAACATTTGGGTTTGTCCATATTTTACCCAAAATTGGGTTAAAACAACCTAGCATTTCTTAGAGTGTATGCTTAGAATTGATGAATATATATATATATATATATATATATATATATATATATATATATATATATAGCCTCATTACAACTTAGTCTTTTATAATCTCAAAGGACACATCTTTTGTGCGCCAAAGCGTCATGTGATGCAACCAAAATGCAGGGGGAAAAATATTGATTATATTAAAAATAATAAAACAGAAATTAAATAATGATGAAAATATCAGAAAATTTGACCTTTTTATGACAAGGTAATATGTCAAATGGTGCGACTTCCCAAAATTAAATTTTCAATGAAAGGATATTGATATTTATGATATTGATGATATTTATTAACATTTTTAAAAACTATGAGAAGACTGTATTATGAATTAAAGTATGTACAGTGCTTACTATACTTGATGGTTACACCACATGACATGTTTAGAGTCATTTAATTATAACTTTTCTTGAAAATGGTTTTCATGGACACTCCCTGGAAGCATTATGAAACTTATAATCAGGTGTGTTATATTTTTAATTCAATTACTTTATTCGCAGTTCTGAGATAGATAATTGCATTATAAAATAATGAAAAAGGTGCACATCTTATTTTTCCTCCAATTTTCATATACTGTTTGGCTTTAAACCAAATTTGGAAAGTTAATTCTCAAAACTAGTTGCTTTTGTTCCCCAATGTTTTGACACTGCTAAAATTACTAGCGGAAACACGGCCACTGAAATAAATGGTCAATCACTAGACTGCAGTGGTTCTCAAACTTTTTTCATCATGCCCCCTTAACTCGTTAAAGGCACACTATGCACTCTCTGGTTTTTTTGTAAAACAGTGACCTCTAGAGCCGCTGTGGTGTACTTGCACTGTCGTAAATAACCGTTATTCCCCTGTTACTGCATATCTACTGAACTACTGTCAAGTGCTAGACTGCTTTTTAATAATAAAGTTGCCTATCGCGTTTGCTGGCTTATAGCGTTTTTACATGATTTCTGCAAAATCAGAAGTAAATAGCCTATAGTGTATAGGCTACTGTATAATTTCATTCATGTTTTTTGATTGTAATGTTAAAATTACAAAATGTCAGATGACATCAATCAAGTTAAATGTACGTCGCATTATTTCATAACATTGGACGTTATGATTTAGACATGATTACAATTTATCATAATAGCAAATTGTGTTCAATTATTTACAACCTCTAGGCTTATATATGTCCTAATAATTATGTGAGATATTGACTATGTCCTCATGGTAATCGCAAGAATCAACATCAACAGCGTCAAGATTTGATTGATTCATAATCAACACAATTTGAAGTTACAGTCGGGAAGTGTACTGTTAGTCAGATAAACTTGATATAACAGTAACTTACACACGTCATAAGAAATCCGAACCAGACACAGGACTAAAGATACGTGATAAATACACATCACAACACCTGAGTTCAGCTGGCAAACTAGCTCTTGTGGCAAGCTCGGCAATAAAACATAATGGAAAAAACAACAAGACTAAGAGAAACGACTGTTTTTAGGAAGTCTGCTTAAAGCTCTGGTAATCGAAAGCTATAGACATGTGAGAATTATTGAACTGGTCTTATTATCAACGGATGAATGAACAGCACCGTAAAAAATTACATACCACAAGCCAGTGCAGCAACATACAATATAGAAACAACTAGTATACAAATACAAACAAGTTTATAAATAAGAGATTTACTTACAAGTCCATCAACAAGATCGCCAGGTCAGCATCGCAGTTACAATCCAGTGCAGCTTTTAAGCTCGCGCCAACGAGTGAAAGCCCGACCGAGTGGACTCTTGTCCGGTTTCTAGCACGGTCCGATTCTCTTTCCCTGTTTCGAAAGTAGCTTCATACAGTATGATGTTGTTGATGCGTGTGACGTCGTTGCCGTAAACCATTTCGTGATTCTCACGCGCTGTGTCAGGGGCGCCACTCTCAAACTTGCATGGCTGGTTTTTCCGGCGGCGTCCCCCCCAAGCTTTCCTACCAGGATGATTCGCCCTACTATGACTTTGTTAACCACCAAAACGACTTTGAAGCTGTTATATTAAGGTACAGATCTTGCATAGAGTGCCTTTAAAGAAATATGCCAGAGTTGCCAGGCAGGGTCCCAGGCCAAAGGCAGAGCTATGATCCAAGGCCTCGTCGCAGGTGGGAGGAGCCATGGTGGAGGCCTGGGATGAGGGACCAGGGATACGATCTCCTGTGATGGAGCCGGAGGTGGTGGTGAGCCAGATGGAGCCGAGAACACCACAGGTCCGGAGAGCCAAGGTGGAGCTGGCGGCTCACACCTTCTCCTAACCAATCGCGATAAGATTCCAGCAACAAGCAATTTGCTTGTCTACACCAGATGTGAATCGTTGCGTGTCGCCGTCGCGGCTGGTAAGGACAACAACTCTGATTAACATGGAAAAATACCTTTTATCGCGTGTTGTGGGGTCGCGTCACGTGTAGTTAGGACATTGGAGTGAGGCGAAAGCAGGGACCAGAAGACCCCTGTGGAGCCGGAGCAATGGAGGACAACGGCGGAGCCAGGGGGAAAGGCGGAGCCTGGTGGGGCTAAAGGTAAGGAGCGTAGAGGCATTGCCAGAAGCCAGGAATCATGTGGCAGATCCAGGGTGATGCCTGACCAAGTTGGATCCGGAGGGACGAGGGATGATGGGCCACGATGGACATGAGGGAGCATGAAGCCAAGGCGTAACCGATGGGTCGGAGGGTCGAGGTGGAGGCCGGAGCTCAGTGGCAGGAAGGGGAGACAGAGGATCCTCATGCCGAGGCAGAGCTGGGGACTGGAAGTCCAGAGGCGGATCCACACCACTGGATGGAATCAACTGAGGATGACCAGAGGGACTGACTGGATTCAGCGGTGGCAGGTCTGGGGAACTGGCTGGCTTAGGCAGAGGAGGTGGGATAGGGTGGTTGGGAGGGAACTCTGGGGACACAGTAAGATCTAAGCATGGCAAGACCAGAAAAGGTAGGAGAAAAATAGGTATTAACTTCTCAACATCTCCAATTCACAGTCAGAGGCCAGTAGAAGCGCACCATCAGTGGCAGGGGTGTGGGTAGGGATCCATTCCATGTTCTCGTATTCCACAGGGACTGGCAATGTTGCCAGCTCGCTCCAATTGTTCTTCTGGCTCTGGCTCTATATAGCAGCGTGTTATTGATGATCGTTTTCAGCCGCAGGATTTATCAAGGGCAGGTATTGCGGACACCTGGATTTCAAAGGTACGCACAGCTTCATAAATCAGGTGGTGAGAGGAATGTAAGCATAATCTTACGCCAACATATAGACCCCTTTTGCGCCGACGTCACTGTTATGTCACGGCGCTAGCTGGAGGCAAAACAAAGTGAAAACTGGAGGCGGCCAATGCAAACCCGCACAGATTCGGCTACATAATAAGGAGCTTAAATTATTGTTACTATTATTAAATGTCATCTTGTTGTGTTGTTTGGTGCAAGAATTGATGAAAAATGAATATGCTGTAACTGGAATTTTTATTTCTAGAAAATATTCACATCATTAAAATTGCACCGTAATGTCACTCTTTACATTGTCGTATTCTCGGCGCTGGCTCGGCAGAACTGCGGATCGTACAAACAAGTCTTGTACAGGACCATTCAGCACATAGTTATTGGCATCTAAAGATTTATATGGCCACTCACCCGAGATAACGTAACGTTAATCCTGTCAGATCGTCCATGCATTGAGTGAGCGTGTGAAGGCTACAGGTCAGCCAATCTGGTTCTGTCCGTTAAAAATAACTTTTGAAAATAACAATCGCGGTCCTGGACAGTGAGTGACCTTACACATTAAGATAATATCGTATTTTCTCCAGTCATTGTTAAAGAAACAAGCTAATAAAACTTGCTAACTAGCGTTAGTGAAGCGGCCAGAGGGATCGTTCTGCCTCCACCTAAGCTCCGCCCACATAAAAATGTCACTGTGTTTACCAACTGAAAAGGGGTCTATACGCCCGTTTCTATGCAAGAATGATAAATGAGGGCCAATGTGTGTATGTGAGATAGAAACTGTCCTTTTTGCTTAGAATTGCTTTCAGTTTTGTTTTAAATATATTTCAGGTAATCATGACATGAGAAGAAACTGATAATGCGATAATTAAAAACAAAACTTTTTTATGACTAATAGATAATGCAAATCATGATCCATCAGTATGGTTATATAACACAGTCCAAAGATATGTAAACCCAAAGCACCCACACAGGTATTATTACTTAACCACAAGACTACATGTGGGACTGCAATGTGAGCGTAGATTATTTCACAAGCTCATTTAATTGTGTAATATAATATAATACAATTCAATATAATATAGGAACACTGCAAAGGGTATGATCAACCGTCAGGTACAACATTTATGGCACTGGCTCTGTAATGCGATATACATGAGAGTTAATTAAAGACAGGAAGTATAACAGAGCGTTTCAGTGGCCGCTACGAGTAAAGAAGACAAGCGTGAGCTGACCTTTCCACAGATGGCAATAAGTCTAGATAAAAGCAGCTGGAGGGAGCGGATAATGAATGCTTCTTTGGAAAGCTCTAATTATGTTTAACACTAGCAGTTTGGGGAAGACAGAAACAATAGTGCTAGTCTTACACATGGGGGCATGGTTATGATTAAAAGTCAAGATGTGTACATGTTTATATTTGATTGTTTTCTATTAAATGAGAGAAATTGTGTTGGTATGTGTTTAAGACTTATTTGTAAATGATCTCTTAATGATTGGCTAACATTCCTTCATTCATTTGAGAGCCTCTTTGAATTACACTGTGACAGATTTAAACAAACTGTGCTGAAATGCTGGTCAAACTTAAAGGAATGTTTACCAGAGGGTTTAGTTACCGGGTTTACACAGCGGTTATCAATTCTATCACACTTGAATGAATAGACATATCATTTTTAAGTCTGGCGGCCAGTATATGACCATAAACAGTTATCAGGGACAGGGTTGTCACGGTTGTTTGGCATTCAGAATTGAATTGCCTTTAGATTGACTTCAAATTCAGTGAATTTGAATTGATGATTACAGTTTTTCTCAATTGCTTTGGCTCAGTTCTCAAATGTTTTTTTTATTTCCCAAAACATTAAGTTCAGAATTTCTTATTGAGTTGAGCAAATTGCAAATGCTTTGGCACATGTGTGCAAAGAGTACATACAACTGTCTGCAGTTTGGACAACAAATAATTGTATATGGCTTGTTGTTCAAAACTGATGACTCGATTCTCACTTACACTGTCAAACACTTCTCAGACATTTTTTATTGTGTAAGCCATCACATTCAAAACGATCTATTCAATTATCATAATTAGTATACATGCATGTATATTCTAAAATATATCTGACATTGACATTGTTTGTAATGTTTGCTAAATTGGCACATGACTTCTATTTGCATTCGCAATCTAATTGCAAATTACCTCTAATATGAATCAACCATTTAACCATTTAACCAATCAACTTTGGGAGTATATATATATATATATATATATATATATATATATATATAGAATGGAGGACATTCACAACCCTGAACTGCAGCAACAAGCTCATGGAAGAGCAATTGGAAGGCATGTAAGAATACGTGTTGGTGGTAGAGGAAGAAATAATTGAGGAAGAGGTGGAAATAGAAGAGTCAGAGTCTCTGATGAAATCAGAGCCACACTTGTGGATCATGTCATAAATCTGACCATTGCAGGGGATGGTTGCGGCATTCAAGGAGATTTTTTCCACTGTGTGTGGCAATGGTAACATCAGATGTGATGTTGATGAAAATATTTGGCCTGACCAACGTGAGCGACAAGATGTCCACCAAGAATAATTTGTTTCTTTTTTTTTTCTTCATGAATGTTATTTGTTGTTTGTGTATTTGTGGTAATACACAAATATGAAATGTAAAGTGAAATCTTGTTACTCTTGTCAGTTACTTTACATGTACAGTAAATACACTTTTTGTATTGTGTATATACACATGAAGTACAAAAATAAACACTGTAAAAATACAAATGTTCATAGAATTTTTTTTTCTACATACTATTGACTTTTCTCAACAAATATGAGATTTGTTTACAGTAAACCCTTAATTTTTATGGTTTACTGTTGTGGTGAAAAAACAACTAAACATTTTGACCAGTGTGGCTCACACAATGACAAAAATACTTTAGATTTTGGTGGCCTTGGCCAAATTATTGACAAAATAACTAGGTTTTGAAGCATGAATTAAATGTTTTGGGTGAGTAACTACATTTTGCAGACATGCTATAAAGTTTTGAAGTTCCTGCAAACAGTTGTGACATTTGCACTCACAGTTTAGAGAATGTTAAGACTGTTTCGAAAAATGTGCCAAAGCAATTGAGAAAAACTGTAATTGTAATTAAAATTTGAATTTAAGTAAAACCGAAATTTAAATATTTATAACTGTATGTTATCTACAAAAGTGAGTTATCAAGACAAACTGTCAATTTGTTGATTTGAAAAGTGTTAAAAAAGGTTATAAACACAGATAGATAGATAGATAGATAGATAGATAGATAAACACAAAGATAGATAGATAGATAGATAGATAGATAGATAGATAGATAGATAGATAGATAGATAGATAGATAGATAGATAGATAGATAGATACTGTAGATAGATAGATAAACACACAGATAGATAGATAGATAGATAGATAGATAGATAGATAGATAGATAGATAGATAAACACAAAGATAGATAGATAGATAGATAGATAGATAGATAGATAGATAGATAGATAGATAGATAGATAGATAGATAGATAGATAGATAGATAGATAGATAGATAGATAGATAGATAGATAGATAGATGAATGATGGCTGGATGGATGATGGATGGATGGATGGATGGATAGATAGGATAAACACAAAGATTGATAGATAGATAGATAGATAAACACACAGACTGATAGATAGATAGATAGATAGATAGATAGATAGATAGATAGATAGATAGATAGATAGATAGATAGATAGATAGATAGATAGATAGATAGATAGATAGATAGATAGGATAAACACAAAGATTGATAGACAGATAGATAAACACACAGACTGATCGATAGATAGATAGATAAACACACAGATAGATAGATAGATAGATAGATAGATAGATAGATAGACAGACAGACAGACAGATAGATAGATAGATAGATAGACACACAGATAGATAGACACACAGATAGATAGATAGATAGATAGATAGATAGATAGATAGATAGATAGATAGATAGATAGATAGATAGATAGATAAATAAACACACAGATAGATAGATAGATAGATAGATAGATAGATAGATAGATAGATAGATAGATAGATAGATAGATAGATAGATAGATAGATAGATAGATAGATAGATAGATAGATAGATAGATAGATAGATAGATAGATAGGATAAACACAAAGATTGATAGATAGATAGATAAACACACAGACTGATAGATAGATAGATAGATAGATAGATAGATAGATAGATAGATAGATAGATAGATAAACACACAGATAGATAGATAGATAGATAGATAGATAGATAGATAGATAGATAGATAGATAGATAGATAGATAGATAAATTGCTTATTTGTACTTATTAAAATGTATATGACAATGCACTTTTAAATCGTATAACTTAAAATATAAGTGTATAAGTGTCCCCCGCAGTAGTTATATCAGTCACTAGTGTTTTGTCAGAAAACCCAATGTGCTCAGTGGAATACGAGAGACAGCGCCACATGACAAATGGGGGCTGGAAGACTTGCTTATTTTCCAGAAGACACTAGGGTCTGTGTTCCACAGCCATTACCAAACATACACAGGGTGGCACACGGTGACCAAGATTACACAGAATGAAAGTAGTTTACATTATTTCAACCGGGAAAGCATGAATCATGAGTTACAGGAAGAAAACCCACCACTGGAAGAAGAACAGAGGTTTGTCAGCCTGTGTGCAGTGTCTTCGTGAAACTAAAGCTCTGGGATTAAGGTGTTTCGCAGCACAGGCGTATCCGTGGCCTCAGCAGATTGCTTATTCAGATGGCCGTGTGTAAATGGTGCATACTCTGCATAGGAGGTGTACTTCCCACGACACGCCACACAAGTCCGTCAAGGGTTTTAAACGCTCAATACACACGGGTAAAACAAGATACATAAACAAAGCTTCACGTTTCAGTTGTTGGAGTCAGACGCATCTGGGACTGTTTTTATTGTTTGAAAGTTTCTTGATACATTGCTGCAATAATTACAGAATTTTTGGGAGGCCCTTTGACACTTTTACTGACAGGATATGGAATTATGGGGAAACTTCATCACACTGGAAGAGGAACCAGATCATATCTGCAGAACAGAATATTATAGAGATTAAGGTTGGGCTCTTTTAAAATGATCCAGTAAATCATCTAAAAACCACCAAAAAATACTTGAGCAACTCCATAGTAACTCCATAACTCTTAGCAATCACAAATGCCCTGGATAAGGCAATCACTACTCACACTTTTACACATTACATTGAAACATTTGTATTAGGGGTTCAAGAACTGTGTGAATGCCACCAATGCGGAAAGTTTTATTAGTGCGGATACACTGTTGTCAATAGGATGTCGGGACCAGCCTTCCATCCAAAGTACACCAGATTTACCAACCGCTACAACCATTTAATTTGAGCTTGAGGGTAAGCAGTTCAGATTTAAGGTTTTAGTATGCCATTTAATTTTGTTTTTTAATTAGCGATTTTTGGTGGCAAGACCGAGACAACGGCCATCTTTGAGCCTCTCCCACCGTACGACGTAAGACCACCGTTTAGGAATCACGATCACAGAAATCGCCATGATTGGTCCTCTTTCATCTGGGACAGACCAAAATTGTACAATGTGTAGCGGGCATACCCAATAACATGGTCATTTAATAAATGGGTGTGGCCAAGAGTACACAAAAGCCAACGCATTCTCATCCCAAAGCGTCATCTAACTGACAATTTTGACCATGCTTCAACATCCGATGCTTTACTGTACGTTAACACCGCCGCCGACTTGAGCGTCAAAGAAGCTCTGGCCGCTCTGTCAAGGACGCTTGTCAAAAAGTACGGGAAAGCTTTACTGACGCTTTGGACGCTTTGATATTGCAGGGAGAATTGAAGTGTCACAACATGAAATGTAATAAACAGAAAAAAAAATGACAGCATTTTTATAACCGTTTTGGTCACATTTGGTCGGGGAAAAAAATATTTAGCTATTATTATTGTTATTGCGGTCAAATCGGTGTCACCATGAGCAAATGAATTGCATTCCCCCTTTAAAACGAGCGTTCGTAAATATTTCAAATAAAAGTTGCGCTCATACGGTCGCTATAAGCAAACAAGGTCATGTCGTTAATGATACGAAACCTGTAGGAAACACAGCAACGGCGATTATTAGCTTCTCTTGCATTTTCTCGGAACTAATGTTTTGGTAGAAACGAACGTTTACATTGAATGTTTCTCTGGAATCAGCCAGCGTAAAGGACGACTATATTCCGATTGGTTGCTGGCATTTTGCCGCTGAACCGTGTTACAGTCCATTACCATAAAGTTGAGCTTCTTTCAACTTTCTGATTGACGCTCAAAACGCCCAAAACGTGACGCTGATGGATTTGACGCTCCTTGCAGTTGAGAAAAGCCAGCTTCCATTGAAAATGAATGACTTCCGGCCGCTTTGGAAGCTCAAGTCGGCAGTGGTGTGAACGTACAGTAAGGCACACTCTTTAGCGTCAGTTACATGACGCGATCCTAGTGCGTCATCTTACCGACGCTTTACATTTAGCGTCAGTTAGATGACACGGGTAGGTTTAGGTCTGGGGTAGGGTTAGATGCGATCCTAGGGCGTCATCTAACTGTCTAAAGCATCGGATATTGAAGCATGGTCAAGATGCTTCCCAAGGCGTCAGTTAGATGATGCCTTGGGATGAGAATGGATTGCCCAAAACAAAAAGGTAAAACTTCATGAAATTAGGACATGTGGCATATGATTCTAAACGAGGATGCAAACTTTTTTGGAGATCGGAACATAGAAATGTTTCAAACGATATTTCTATGGTAAATGTACTGAAATTGCAAAAAAATGTGTTTTTCATATCTGATTTAGTGTGTTTACTGCATTGCTATGTGCTTGAACCCTGATAATTGCTGCTCGCAGCTATATTTATTTATTCAGTTGTTATTACGATTCGGCCTACTATTTTGTTTCATTTTCAAATAAGGTTACAACATTTTTTTTTGCATCAAATATACAGTACTTACTGTGATTTGCCATTTTTCAAAGTTAGACATAAATTCATCAAATAACACAAACTATATAATTTTTTTTTGCCAACTCAAGCATAAAATTCACATGTCATAACATGACAGAGAGGCTACACTATGCTGTGCATGATAACTGCAATTATGTTTTTATTGGCATGCTCTATGATTGAAGGTAATCATATCTTTTATATGACAGGTTAAAGTCCTTCAAATCTGCAACGTCAAGAGGTACAGAGATAAATCTGTGAACATAACAGTCCTAAAAAGCCAGTGTTCAGCCTCTAAATAATATAATTTAAAATAGATAAATAAAATAACATAAAAAATCCTTTAGATTTCCATTTATGGAAGAAGTCCAATAGAGACCAGAATATCATAAATAAGGCAGTAAATAACCACACAAAATCAGCCATTCATACTACTTTAGAATCTACATAGCAATGCCCAGCCAACCAGAAACAACAACCACATAACATAAGAGAAGAAACCATTCTAAACACCTTAGCAACCACATACCAATGGGTATCTCATTGGCAACCATACATATCTCCCTAGAAACACTTTAGCATCAGTATAGAAATGACTCAGAAGACCTTAGCAACCACATAGCAATGTTATGCACCATGGTCAACTATTCACATTACCATAGCATTGCATTGCAGCATGTTGAAAACAATCCTTAGAAACTGCATATTAATACCCTGCAGTCACAAAGTAATGACCTGAAAACCCATAACACCCTAGCAATATCAGAGCAATGTATAGGAAAATGCACCTTAAAGGTGCCTTGTGTAAAAAAATCAAATCATACTCCATATTCCATACCAGATGGGGGCAGTATACCTCCAGAAAGTGAGTTGTGCCGCGGCCACACATGCAAACTCACGTCTTCAAACAACGCGAGTGAGCGCTGTCGTGCACTCTCTCCCTCGCGCATATTAATCAAATCATTTGACACAATAGTAAAAGGTTGGAAGACCACAGTTTCACGTGGAGCATTTGGAGATTTTTAGAGATTAGAGACTCAATGAACAACATCTCAACACTAAATTATAAATGCCTGTCTCATAGACTCAAATACAAGCCGGTGCATTTCGACGATATGGGAAAATAACAGCCTGGGCTTTTAAAAGTTTTATAAAAGAATAAGAATAAGTTTTACGGTATTTATTTTGTTCCTATTACATTTTTATTGTTAGTTTGAATTAATTTGATAAAAAATATTCACTGATGTTGACCAAGCTAGCGCCATTCAGAGCTGCCAACTCTCACGAATTCACCGTGAGACGCGCAATTGACACTTTTTACACGCTCTCACGCCACACATCAATTTTGTCACGCACAGAAAAGGACACGGAGACCGACAGACTAGACAGAGCAGGTTAGTTATGATATCTAAAAAATATCAGCTCTCAGATTCTGTCAATTTTTTTTACGCAATTCAAACAATAAATACCGTTTTTGGCGCTTGTAAATGTTACACGACAGATCCCTATCTCAAGTTAACTAATCATCTCTACTAGCTAAAGGTAAAAACGAACATTGTTGAAAGATACCCAGATAGCAAACTGACATTGAATCAACGTGGAAACGACGTCTCTCATGACATTGAAACAACGTTGATTTGCTCATCGAATTAACGTTGAACCAACGTCAGACGCGGCATTCTTCAAAGCTAAATGAAATCGAAAATTGGTTTGCTTTCATAACGTTGAAACAACGCGTTGATTTCAAGTTGATTTTCCGTTAGTTTTGAAAGAATGACGCATCTGACGTTGGTTCAACGTTAATTCGATGAGCAAAACAATGTCAGATCAACGTTGTTTCGATGTCATATTTCCACGTTGATTCAATGTCAGTTTGCTATCTGGGTACAGTACGCTACAACTTACCAAAATGTATTCCTCATGCAGAATATCGACCAATCATTTTTTTTAACTCTTCCCTAAACAAAAAGGTAGTAGTAGGCTGTACTTTCCACACGATTGACATCAGGTTCAAGTACGCCCACAAGCCGTGCGAGTTATTCGTGTATTGCAGTTTGGCTGGTGGTTATGTTGCCGCCCGCATACTGCCTCCCATGGCCAGGCCAGGGCTAGTAATTTAGCATGCTAATTCAGGTTGATATCTCTGCAGCACTATAACTTATCATTTTTTTAACGACATCATCAACCTTATTTCTTCTCATTCTTTTGATACGTGTAGCTCATTTTTTGGATATTTTAACCTCAATTCTTACACATGGCACCTTTAACAACCATAGCCAACATAGCAACCACCCACAACACCATGGCAACTTTTTAGGAACACGAGAGAAACCAGAACATCTTATCAACCACATAGTATCGCCCTTGCAACACCATAGCAATTACACAAAAACATCCTTGAAATACCTACAACACCTGAAAAACCTCATACTGTAGCTATACAGTAGACGCTACTACTAGCAACTACTTACAACACCACAGCAACTTCACAGCAAGACACTAGAATCCACTCACAACTCTTTGGCAACTGCTTGACAACTCACTAGAAACCTCGCAGAACACCATAGCGACCACACAGGAATTCCCTGGTAACTATCCAAACAGCAGAAGAACCGCATAGCCCTGGCAACTACTTACAACACCATAGCAACACCCCAGAAACTGGATACGTTAGAAACTCAGAAAATCCTAGCAACCACATTGCATCACCAGGGCACCATTGTATCCACATAGCAACATCCTAGAACCCACAACACAGAGCAACCTCAAAGTAACCACAAAGGAATTACCTGGAAACTACTCACAACACCCTAGCAACTGGACAGCAACACCCATGAAACAGCCCACAACCCACCAGCAACTGAACAGCAACACACTATAACCCCAGAGAGCAACATAGTGTCTGCCTAGATCTGGGCCACATCTGGAACATGTGTATTCAACGTTTACCAGATATGGGCCAGTGGCCCATAGACAGACACTATGTTGCTGTCTGGGAAACCTCTCAACATCTTACCTTAATACCTGCATACAGTAGCAATGTCCTGGAAACTAACCACAACAGAGAGGCAACTGCACATCCGAACCTTGGAAACCACTCACAACGCCATGGCAACTCTGTAGTATCTGTCAAGAGTTAGTAATCATTAGTAATCAGCAATAAAGCACACAAGACAGGAGTAGCAAACTCTGTTGTCAACAATACAATTTACGCACAAACACAACATTTCCCCCCTTTGTAAAGAACAGAATATTACATCAGATCTAAGTAACATAGTCCTTCAAACATCTAGGCTTCCGAACATCATGTTTAGGTCTAGTGGTATGAGTGTGTGTGTAGTGAGCAAAGATCTCAGCCGGAGCTGTTGGTGTGCATGAAAATACAGTGAGATGGGAAGCATGTCTTTCCATCACTAAGAATGTGTGTACCCACCCCAAGTCTTTTGGGAACATGCAAGGGGCTCCGTGTCCTCACTCTATCCCCTTCTAGAAGGAGTATGAACACCCTGCTTAGCATCAGTGTACTTTTTCATTTTGTGTTGCAGCCGCGTAACCCTTTAGTGAACAGTCATGTACGTTGGCGGGTTGACAGAAGCAGATGGCAATATAGCCTTGTGCGAATCTGCCTGCCATATTCGGACCTTGAAGGGTGTAGTACCAGTTTGCAGCATGTGGAGTGGCACGGCACACCTGAAAGAAGCCACTGGTTTCCATGGCTGATGTTGCTGGATGGCCGTTCGGACAGTATGTTTTAAACACACGGTCCCACTCAATCTCATCACCAAGCTCTACTCATGCCAGTCCCTGCCAGGGAGCTCCACCCTACTTCCACTCCCGGTTGATGAACTTGAGAGACGCGACAGGTTTCATCTGTCAAGCTCAACCGAGGGAGGATTTCCCTTAACCAGATAGAATGGGAAGAATTGGGCCACCTGGGAGCACAATCCTATTTCAACTCCTACTCCTAAGTAAAACTAGGAAGGGCTGGATTCATTGTCTGGCTCAACCTCACAGCCAACGTTGTGAGTGCAACCTTGCCTAAAACCTCACATGAAAAACTGGGAAAGGCGACAAATGATAAGCGGTTTCTGTTTGATCTTAGTTTCATCTGTCAGCTCTATCACCCATTCAACCGAAGAGCATAATCATGCTACTGTAAGTGCCTTCCTGGGAGCAACACCATTCAAAGGATTTTTATTTTAGGTGGGGGGATGGCGGACAGACGATGTTCGCCAAGCTCTACCCTACAGATCTAAAAACGAGCATAGTCTGATCTGTGGCTATGTGCAGTTCGGGGACCGTCTCACTGGAAAGACACTCACCCTGTTCCAGGTCTTTGAGAGGGTCAGCCTGGTATGCCTGCAGTACCGCCATGGTGTTCATGGTACAACCAGCCTGACCTGCCTGGCTCAGATGGAAAAATGGGAGCCTTCAAGAGTGAAGACGTTCCCCGGGAGAGATAGCTTGCCAAATTGCCAAAGATCCCAAGGCATCTGTCCATATCCCTGCTCACATATACCCTTGATATTCACATAACTTGAAATCGGAGGGACTATGCGAGCAGAGTACGGGTGCTTCCATGAACTTGCCACTTTCAAATGTAAGGCTTAATAGGAGCTAGAGACTAATGAAATGGCCAATATCTCACATCTAATTTACCATGGGATGACTTTGCGCTTCAGGCCAGACAAATCCAAATTCAGTCTGGTCATGGCTGGAGCCAAAAGCTCTAACCCAGCAAACACAGAACATTCCCTAATGTTCCTGAATGGTCCCATGAGGTTATTTTTGGGAACCAAACAAGAACGTTATAGGAACGTTCCATTTAGGTTATTTTTAGGTTCCATTTTTTATAACGTAAGGAGAATGTCCCGGGTACGTTCCCTTAATCTTAAGGGAAAGTTCTACAGTAGGAATGATCTGGGAACCAAAAACTAATGTTCCCAGAACCTAAATGTGTTTGCTGGGAAAAGTTCTTTATTTGAGGGGCATTGATTTATTTTTTGAGGGGGTTGGGGTTCAGACTTTGCTGTGTTTTCTGAGACTGACTCTACTTCTAGTTCCTCTGAACCAGAAGTGTGCAAATGCTCTCCTCCAACCTAGAAGAAGCCACCATGCAGGCTTACAGGCCAATGAAAGCTGCAGACATCCTCTTCTGACAACTTGACTACCATCACTCGTGAAGAGAGCCAAGTGGGAGGGGAGCTTCCTCACAGAGAATGCATCACAGTCTGCACATCCAGCCCCCTGAAGGGCTGAACACAAGTGTTCCAGTCCTAAACAAATAACAGAAAATTCATGTCAATTTCCAGGAGTGATAATGCATGGACACTGGGAAACACATATTTTAAACTGTTTGTTGGCCATTTGAAACTGGTGAAACTTCACAGCCAAAGTCACACTGCATACACACAAGCGGCTTCCTGAAGACAAAGAAGCTGATGACGTCTTTGTAGGTGCCCCATTCATATGCTGGGGTGCTCCGTGTGACGTCATCACACCAGGCCAGCTAATAATTGAAACAAGGTTCGTTGTTGTGGGAAGGAGGCGGGAACCGGCAGACAATCAACAAGTTTAATAACATAAAATGAAACAAATGCAAAACGAAAGTAAAATACAGCAGCCCCTCACGGACGACAGTCACTTACAGTATAAGAAATTAAAATACAACATAAATTCAGGCCTGTTCCTCTCTCCATCTCCACTATCGTCGCTCCTCCTTTTATGCTTCCGCTCCTCCGTGAGAGATACGAGACTGGTGCGTCGCGCATGTGTCGCTCATCAGTAATCATGCCACTGGCCTCACGCTGCTCTCTCACAGCCCTCGTCCTGTTGGCCACAATGATATTGGAATGAAGTTACACGTGCCTCAGATACCGATTTGCTCTTCAGGAGCGCTGCAGGCCTCCACTGGGTTCGCCTTGCACAGGCATAGTTCACCATCTTTCCTGTACCATCGGTGTTGGACCTCACATCTGGGGAACTTACCTTCATTCTGAGCATTAGACTGTTTGTGTTTCAAAACGGGTCGGGTGGGTGGCCGGAGTTGCCGCGGACCGCGCGAAAGGACTCAGGAGCGTCCCCATAGTCAAGTCATCTATATAAGTCATTTATTTAGTGCTTTTAACGAAGGATTGTTCCAAAGTGGCCTTACAGTGATAATAAGAAATTAAAGTAACAGAGATTGTTTTGGTTTTATAGCAGCTCTAGAACAAAGGTATTTTCAAGCTAAAGTTTTGATTGATTCCCTTCTGTTGCAATGATCATTAGTTATTAACCTATGCCTGGTTCAGATTACATGATTTTAGCCCGATTTTGGCATGATCCGTTTGACGTAGAGTGTCGTGGGGATTCATAAACGACAACGGGCGTCGGGACGCAAGATTTGATCGTATCATCTTGTATAGTGTGTCATAGTGGGCGACAACCATAGACTGTAAAAAAGATGGACGACGCCCCTTCGCTCTTTTCCATCAGAGTGAACTGAAGCCGCCAGTGCCTCGAAATGACGCTGACATCTTGGACTTGAGTCTGCGCACTTGCGTGTTTCGGGACCAGTCATGCGCAGTCGTGAGCAGGAAGTAAAGCCGCGAAATCAAGGCCGCGCCCTCATTCTCGCTGAATCAAACGCAAGCAGACGCCCCACACTTTCATTAAGTGTCCTCTGTCTACTTCGTTCTTCTCCAATAATGTCCGCTGATTGCAGAACCTCGTTCAAATAAGGTTAATACAACTACTAACCACATAATCAACATTATTAAATAAAAGTCCGCTGGTGCTTCAGTGACTACCTCGCACAGAGAACCTGTCAATCACAGCTGTCAATCATGATGTCAGAGCACCGTTATTTTATCATCACATAACTAACTAAAAACAAACTTATTTTAAAAACGAACACTTGAAATTACATCAACGTGATAGAAACTACAGTAAATGACAGAAACTATCTTTGGGAAAAGGATATGTGAAGTGTAATTTAATTGTTTAGTTGGTCTCGCGTCCCATTGAATAACATGGGGAGGCGGGGGTTATGAGCTATACTAGGTCCGGTCACAGGGGGGCGATCAAGACGTTTTGGCTCCACTTTTGAGGGCTTGTGCGGCACGCTTGGCGACAACCTACGTTGCGTCTGCGATGCTCCACGACATCACGACAAAAAGACTAGCATGTTTAATTTTTTTAACGGTCGTCCATGAAGGTTCCATCACATGTATGAGGTTGACCAATAGGAGCACAGAAGCTTTTCTGTACACAACTTTCAAAAATGGCGAAACGAAAAAGAGACGATGGTGCTAATGTTAAAAGTAAAAATAAATAAGAAAACAATATTTTACCTCAAGTTCTCGTTAAGGATTGACAGCTCATACTGTCCTCTTCGAGCAATCCAGGTACGTGTCCATTGTCGGGTTTTCTTTCTTTACTTTTTTCTGAACACAGGACAGCCAATACAACACTCACCGCTTCATCCATTGTTTGTTTACGTTCGTTTCCGGAGGTCACTCGCTACTAGTTTCGCCTTCTCGATGACATCATGCGCGCCATTAAAGACGGCATGCGATGACTGGTCAGGAAGCAACGTGTAGTCTGACATGTGTCTTGTCCACGACACGTCAAGATTTTAGGAGTCAAAATCGCGTAATCTGACACAGTGACTATCGTAACAGACAAAAAAATCGTGTAATCTGAACCAGGCATTAGGGGCCGCTAACACAACACCGTTTTAACAGAAAACTCTTAAGTTCTCTCTACGCAAACTTCAAAAACGTGAACCCGAGTACGCCGATGGCACGGACACGCATATTAAGAGCCCACTCTACAGGTATGCGCATTTGAAAAGATGTTCACAGGCATGTAGTCCTAACTAACCCTCAACAAACTACTTGTCTGGCCTTAAAATTTATAATACAGAATTTGTATCGCTTTGGCGTAGCCATGCGAACCGGAACTATGCCGACAATGCTTTATCAGAGGTAAAGTGAAGGAGGCCTGCTTTGTCGTCACGTCCAGAGGCAGGTCCTTCATCAGGATACGGCCTGGATCCGGTGGACTGCGTTAAACCTCGGGATAAACAGAGGGACTAAAATTAGCGTAGATGCCATAAATCCTGATGATGTAACATCAGGATTTATGGGAAGTGTTTCCGGTTCTGGCTGATCTAATCTATGCAACCTAACATTGAATTAGGGGTTTTTTGTTTGTTATGTGTATGCTATGTCAAAGAGATGCGTTTTTAGTTTAGATAGCATCAGCAACTGACACGGCATGAAGTTCTATCGAAAGAGAACCCTTATTATTATTATTTTTTTATAAATGATTTATTATTATTTAAATAGCACCCGTATATGAAATAATTCAAATACATTTAAATATTTGAAACTATTTTAAGAATATTTTCATTTTTTATTTGTTTAATTTTATTTATAAAATATTTAAATATAAAATACTTATGAAATAAATACACAATCTACATAATTTTGAGAATATATTATTTTACAATTATTAAACATTTTTTAAACAAGAGATATAATTAAAAATAATAATTTAATTATATTATTTTTCATTTTTATTATACATTATTATTATTATTGTAATACTAACTAGTAATAGTTGTTGTTGTAGTGCATTTGCATGTTAGATTATAGTCTGTTTGAGGAGTTTAGCTGGTAGCCTTTAACAATAATAATAGTTAACAGATATAACAAAACAGTGACACTATGTCTGTAAAATTTCCGTTCCTCATAAGCATCCTCAAATTGTACCTTAGGAGCACAGTTGAAGACATCACACACTGAAGTTACATCACACGTGTCCCTTTTAACTTATTTTTATAGTGATGAGTTTCAGGTTGTTACAGGGAGCGAGCGGTTTGATGTTGTACATGTTAAGTAACCCCGTGCCAAATTAGGCCATGACGCCAGTGTGTTAATGACAAAATCACACAGTAAATGTATTTCTGGGAAAAACAGACCCCCTCATGAGATCATCCCTCAGTAGACAACGTCTGGAGAAGATAGACGTGAACAAGTTCCTGTCACTGTTTTTTGTTGCATGACAGAAATGTGAGTTGAAATGCTTCTGCCACCCAAATAGTTGACACCAAGATCTCACTCCAGCAGCAAATCGAAACACGAGTTCACACAGAAGTTCCTCTGACTGGGGAAGAATTTATTATTTGAGAGGCGGTGGCGCTGTCTAGTGGACACTTACTGTAACTAACTATGCAGTTCTCCTCAATCCTGCTCCTGTTCAGCTCTGCACTTTTGGGCTGAAAGCTGGACAAATTGGCAAATTAAAAAATGTACTTTAAATGACATCTTAAATCAATATGTTTTAATAATACACTTATAAGAAACACACTTATTATGATCAGTTGACTTAAAAAAATATATTAAAAAAGTCCCCCTGTGGTGAAAATCAAGCTTTTAATGTTATCTATGTGTCTATGTGGTGTTTTTTATATTTAATAAGTCAACAGCATTGCTGATTACAGGGTTCAAAATAATTTAGGACTCTTGGAGGGTCCCCTAAAATGTATGTAGGCCTAATTATTGAATGATAAAATTCTGAAGACTACCTTGCTACACTATAGACCAATGTCAGGGTTTTTCGTGGCTCAAAATGAGGCAGAGGTGGATAAATCGTAACACTAGGGGGGGTCCGGGGGGAGAAAATTTTGTACATTTTAAAGATAGATTCATTAATCTGGTGCACTTTGAGTCACTCAAATCTGTTTTTAAAAATAATAATCCACCTGCCAACCACCCATATTCTTTGATTTAGATATACATCTGATCATCACATTGCAATTATTCTATTAAGCATGATAATATGGCAACATATCACACTGAAGTAGGCCAATTTAAAATTAACATTTATTTAAAGGAAAAGTTTTTTTTTTGGGCAAAATTACATTTCCTTTATAGCCTAAACAAAGGTTTTACTCCCTTTAAACTTAAATTGTCAATGTTTCATTTTTGAAAACAGTCTTATCGGAATATTTTTCCCCTTATTTTATTTAATGTATGCTCTAAATTTCATTTCAAATTCTTACATTTTATTAATAGCCTACATTCAATTAAAATAATAAGATATAGGCTGTTACTAATCAAATTAAATAATTTACATAGAATTATAACTGTATTAAATGAGATTATGAGACTGTTTTAAATATTTTTTAATGTACAAATATTGAATGAATGTTGAAAAGAGTGATACTTTAAAACTAAACCGCCAGTAGGAGGTGGCAGGCGGTCTCTTAATGAGCGAGTCATTGAGTCATTCATTTAAACGATTCGTTCAAACGGCTGATTTATTCAGAATTAGGCGGTTTAATGACAGACATATACACTAGACCTCACCTGGGGGTTCTAAGCATGCGTCAAAATCGCCGCCATATTGGAACAGGGGTCTTGTCATAGGAAGTAGCTAGGTAACACTGCTATCTCTGCCTTTACTTCGAATTCATTGATGGTGGCGGACTTTTGTGCAGCGTATGAAGTTCACGGATGAAATCTGAACTAGGAAGAATGTTTTACAAAAAAAAAAAAAAAATGTTCTTTCTGGAATCAATGATAAATACATGTCTGACCGTTGGAACAAACCAAAAAAAAAAACAAGAAAAATCGCATTCATGATGATTTGTGATGATTTTATTTGCGTTAGACCTGTGTCTACTACATTGACGCTGATGTATTAAAGTGGAGGGGCTCCCCTGTTTCAAGATGGCGGCTCTATTGACGCATTCGTTCCAATGAACTGCCGTATCCAAGGTGAAGTCTAGTGTATATGTCTATGGTTTAATGATAGGTAATTGAATCTTTGACTCGAGCGATTAGTTCAAAACGCTGAATCATTCAGGAATGAATAAATATAAAACATCACTAAAGACCTATACATTTCACAATCATTTTTAATGTTAAAAAAATATTTGTCAGAGACATTCATCTCCTAATGACTTTAGAGGGTCTGCAGTGAACCAAAGACAGTCTCGAAAACACGGTTTGAGATCGCTGGTGTTTCTGACGTCAAAAACGACCATGTAACCAATCAGATCAACATTGTCAATGGATCTCTGAGCTGAGTGAGTGAGTGGAGGCAGGGCTCATTTGCATATTCATAGAACCGTACTAAATGAGGCAAGGGTTTCAAGTTACTTTTTAAGATATTTTCAGGCGAATTGGACGAAAGAAAAAACACTAAAATGTGTAATTTTTACCTGCAATTGCATTCATTTCTCATGTAAGCATATACTTTTAACCCTAACCGAATCGGTTCTGAATCAAGACATTTTCCAAAGAAAACTCAAATATCTCCACACTAAGACTGGTTGTCATATCTCTCCCCAGGCGCTGACAATCCTCAGCCTATACGCAAGTATTGACAAGTTAGCAGTGGGTTCTCTGAAAGGAAAACCGTTCAATCTGTCATCTTAATTACCTTTCACATCCCATGAAAGCTGTGATTGCACCATTATATTAGCCTTCCGTTGGATTCCCGTGTCATAGCGTCTAAGTAGCTGGAACAAGTGTTATACTGATAGTAATTACCTTAAGGAGTTTGAAAGAATCAACCTTCTGTATTCAAGAGAATCTGTTTGACAGATGTTTACGGCTTTTATATGCCCCGCGGAACCAGAAAAAAAGTTGTTCTTTTCTAAAGGTACTATCAGGACAATTGTATAACAATAGATTTGATGAGATAACTCTCCATTATGAAATGTACAGCTAACTGAATTGCACAGACTGCACGTCTACACAGTATTTGACAAAGATCAAGATTTACTCATGAATTTGTAAAGCAAGCACACTCTAATGAAGGAAGATGTTTGTGTAAAATATTATTTTGCCAAAGAGTACTAGTCCTTCATGTAAAAAGCCGAAAAGTTCAGCTCATGCTTTCAATACATTTTTAGGCATATCAACAGAAGCAACACATTGTAAGTGCTTAAGTGTTTCCTGAACCTGTCCTAATATCTTAAAGAAAATTATTACATAGTTAGAGATACTCACTTATTTGTGAAGAAAATAGTTTAACAAAACTTCTTTACTTCTTATTTGACTTTTATTTTTATTTATTTATTTTTGTCAGAGTCATGGTGCGACCAACATGCAAAAATATAAAACAGCAAATGAAGACAAAGGGAAAATATCAGAATTGATATTATTTATCAAATCAACAAGAAAACAAAATGATAAACAGATGAATATTATGAACTGATCAATCAACAACCATAGCAGCTAATAACAAACAGGAACTAAATAAAACACAGATATAATATTAAAGCTGCAAGCAGTGATGGGCGGGCCCTCGCACCTGTAGCGCGTCGGGGTGTGAGGCGGCCACGTTGCATATTCTGGAACTCAGCCGGTGCGGCTGTGAATTTGCTATGCACTTCTGAGTCTATTGGTGTTGTATTGTATCAAAAGACTTGAGAGATGAAGAGATGAAGCCATCTTGAGTTATGAAGTCAGAGTAGTCAAGAATATCTAATACTAGTCTAATATTGTTCGAGATACCTATTCCTCATAAAGCCTGCTTCATTAAAGGTCACTTCCTGTTGCCAGCAGGTGGCGCTATGACTGTGGGCTAATTTCGGCATGTGCATGTGTTCAGGGCGGGACTGTTGTATAACGTATAAAATTTCGCGCAGGTCTAAGGATGTACACTGAAGTTACAACAACTTCCTCTTTCATGGCGAATCGTCGATGGACGATCACGCCCATTGACGAAAACGCGCAGATGGCACAACTTTACATCGTCAATGCCTTTAGAAGGCACAGCAGAAATGTGAAGTCGATCCGACTAAATCCCTAGGAGGAGTTTGTTTAAGTACGTAATGAGTAAATCATCCAAAAATGGCGGTAAAATTAGAAATGGCGACTTCCTGTTGAGTTTAGGGCATTGCTCCAAGAGACTTTTCTGTGCGTCTGGACATGGTAGATGTACCACAGAAATTTCGTATGTCGGTCAAACATGTGGCGAGGGCTGCTTCGTTAAAGGTAACTTCCTGTTGCCAGCAGGTGGCGCTATGACTGTGGGTGAATGTCGGCATGTAGATTTGTTCTGGGTGGGACTCTTGTCAAATGTGTAAAATTTCGTGCAGATCTGGGCATTTACAGACAAGTTACTACAACTTCCTGTTTAATGGCGAATCATCGACGCCACTGACACGCCCATCGACGAAAACGCGCAGATAGCACAACTTTACATCGTCAATGCCTTTAGAAGGCACAGCCAAAATTTGAAGTCGATCCGACTAAATCCCTACGAGGAGTTCGTTAAAATACGGAGTGTGTAAATTGTTCCAAAATGGCTGCCAAATTCAAAATGGCGGACTTCCTGTCGAGTTTACAGTATGGGTTTTTGAGGCTTTCTTGTGCGTCTTGATATGATACACGTCCCCACCAAATTTCGTGCATGTAGGTTGAACGTGGACGAGGGGCTAATTTTTTCCAATTTTCTAGGTGACGCTAGCGAGCCATTTTGCCACGCCCATCCGCGAAACCCACAAAATATGAAATTTTTCACCAGTCCTGACATGCATGCCAAATTTGGTGAGTTTTTGAATTATTAGTGCTTGGGCCCTAATAATTACATAATTATGACAGTAATTGACAGAAATATGTATTGGTGCAACTTTAAATGAAGTAAAATCACTAAAATCCTTCCTTCCGCTGGAAAAAATAGTCCCTGAGCGTGACCGTGAACAGCTGCAGAAGTTAAATTATTTCGCCATTAGATGGCGACAAAGACTGTGTTTATGAGTGAGTCAGTCAGTAGAGAAGACTTTTAAATTGAAAAGACAAACGTGTTGTGAAAACTGAGAAGCAAGGCGCAACTGACAAATGATAGCCTGTCAGGGCACGAGTAAACTGTTAAAAGGACAATATCGCAGCGGATTTCAAACAGATTTTTTTAATTGCGAAATGACATTTGCGCAGAATTGCGAAATGTCAAACACTCAATGACTTAATCCATGAGCATTAACTGTACAATACCTCTGTCTTCTAACAGAGCCTTAGTATCCCACAGCAAGATCAGCCTATGAAACCCCATGTTAACCAAAGAACAGACTGATATTGTGGGCCTAGTGCTCTGCACGCTATCTCCTCAGATGAAAAGCCAATGCTGCATTTTTCGTGGGTACAAACTGAACTGAGCAATGGCGTCGTTCTCAACCTTAACCGCTGTTGAAATATTATCTCAATGGAAGCGGTCTCCGGCGAGCATCCTGGAGTGAGACGTTCACCTCAAACACACAAAGCTAAAGGGGGCTCGACAAAGGCTTGACATTTCCTACCAATTTAGACTGTGGCAACTGGCAAGACACTTTCATAATATATGATAATAAATTAAATACAAGAAAGATGTTTTAACAAAATCTGAGACATGGAGTCTGTCCCCTTTTATGCTGGACTGTATGTTCATTGTGAAGATTGAGGTTTTATTTGGCCAACCGGTTGGTATTTCTTTAGGAACAGCGTTGCATAAACTGCTTAGACTAATCTTAAAAGTTAGTTTATTTGAATTGTATTTATTGTTATAGACTGTGTGCCTATTACAGACTGCAATTTCGGCAATGCTATAAGATCATTACATATCACACTATACGACTTGGGTACGACATGTATGTAGACTGTACGATGATGATGCCTGTTGAATCGTAGACTACGACTCAAGTTAGTATAGAAGAATATAGCAAAATAATTGCCCTTTGGCAATTGTGGTTTTTATGTTCGCTGAAAAAAAGAGGAGGAAGCGAAAAGAGGAGATCGCAATTCTCGTGCATGCTTCATGGAAATCTCTTGAAGTCTCGTTTCAGGCCTACAAGGAAGAAAAGGAATAGTCGAATAAAGTCGTTATTTTTGTTTGTTTTTTCGCACAAAAAGTATTCTCGCCACTGTTGTCACATGGAATATTTAAACATTTTCTTCATTGACTTTCTGGGCCGTCAAGTTTCTATCCCTTAGACAGCCTATGTAGCAGTGATCCACCTCTCAAATTTAATCAAAAATATTATAAGGTCTTACGGGGTTGATACAGCATGGGGGTGAGTAATTACTGACTTAATTTTCATTTTTGGGTGAACTAACCCTTTAATCTTACCTTTGGGAACAGTCTCAAGATAAGAACATTCTTAAAAAGTGTTTTTGGGAATACATGAGGTTACACTTTATTTAAATGGTAGACACTCTACTGACTACAAGTAACTTTGCGACTAAATTTCAACAAACTCTCTGGGATTTATTTGCAAAGGTACTTATAGTTAGTAGAATGTTTAAAGTGTTTAAACATCAAAATAAAGTTTTAGCATACATAATATTCTCAAGTAAGAAAATACACTCGCATAAAGGATTATTAGGAACACCATATTGTGTTTGACCCCCTTTTGCCTTTAGAACTGCCTTAATTCATTCTACGTGGCATTGATTCAACAAGGTGCTGAAAGCATTCTTTAGAAATGTTGGCCCATATTGATAGGATAGCCTCTTGCAGTTGATGGAGATTTGTGGGATGCACATCCAGGGCACGAAGCTCCCGTTTCACCACATCCCAAAGATGCTCTATTGGGTTGAGATCTGGTGACTGTGGGGGCCATTTTAGTACAGTGAACTCATTGTCATGTTCAAGAAACCCATTTGAAATGATTCGAGCTTTGTGACATGGTGAGCTCTTGCACATTGTAGCCTCTTTTTCCTATTTGTAGTGGAGATGAGTGGTACCCGGTGGGGTCTTCTGCTGTTGTAGCCCATCCGCCTCAAGGTTGTGCGTGTTGTGGCTTCACAAATGCTTTGCTGCATACCTCGGTTGTAACGAGTGGTTATTTCAGTCAAAGTTGCTCTTCTATCAGATTGAATCAGTAGGCACATTCTTGTGAGGAATAGATGGGAGGATGCAAGATGCAAATAAACTCAGTTTATTGGTTGGTCAGAAATGACAAATGTAAGACACAGATCGGGGACAACACTCAGGTGGTGGGTGAAGCAGGGACGAGATGGCGATCCGGTGGTGAAGACAGGTGAAGACGTGCTCGAGTGAAACCCAGGGAAGTGGAACATCCAGAAGACACGAGGAACTGATGAAATCCAGGAAACACGAAGTACTGACGAAATCCAGAAGAGTCACAGACGAGGCACGAGCACAGGAACACACCGAAACACAACCACAACGATCTGACAACAAGAGGGAGAAAATGCTGGGTATATATAGGGACTGAAATGAATGGCAGCTGGTGACACTAATCAACACAACGAGTAACCACACCCACACGATTACACTCACACAGACACATCAGCCTGAGACAGCTGATTCATGAACCGTGACAGTACCCCTCCTCCTAAGAACGCCTCCTGGCGTTCTCAGACTCCCTTACCTGTCGATTGTAATCATCAATAAGGGAGTGATCCAGGATGTCTCTAGCAGGTACCCAACTTCTCTCCTCCGGACCGTAGCCCTCCCAGTCCACCAGGTACTGAAATCCGCGTCCCCTCGGTCTCGAGTCCAGAATACGATTTACCGAATATGTTGGTTCCCCATCTACGAGTCGCGGCGGGGGGGGGAACCGGGGCAGGCGGATTAATGTGAGAACGAAACACGGGTTTAATTTTAGAGACATGAAAGGCGGGATGAATTCTCCTGTACGCAGGAGGAAGTTTGAGGCGGACTGTCACCGGACTAATAATCTTGGTGACAGGAAACGGGCCAATAAATTTGGGAGCTAGCTTGTTAGACACGGAGCGGAGAAGAATATTCTTGGTAGAAAGCCACACTTTTTGACCCACGACGTAGACGGGAGGCTTTGACCGGTGGCGATCGGCCTTGGCCTTCATGCGCCTCCCTGCTTGGAGTAGAGTCTCACGGGCTCTAGTCCAAGTACGGTGGCACCTCTGGACGAATGCGTGAGCGGAGGGGACCGCGACTTCAGATTCCAGACTCGGAAAAATTGGTGGCTGGTAACCTAAACTACACTTAAATGGCGAGAGGCCCGTGGATGACACTGGTAACGAATTGTGGGCGTACTCCACCATAGAAAGTTGTTGGCTCCAGGACGACGGATTCTTAGCAACCAAACATCGCAACATTCTTTCGAGGTCTTGATTGGCTCGCTCAGATTGTCCATTACTCTGGGGATGATAGCCCGAGGACAGACTGACCGTGGCCCCCAGTAACTTACAAAATTCTTGCCAAAATTTGGATATGAATTGGGAACCCCTGTCAGAGACCACGTCCATCGGGAGGCCATGTAACCGAAAAACGTGATCTATGACAGTAACCGCTGTCTCCTTGGCTGAAGGTAATTTGGGCAAGGGGATGAAATGAGCCGCCTTCGAGAACCGGTCCACTACGGTTAAAACAACCGTCATGCCATTGGAGGGCGGGAGGGCGGTGATAAAATCTAGAGCGATGTGGGACCAGGGTCTCGAAGGGACAGGCAGTGGTCGAAGTAACCCATCTGGGGGTTGGTTAGATGTCTTACTAGTGGCACAGACTGAGCAAGCCAACACAAAATCGTGAATGTCGCGAGCCATCAGTGGCCACCAAAATCGTTGTTTAACTAGAAAACTGGTGCGAGTCACTCCTGGATGACAAGCCACGTTGGAGCAATGACCCCACCGAATAACGTCGGACCGTGACCCCTCCGGAACAAACAATCGACTCGGTGGGCAACCGGGCGGAGGCGTTACCCCATCTAAGGCTGTCATGACCTTCGATTCGACCTCCCATACCAGAGTGGAGATGACAACCTTCTCAGGTAAAATACACTCGGGAGTCACCGGGCGTTCGGATGGATCAAAAATACGAGATAAAGAGTCGGGTTTGATGTTTTTGGACCCGGGGCGGTACGAGAGAACAAAATCAAAGCGTCCGAAAAAAGAGCCCACCGAGCCTGCCTGGAGTTGAGTCTTTTAGCAGTTCTGATGTATTCAAGATTCTTATGGTCGGTCCAAACGATAAAGGGTACCCCCGAACCCTCTAACCAATGACGCCATTCCTCCAACGCTAACTTAACTGCCAACAACTCTCTATTACCAATGTCATAATTACGTTCGGCAGGCGATAGTCGATGAGAAAAAAACGCGCAGGGATGCAACTTGTCGTCTGAGGAAGCGCGCTGTGAAAGTACTGCTCCTACTCCCACCTCTGACGCATCGACCTCCACCACGAACTGACGTGTGGGATCAGGGGTGACAAGAATGGGAGCCGAAACAAAGCGACTTTTGAGGTTGGTGAACACTGCCTCAGCAGTGTTTGACCACCTGAACGTCGTTCGGGGGGAAGTCAAGGCAGTCAGAGGCGCGACTAGTTGGCTGAAGTTACGAATGAAACGTCGGTAAAAATTGGCGAACCCCAGAAACCGCTGTAGGGCCTTACGGGAATCTGGACTTGGCCAATCTACCACAGCCTTAACCTTGTCAGGATCCACGCGCACTCCCTCGGAAGAGATGATGTACCCTAGGAAGGGAACAGACTGTGCATGAAACGAACATTTCTCCGCCTTGACAAAAAGCCCATTCTCCAACAGTCTCTGGAGCACTCGTCTGACGTGTTGCACGTGTTCCTGGAGAGACGAAGAAAAAATCAATATGTCATCCAGGTAAACATATATGAACTGGTCTACCATGTCTCTCAACACGTCATTAACGAGTGCCTGGAAAACCGCTGGGGAGTTGGACAGACCGAAAGGCATGACCAAATATTCAAAGTGCCCCTAGGGGTATTAAAAGCGGTTTTCCATTCATCCCCCTTCCTGATGCGGACCAAATGATATGCATTACGTAAGTCCAGTTTCGTGAAAATAGATGCTCCCTGCAACCTCTCGAAAGCTGAAGACATCAACGGCAAAGGGTATGAATTCTTTACCGTGATGTTGTTCAGCCCTCGGTAATCAATGCAAGGTCGCAGAGAACCATCCTTCTTCCCAACGAAAAAGAACCCCGCCCCCGCAGGAGAAGAGGAAGGCTGGATGAACCCAGAGGCCAGAGAATCAGAAATATATTTCTCCATGGCCTCCCTCTCGGGAATAGAAAGAGAGTAAAGTTTGCCTTTAGGCGGAGATTTACCTGGCAGTAGCTCTATCGCACAGTCATAGGAACGATGCGGAGGAAGAGAAGCAGCACGAGACTTACTGAACACCTCCTTCAGGTCGTGGTACTCCGCGGGCACGTTAGATAAATCCGCTACCTCACTCTGAAACACAGAACCAGACACAGATGGACAGGCAGACACTAAACAGGACTCATGACAGTGGTTACTCCATGTGGAAACAGTGTTAGTGCACCAGTCGACCCGGGGGTTGTGTCTGGAAAGCCACGGGTGACCCAAAACCACTGGTGCAAGTGGTGAGTCCATGAGAAAAAATGAAATGAGTTCAGTGTGATTTCCGGAAGTGATGAGAGTAATGTCTTCAGTAACGTGAGTGATGCGGGGAAGTTCTTGACCATTGAGTGCGTTGACGATAATCGGGTGCGAGAGGGGTGTGACGGGGATCTGAAGTCTATGTGCTAGTCTGAAGTCCATGAAATTACCCTCCGCTCCCGAATCCAGAAGTGCGCTGGTGCAGTGCGTTGATTGTCGCCATCTCAGTCTTACCGGGAGGAGGGTTGATGTTGATGAGGTCTTCTCGGCGGAGATCCCACCCGATAGTAGCCTCATACTTACTACCGGGCTTGCTCTTTTACCGGGCAGGAGTGGATGAAGTGGCCCGCCCGGCCACAGTAGAGACAGAGTCCTTGGGATCTCCGCCTCTCCCTCTCCTCCCGGGAAAGCCGAGCTCTCCCCACCTGCATGGGTTCGTGGTCGTTTGTGGGGCTGACCGCGCTCGCACCACCGGGTTGGTGGTCCTCTGCGCCAAACACTGGGCGGCTGGGGCGCGTCAGTCTGGCTACACGATTCAGTCGAGCGTCCACTCTCAGCGCAAGTTCCACCAGTCCATTCAGTGTCTCAGGTAAATCCATAGCATAGATCTCTCTTTGAACGCGGTCAGCCAACCCATGCAGGAACATATCCCACTGCGCCGCCTCGTTCCAACGGCACTCTGCGGCCAGGGTGCGGAACCGGATGGAAAAGTCCGCCACCGAGCCTTCTCCTTGTCGCAGCTCGGCGAGTAATCTGGCCGCCTCCTTACCCGCCACTGCACGGTCGAACACTCTCTTCATCTCCTCGGAGAGTGCCTGGAACGAGGCGCAGCAGTCGTCCTTGTTCTCCCACACCGCCGTCCCCCAAAGCGATGCTCTTCCTGACAGCAGGGTTAGCACAAATGCCACCTTCGCCTCTTCGCTCTGGAAGGTGTGTGGCTGTAAGGCAAAGTGCATAGAACATCTAGTGAGAAATGCTCTGCAAAACTCACCGGAATATCCCTCAGGTGTGGGTAGGCGTGGCTCTGATCTCCCCGCTGCTGCAGGCGCTGGTGGTGGGAGGACGGGCGGCGTGGGGGGCGCAGTGGGAGTCCGTAAAAGCTGTACCTGTTGGGTGAGCTCGGACACCTGCTTCACGAGTGCTTGCACCGCACGACCTGTGCCAGAGATATTCTCCTCCTGTTGATCCATCCTTGCGATACTGTGAGCGATGAAGTCATTGATCTGTGATGAATTTGCTGCATCCATGGTTTGGTCAGATCGTTCTGTGAGGAATAGATGGGAGGATGCAAGATGCAAATAAACTCAGTTTATTGGTTGGTCAGAAATGACAAATGTAAGACACAGATCGGGGACAACACTCAGGTGGTGGGTGAAGCAGGGACGAGATGGCGATCCGGTGGTGAAGACAGGTGAAGACGTGCTCGAGTGAAACCCAGGGAAGTGGAACATCCAGAAGACACGAGGAACTGATGAAATCCAGGAAACACGAAGTACTGACGAAATCCAGAAGAGTCACAGACGAGGCACGAGCACAGGAACACACCGAAACACAACCACAACGATCTGACAACAAGAGGGAGAAAATGCTGGGTATATATAGGGACTGAAATGAATGGCAGCTGGTGACACTAATCAACACAACGAGTAACCACACCCACACGATTACACTCACACAGACACATCAGCCTGAGACAGCTGATTCATGAACCGTGACAATTCTCCTCTGACCTCTAGCATCAACAAGGCATTTTCGCCCACAGGACTGCCGCGTACTGGATGTTTTTCCCTTTTCACACCATTCTTTGTAATCCCTAGAAATGGTTGTGCGTGAAAATCCCAGTAACTGAGCAGATTGTGAAATACTCAGACCGGCCCGTCTGGCACCAACAACCATGCCACGCTCAAAATAGCTTAAATCACCTTTCTTTCCCATTCTGACATTTAATTTGGAGTTCAGGAGATTGTCTTGACCAGGACCACATCCCTAAATGCATTGAAGCAACTGTCATGTGATTGGTTGATTAGATAATGACATTAATAAGAAATTGAACAGGTGTTCCTAATAATCCTTTAGGTGAGTGTAAGTATTAAATAGCCATTAAGAAGAGTTTTATTAAAAAACGTAACTAATTTACAGTTTTGGATTGATTATTTATTTATATTTTAACAAAAAGATGTAATAAAGGATTATAGCATGATAGCCCACCCCTAAACATAACCCTCAGTCGGTCGAAACCAGATGAATGACATCATACTAATTCACCTCCAATTGGTCAAAACTGTAAAATGGTTTCAAACTCCCATGAGCATGTTGGACATGATGTCTTTGCTGCCACTGAATTTCAAATGCAGTTTAGCATCCTGACAAATATTTAAAACAATTATATCACTTTAACTGCGCTAGCTGCCATTTTCCTGACATGACAACACAATTGTGGTCTCTTTTTGTGACTTTCAATGAGACACAACTGTGCCTGCAGTTCTTTTGAAGCCTACGCCAAGTTTCCCACCCACAAAGCCAAAGCGTGATCTAACCAACATGAAATGTTCCTGTGATGTTCCTAAAGGAGAAATAAACAGATTTGAGGAAAAGTAAAGGAATGCAACACGAATGGAGCTGGTTCTTGAAAAGCTTGAAAATTCAGGTTATAGATGAGCTCCTTTCATACCCTTCAAGATTGAAATTAAATTTCTTCAAGAACCAACTTTGTCTCAGATATGTCGCCTTAAATTCTTGCTTGTCGAAATAAAAAGGACAGTTGTTGGTGGACAGTAAGAGTGTATATAATTAGGTTGATGTTTGATCTTAAAATTAAAGGATCCAAATGCGGCTAGAGGAACCATTTTTGGTTCCCCAAAGAGCCTTAAAGTTACAAGTTCTCAAAATAAACTTTTTTCTTCTTACTGCGAAGATCTTTTTAATAATCTAAAGAATCTTTTTCCACTATAAAGAACCTTTTGTTCAATGGAAAGATTCCATGGATGTTGAAGATTCTTCATGGAACCATCGATTCCAATAAAGAACCTTTTATTTTTAAAGAGTTTTGATTAAGCGGTTGACACTGTGAGACATTGTTGAGATCTCTTCTGGAACGCTAGAGACTCTTGTTGGGTCTCGGGAGAAACAGCTGAGAAGAAACGAACTTAACTTGTTCTTTATTTAATCTCATTGCTGTCTTAAGCCTGGTTCACATGTGACGATTTTAAAATGGTCGGCCGATTTTCCAAGCCTGAGAGACCCAATACACGGACATAAAAAATGACGGGTCTAACAGTTTTGGTCGTACAGTGTATGGTGCCATACACCACACACAAACCGATTTGACTCCCAAGCATTCCCAGGTCAGACGAAAAATCTCGCTAAATCCCTTAAGACCAAACGTGACTTCAGAGTAAACAATCATGGCAGACGAAGAGGATGCAGTGGTGATAGTTTGTTTTTAACCGGAAAAGAACAAGAAAAGGCGATGGTCTAAGAAATGGAGACAGCGGGAGCATGGACTAAACTTGCTACATTATGATATGTTTTGATTTTGTTTTCCAGTGCTTCGTCTGCACCTTGTCACCTCTCTTTTTGATTGGCTACACGCCACAGTCCACAGGCTGAGCAACCTGCAGCAACCGGCGCAAAATGAACCTTCTAATTACACATTGGTACAGTCAACCGTTCTCTGAGATTTGTTTTCATGATTATCGAATGTAAAGAGTTTTTTTCTCTAAAAACTGTTTAGATTATAACGCTAGTATATGGTGCATAGAGGAATGAAATTAAAAATCGCTAGTTAATACCACTAACAAGGCTCAAAATAGTCCAACACTAACACGGTAGCATAATCAGGGTCCCTACATGCAAACCGAAGCATTGTGAACGTTGTAAGTGTACAGACCGCTTAAAGGATACTTCCGGTATTTAACACCTTGAGTCTATTTTGTAGTTTGTTTTGAATGAAATAGAGTGGTGGACTTAGAAATTTTGACAATGGGTCCTGTCTCGACTTTTTGACTATTTTAGAATCGCCTGTGACAGCTTTAGACTGGCTGTCTATGGGTATGCACAAACATGTCCTTAAAACAACCCTTAAAGGGCACCTATTATGCCCCTTTTTACAAGATGTAATATTGGTCTCTGGTGTCCCCAGAATGTATTTGTGAAGTTTCAGCTCAAAATACCCCATAGTTAATTTATTATAACCATTTGAAAATGTCATTTTGGGGCCTGCTTAAAAATGATCTGTTTCGGGGGTATACGACCTTAAATGCAAATGAGCCGCATATCCCCGCCCTGCCTTTGGATGAGGGCGTAACTTGATACCTATGGCAGTCGGTACTGAGAGACTGAGAGAAACCGCTGTTTTGAATGTCATGCAGCATACGTTTGAATCGGAATATATAAATAGTACGAAGAGACTCGGAATATATAAATAGTACGAAGAGACTCCGGCAGGATAAACATAAATGAGAATGAACCAGTACGTCTCGGTATGGTTATTTGATACATTTATGTACTTTAGAGTTGTAATCACGTCCGGATGTGCAACACACACACACAAACACTGAAGCTGGCGCAATATTTTGTAACTACATACACATTCTGTGATAAAGTTTGCTACATACGTACAAGCGAAATTACATTTTTGCGACATGAAATTACATTTATAACTTACAGAACAACAACATATATGCAGTTTTTAATACAATATCTTTAAAAATATATATATTTATAAACGTGTGGTTACACACTATACAAACAAGGTTTAAATTATATAGCCTACACAGACATCCTACGACGACAACAACTTTAGACGCATTTGTTGTTGAATTGGCTGACATTGACTGAAAAGACTATTTGCTCAAAAATCATAAAATACACTTACTGTTACTGGATGTGACGGTGGATCGCGAACAGCAGATGCCGATCCACAGTTGAGGATTAACTTTTAACCCACAACAACAGGATTAACCCACGAGAGAACGTTTACGTTTCCAAGAGACATTACCGGCTGTCGTTGAAACAATGGAGGATGATGTGTACAGATCACCGTGGGCGGGGTCTATGCCACAACCACACTGTCAATCAAACCCCTTTCTCGCTTTCCACGTCACAAAGAGCTGGATCTCAGAACAGCTCGTTCTGAGACAGTGCATATGATTTATTGAGATTGTAAAAAAAACACTGGGTGGATTTTTATCATTCTAGGGTGATTTTGCTCACACACTGCCAACACACATATGTTCAAACACCATGTAAAAGTGAATTTTCCATAATAGGTGCCCTTTAACGTTCATTTTCAAAACTGTGCAACTCACCGAGTGGTTGGTGGTGTTCGTTGATGATTAAAAACAAATATATCGCGCGATGTATGCTTTCAATCCATGTTGTTTGCTATTGTGGAACTATTTTTTCAAATACCTCACAACCGCGTATAAACTTCCGCACGATATTTGAGTCTGAAGCGTTAGTACACTCCCGACCACTTGATGGCGACAACCAGGATGCTGTACGGAACACGGTGTTAGCGCACTTTTAAAAAAAGTCTGGGAGCACAGTTGCTCTGCTCACGCTAGCCTTCTGAGAGACAGAGAACCGAGCGAAAAGACTACAACCAAATGTAAACAGACCCCTTTCCTTTTCCGGTACCTAGCGTAGTAATATCAACAAGCACTGAGTCCTCCAGCAGACATCAATGCGATTTTAAAAAATGACAAATAAAACACGTCAGAAACGGTATTTCGCTACGCTACTTGTTTCAGAACATCAACGAACACCACCAACCACTCGGTGAGTTGCACAGTTTTGAAAATTAACGTTAAGGGTTGTTTTATGGACATGTTTGTGCATGCCCATAGACAGCCAGTCTAACGCTGTCACAGGCGATTCTAAAAAAGTCAAAATTTCTAAGTCCACCACTCTATTTCATTCAAAACAAACTACAAAATAGACTCAAGGTGTTAAATACCGGAATTATCCTTTAATTAGAAGATATTTTATAAAGACAGTCCACTTCGGGAATATAGGCAGGAGCCATCTTTGGAAAACAGTCTCGAGCAGTCAAACCACGAACGTCGAGCCAAGTGCGCTGGTGAGATGTGAACGATCTTCTTATTGAACCGTCTTGTACACTTACAATGTTCTCAATGCTTTGTTTTGCATGTAGGGACCCTCATTATGTTACTGTGTTAGTGTGGGGTTATTTTGAGCCTTGATAGGGGTATTATTAACTAGCAATTTTTATTTTCATTACTCTATGCCCCATATACTAGTGTTATAAGAGCTTAGAGATAAAACTCTTTACATTCGATAAAGGTTCATTTTGCGCCAGAGTTGTCCTTTAACACAACACACGTGATTATTTTACGATAATCTGAGCATCCTTAAGATTATCGGAAGAGCTAAATCAGTGCTAAAATCTGTCTAATTATCCTGCCGTGTGAACCAGGCTTTAGAGAAGCATCTGAGGTTTATTGTGGAGTTCCAGAGGTTTTTCTCCAGTGCTCCAGAAGATGGCAGACATGACTTTATGTGAGGGCCCAATGGAAAACCCATTTAACAGTGTGGTAGGATGTGTTGTGTTGCCTTGTGTCAAGCTGTTTTTGTTTGGCAAATGACTTTAAAAGAATGGTGCCTATAAACAGGATAGAGATGATATGAGACATAAAACCAAAAAAGCACCAGCGAAACATGGTGTAATTTCCTTGACTAGGAGCATCCAGTCATCTAACGGGTTTGTCCATTTATAAGAGGGATTTTTTTTTTAAATAACTTAATTGTGATTGTCATTCGTCAGTCTAATGGTCTTAACAGGCCTCGAGTCCTAGTTTAGTCTATTTTGTGACACGAACTATGCGTCATGCAGCTCGCACCAGTCATGGAAATGGAATGTGAAAGTCGAACAATGACTGAATTTACCTTTCAAACAGATTTTTTTTTTGTTTAAATATGAAAATGTAAAGTCATACTATATTTATATAACTTACTGTATTCTATAAAATGACATGACTGGGTGAAAGTCAGTGCAACTGTTTGATATTACAAGAGCTAAAGAGCTGAAAAGACTTGGCAACATATGGCTCACGGTACAGGGTCCTGCTCAACAGTCAGTGTTATTACAGCATTAAGACTCCAGTTTTCTCTTGACAGTCTTTACTCTCATCGTATAAAGTCTCAGTCCACTGACTGAGCTAATATCTTCGTGGATATTAAGGCCTTAAGGAGTAAATTGGGAGGAAGATGCTATGCTGAAGGATTTAAACTGTTACCCTACATGCCCATTATGCTCACTCGGTTGCTTTTATAGCTCTGGAGAAGTGCGTTATGACATCATAGTTTAGCACTACTGCAGTGCTGCACTGCTACCGTGTGAAGAAGTTTTGTGGATGATGTATGCCCAGAAAACTCACCACCGTGATGCTGAGTGGTTGCAAGGTCACTGTTATGCGGTTGCTAGGGTGTTCTGAATGGTTGCTAGGGTGTTGTGTGTCATTGTCTGGGTGTTACTATCCAGTTTCTAAGGTGTTCTGAATGGTTATAAGCACATTGTTATGTGGTTGCTTGGTTGTGGTTGCAATGTCATTGCTATGCTAGGTTGTTCTGAATGGTTGCTAGGGTGTTGTGTGTCACTGTAAGGGTGTTACTATCCAGTTTCTAAGGTGTTCTGAATGGTTATTAGCACATTATTATGTGGTTGCTTGGTTGTGGCTGCAATGTCATGTGGCTGCAATGCTAGGTTGTTCTGAATGGTTGTTAGGGTGTTGTGTGTCATTGTCAGGGTGGCACTATGCGGTTGCTAAGGTGTACCCTGAGTGGTTCCTATCATGTTACTATTGTATACTTTTGCTGGGGTGTTGTTGGTGGTTGGCAGGGCATTTTTATGCGCTTGCTGAATGGTTGCTATGGTGTTGTGTGTCATTGTCTGGGTGTTACTATCCAGTAGCTAAGGTGTTTGAGTGGTTATTAGCCAATTATTATGTGGTTGCTTGGTTGTGGCTGCCATAGACATATACACTAGACCTCACCTTGGGGTTCTAAGCATGCGCCAAAACCGCCGCCATCTTGGAACAGGGGTCTTGTCATAGGAAGTAGCTACGTAACGCTGCTATCTCTGCCTTTACTTTGAATTCATTGATGGTGGCGGACTTTTGTGCAGCGTATGATCTTCACGGATGAAATCTGAACAAGGAAGAATGTTTTAAAAAAAAAATCTTTCTGGAACCAACATACATGGCATTGGCAGGGCATTGTTCTGCGCTTGCTGAATGGTTGCTAGGCTGTTGTGTGTCATTGTCAGGGACCAGGGTGTTACTATCCAGTAGCTAAGGTGTTCTGAGTGGTTATTAGCACATTGATATGGGGTTTGCTAGGTGTTGTTGGTGGTTGTAAGCACATTCCTATGCAGTTTTGTGGAGTGCTGGTGTTCTTTTTTTTGTTTTGTTTTTTAAAGATTTTGCTAGGTTCTTCTGGGTGATGTTTAACATGTTCCTGTGTGGTTGCTAAGGTGCTGTGAGTGGTTTCCAGGGTTTTACAGTGTTGCTGCTAAGGTGTTGTGATTGCTAAGGTAGTCTGAGTGTTTGTTAGAGTGCTGTTATAGGTGGTTGGTAAAGTGTCCTATGTGGCTGTTCGGGTGTTGCTAGGGTGTACCAAACAAAGGTGATCATTAGGGTGACAAAAGGTGATTTTGGATTTTATATGGTTGCTAAACTTGTTAGGACATTGCTACTGTAGGTGGTTGCTAGGGTTTTCCTAATGGTTGCACACAAGGTACACGCAAAAATGTAATAATTAAGGTGCAATCTCAGACAAAAAGGTCCATTGTCTAATGTTGTATGAACACAAAATCACTTTTAACCAAGCAACTTTCTGTTTGTCAATGCGGTGAATCCATTTGAAATCTAAAAGGGAAAATCTTTGGATTCCTGGGATTCTGATATCCCAGGAATCAAGTGATCTGAATACATTATGTATTTTAACCGTGTTGTTCAAGAAAACCATGCAATTACTTGCTTTTGATGCTTTATTTGAACCCATTATTATTTCCTTATCATAGATGTGTATTTTAAGTCAATTTAAAGGCTATATTACCACAATTAGTTGATTACCAAAATAATAATTTGTGACAGCTCTAGATGAGTTAACACATTACAAAATGCACGAGCTTTGTTCAGCATTTTGTGACTTTCAGTCAAATAAAAGATTTTACTATTGAAGATTTCTTAAAAATAGTGTTGAAATATCGCCTTGTATTGTCTTGTGAGCTAAATGTATCTTCACCCCCCTGACATACACACACACACACACACAAAAGTTTGCTTGGCTACCTAAATCGGGACATTTCATAAACGTAATGGTTTTTATACTGTACAAACTGTATTCTCTCCCTTTACACTAAACCTACCCATTACACAAAACTTTTTTAATAAAACAAAAAACGTTAATTACTTTTTTTTAAACCAGATTTACAAACGAGTGTCATGGATATGTCTGCTTCAGTGCCAGATTCCATCACTCCGCCCACCCGATCGGCATCCCCGGATTACTAATCACCGTCACCTGTCACCGCCACCTGCACTCAATCCCCGTCTCATTCACCAGCACCATAAAAGACTCACCCGTTCACTTCATCATTGTCTGGTCTCGTCTACACACCGACCTCAGACTCCCGTTACTGCTATCGACTACTTACCAGCTACTTACCTTATTCCAGTCCTTCATCATCCGATCCTTCATCGTCCTGCTCTCCAGTGCGAGCTCTATTTGGAAATGAACCCAGGAAAATTTCCCACAAAGCGATCGAAGGTGGCGTTTGTAATCTCTCTTCTCAGCGGATGAGCTCTTCGTTGGGCGCATGCCCTATGGAAGGATCGTGGTCCGGTAACACAAACATTCTCAACCTTCTCAGCTCATTTTCTAGAAGTTTTTTCTCAGTCATCTAATGCTCTATCAGTCCAAGATCAGATTTTTTTTAATCAAACAGGATCAATCCTCAGTATCTTCCTATGCATTGCAGTTTCGCACTCTAGCAGCCACTTGTGGGTGGAATGAGTCTGCGCTGATTACAGCGTATCGTCATGGTTTAAACCCGGAGATTCGGTTACAACTAGCTATCTACGATGACGTCGTTGGTCTGGAGAACATCATCCAACGTTCCATTCGCGTGGATCAGCGTCACACTGCTTGCATGCTCGACACCCCCACACCTCCTCCTCCTCCATCAGGCGCGAACCTTCCAGCACCAGAACCCATGGATATTGGGTCCCATCACCTGTCATCATCCGAACGTCAACGACGGATCTCCAGTCATCTCTGCCTGTATTGTGGTTTGTCTGGCCATCAGCTGCCCACCTGCCCTATTCGTCCTCCTCGGTCCGTAGTGAGTACAGTCCGTCTACCGCTACCCATTTCAGCGATCATTACTTATCTACACCACTCTCTTCCAGTACAAGCCCTGATCGACTCCGGATCTGCAGGCAACTCCATTGCCTTGTCCACTCTTCAACGACTTCAAACACGTCAACGAGTGATTCCCCAAACTCTCCACGTACAATCCATCCTGGGGAAACCGCTGGGCCGAGGAGGAATTGGACATCGCAGTCCGGACATTACTTTTCAAATTGGTCATCTACATCGTGAGGAAATCTCATTTATGGTGCTGGATGGTTCTACTGTGGAGATCATCCTGGGATGCCCGTGGTTGGAAGAACACGCCCCCAACGTCCAATGGTCTACTGGGGAGATCTTGCAGTGGGGTAAGAACTGCTTCAACCAGTGACTACTATCAGTCAAGAAGCCTTCACGACCCTCTTCTGTTTCCACATCTTCGGTTCCCCTCGCTTCCACCTCCGTCGAGAGTCCACCAGTCGATAACCCCCTTGAGATCCCCACTCCTTACCGGGCATTCCAGGATGTCTTCAACAAGCAGCTGGCAACGACACTTCCACCTGACCGGCCATGGGACTGTGTGATTGACCTGCTGCCTGGGGCGATGCTACCGCATAGTAAGATCTATCCATTGTCCATCCCGGAACAGAAGGCCATGGAGAAGTACATCGAGGAGGCGCTACAACAAGGCTACATCCGTCCATCTACGTCCCCTGCCGCTTCCAGCTTTTTCTTCGTCGGCAAGAAGGACGGAGGCTTGCGCCCCTGCATTGGCTACCGGATTCTCAACCAATCAACAGTTAAGTTTCGCTATCCCCTTCCTCTGGTCCCTGCCTCCCTGGAACAAATTCGAGATGCTCAAATCTTCACCAAGCTGGATCTTCGCAGTGCTTATAACCTGATTCGTATTCGAAAAGGAGATGAGTGGAAGACCGCCTTCATTACCCCTGCAGGCCACTACGAATATCTTGTGATGCCCTTTGGTCTGTCCAACTCACCTTCTGTTTTTCAGGGATTTATGAATGAAATCTTCCGTGATGTATTGAATCGCTTCGTCATCACCTATATCGACGACATCCGCATCTATTCCTCCAAACTGTCTGAGCATATTCGTCATGTACGTTTCGTCCTTCAACGCCTGAGAGATCATCATCTATATTTGAAGTTGGAAAAATGTGAGTTCCACCAGAAATCCATCCAGTTCCTGGAATATGTCATCACCCCGCAAGGGGTCACCATGGACCAGAGGAAGGTGGACGCTGTCACTAACTGGTCGCTCCCTACTAACATCAAGGAACTTCAACGTTTCCTGGGCTTTGCCAACTTCTACCGTCGATTCATCAAAGGTTTCAGTCAGATCTGTGCTCCTATTACTTCCCTCCTAAAATGCTGGGCCAAGTCTCTGTCCTGGACCGCTCAGGCAACCATCGCCTTCGAAGAGGTTGAAGAGGTCTTTCAGCTCTGCTCCTACCCTCGTCCTTCCGGATCCTGAGCTCCCATTCCTCGTTGAAGTCGACGCCTCCACCAGGTAGGAGCAGTCCTCTCACAGCGGCAGGGGACTCCACTCCGACTCCATCCATGCGCCTTCTTTTCCAAAAAACTGTCCCCGGCGGAGCAGAATTATGACATTGGTAACCGAGAACTGCTCGCCATCAAGCTCGCTTTGGACAACGAGGACATCCCTAAAGGGAGGTTTTTGGAGATTTTGTCAGGTTTTGGTTACTTCTGGATACAAATTTGTCCCCAAAATAAAGTTAAGTATACTGTAAAATGAATATGCTTTATCTAATCAAAAAAAAAAAATGTGGCAACATATTACAAGCAATATTATTAAATTGAACAAATTAGAATTCAGTAATAATTATTCAAATTAATTCCTTAAAAGTTAACCATTTAAAATTAGTAAAACTTACAACAACCAAAAAAACATAAATTGAAGTCACCATTATGGTGATTGGTGTTTTTTTTAGGTTTGTTTTAAAATGACGGTTTTCTCCTTCAGTGATTCTGCTTGGTAACATCAGGTGTCTTCAATGTTGGCAAAATAAAATAAATAATTCTTAATAAATCTTTGACGTCTGTCTGTTAGTGAGATATTTTTGTTACATTTTTTGGTGTAAACTTTAAACATTTTAAATGGTTAACTTTTAAGGAAATTTCTGCCACAATTCTATTGATTAGATAAAGCATATTCATTTTTACAGTGTAGGTACACACACACACACACACTTGTGTGTGGCTGCAAATATCTTGCAATAACCCATTGCAATCACCTTGTCTGTTTCTTTATTGTCTTTCTAACACTTTTACAACCTCAACAAATTGTTTCTTTTCAGATGTAGTTCATGGGACTCAAACTGTCGAGATCTCCCGGGGGATTTAAAGTGTGTGTATATGGGCTTCTTGCATGCCTGTTGCTGCTCTCCTCTAGTACAGCGAGCCACAGAGTGGCGTGTGGCGACGCATTCTGCGGTCTTGCTTTAAGTTGAGCACCAAACGAGCTGTCAAAAGCACTAGTTTTCCAACAATTTTGTTTTGCCGTAAAAAAACATGTTTTTTTTAATTGTGCATGCTCATTTCCTAATCGTCCTCTGGAGACTTAAAAGAGTCGGAGAAGGGCGGTCCGCTTTATCAAGCTCTGCCAGACAGCTACCTTTAATAAATACCACTTCTAAATGCTTTGGATTGTGTGTGTCTTAATTTTCAGGAAACAGACAAAGCCTGTTTCAAACCAAATAAATACGTGGTCACATCTCAGCAAAGTAGCAGCCTCATTATTACTCTAGGTAAGTGAATTCTATTCCAGAAACAAATTATAATCTCCTTTAACGACTAAAAAATATAAATACCGATGTCAGATTCAACCACATACTCCCTGAAAATAGAATATTACCTCTTCAGCGCTGGCCCGTTGAGGGAGTTTTGCTCACTTTTTCCTGTTTTTACATTCTCATGTGGTTTATAATTGCAAGTGAATGCGCTCTCAGTCCGTTTGGGTCGTGCACAGTGTATTGTCATTTTTCATTCAGAACTTCAAACCCTTTCGTTTAAAAACCAGTGAGGAACACAGCCACAGACATGGAGGTAACCAGAGATGTTTTCACAGTAGTTACCCTTCGGTTTGCTTCACTGAACTAGAGCTCTTCATGAGAAAACGAGAGGGCAGCGTTAGGTGCCGAGGATTGAACTCGCTTCAGAAACGCACACAAACACAATCCATTATTTAGTTGGGCTGTAAGAGAAGCCTGGAGTGTAACGGAAGCAGATCAGGGACCACAAAGCAAGGGTGTTTTATGGATGTAGAGAGGAAAAAAAAGGAATTTAAATGAATAGTTCACCCTGTAATGAAAATTAAGTCATCATTTACTCACACTGGGTTTGTTCTAATGCCATACGCCCTTCTTTCTTTTTCAGACCACAAAAGGGGAGATTTAAAAAAATGACCCGCTCACACTCGTCCATGTAGGTATGAATAGCGACCAAGCACCGCAGTTCCCTCCATCTCGCCCAGAAAATCAAGTTGTGAATAAATATGAACATGTCAACATGAAATATAAAGTACCCCCTGAAAAGTTAATAAAATATCACCGGACGGGTTTGTCTGTTGACAGATGTGAACGCTACAACTTCTTGTGACAACAAACATAATGGATATGTTCACCTCAGAGAAGAAGGCACATGAGTTTATGTCGCTTTTATATTAATCTTGATTTCTCACAGCTTGTGTTTTTCTGGGCAACACAGAGTGAACTTATAGAGGCGGACACAAACATTGTGCAACGGCCAAGGTCAGAATTTCATTAAAAAATACATTTAATGTACTCACCAGCACTGTAAAAATGAATATGCTTTATCTAATCATAAAAATGTAGCAACAGATTACAAGCAATATTATTAAATAAATTAAAAAAATTCGAATTGAGTAATAATTAATCAAATTGTTCCTTAAAGGTTAACCATTTAAAATGAGTAAAACTTAGAACAACAACCAAAATTGAAGTCACCATTGTGGTGATCAGTTTTGCTTTAAAATTACGGTTTTCTCCTTCAGTGATTCTGCTTGTTAACATCAGGTGTCTTCAATGTTGGCAATATAAAATAAAGAGTTCTTAATTAATCTTTGACGTCTGTCTGTTAGTGAGATATTTTTTGTTACATTTTTTGGTGTAAATTTTAAATGGTTAACTTTTAAGGAATAATTTTATTAACCATTACTCAATTCTAATTTGTTAAATTTATTTAATAATATTGCTTGTAATCTGTTGCCACAATTCTATTGATTAGATAAAGCATATTCATTTTTACATTGCGGGTGAGTAAATGATAAATACATTTCACTTTAGGGAATGAACTATCTCTTTAAGCAATAGAGCGGCGCATTATGACGTAAATTAATCCTAAAGTCAGTGGGGTTTTTTTTATATTGGGGTTTTGGTTAAATGGCTGAAATAAAGTCTGTGGTGAACATAAGCTCAAGATACTTTCACTATTTATTGTACAACATAAAATGCACCAGTAATACCCACTCGTGATTTGAAGCTGTTACGCGTCTTGAAATAAGCTGTTGCTAACAAGTCGTGTCTAAATGAGACCACAGAGTCTGTCGAGGAGATTAAACTGGTAAACTCTAACTCTAAACTCTGGTAATTCTAAACATTAACCAAAACGGAATAAAACTCGAGCGTTTTGAGCAACCGAGCACACATACTGTATACAGCCCATATTGTGAAGTGCCAAAAGTGGCTTTGGCTAGGTGGTGTTTATAGCAGAGGGGGCGGAGCTTTAGATTCTAGAGAGCATTTGATTGGACAAAAGATGTGATGAGAAGCTTAAGTCTGTGGTTTGACATAACAATCTGTGATCAATTGTAACGGAAGTGAGAGACTAAGTTTTGAATGCTTACCTCTCATAAATGATGACAGCAAGGCTTACATATTCATACTAAAAGCTAAAAAAACGTTTCTAAGTTAAATATCTCTCTGTCTCTGCATCTTCAAACTGGCGTGTTCGGTCGCCACGTATATGATAAATAATAATGACATTTTTTATGTTAGGGTCGATTAATTCCAACAAGTTCCGCAAAAGTTAGGCTATATAATGTTTTGAATCTCTTGAGGGGTTGCATTTTTCATCATCCAGGACGGATTTGGCTGTACATGTTCCACGATGAGCAAACATTTTGAGGTTGGTAGATATAATTGCGGTTACATAGTGTACCCGTGGATGAGCAGATGTGCAGGTTCCTGCAGGTCACGCATGTAGACTTGCACAGGATGCCTCTGGAGAAGGTGTGACATGCCGTTTGGCAGCGTGATCACGGAGCCACTTAGTCTCTGATCTTCATCATGATAGATGAGATTAGGTGAACCACACAAAGACTGTTTGCAAAAGCCAGATGTGTTGTCATCTTTGGATGCACATTTTAGAACTACTTTGGTTGGTTGTATGTCATTGGTAAAATGGGGAGCACAGTTTGGCTGGTAAGCATGGGCAGAGTTAGCATGGTTAGCATCACATTAGCGGTTTGATGGCTGCTGGAAAATATTTTCTGAGAATGAAAGCTAGCAAATCTCCAACCCAACTAACAAAAATATATTCTAAGAATGGTTTGCTAACATCCCAATTAAAAAACGTTATTTCTGGATGTTCTCTAAATGTTCTCTAAATTAAAGACCAGAATATTTTGAAGGTTAAGGGAACGGGAATGTTACTTTTGAATGTTTTCACTTCACTTTAGACATTCTGTCGACTACTAGTTGACACTACGCACATGTCCACTAACCTTCTCATTAGAGTATTAGTTGAGTTTTATAGACTGGTAGGGTTAGCAAAATAAGTTGAAAAGGTTAGGGGAGCATAAAAATTAAAAGTGTTTGCAGATATTAAGCAGACAGTTGACTAATACTCTAAGTTATTTGACATGTAGGTGCAAAGTTACTTAGGCCCGTTTACACCTGGTAGTTGAAGCATTTTGGTCGATCGGATCACAAGTGGATGACGCTAAATACAGTTGTAAACGGGGTTTAAAACATTTTGAGCTTGTCCACTTTTTACCACTTGCAGAGCAGTCGAAAACCCCTTCAACCGGATTGCTTTCATAGTGTAAACGCTCATGTGGTCTAATGTGCTCAAACAGCTACCAAAGACCGTCTTCTCTCCACCTATGTTTTTGCATTTACAGACAACAACGTTGTCAAATCCCCGTTCAAACAGATCCATGAAAACGACTAAAAATGCTGTATTATTCATGCCAAGCCAGTAGGTGGCGATGTCAATTTGTAAAGAAACACTGTGCGCCTATAGACTGAACAAGTAATACACATGTGCATGACGTCACCGTTTCAAAAATTCATGTTTTTTGTAGTTTACATAGAGACAATGACGGTATCGTTCTCAAAAACTTTTAAACCCATTTTGAAAAGTTTTTGTTTTCAGGCTCCCACAAATGCGTCGTGTGTAAATGAATGGCTAAAACGCGTTAAAAGTTGTAAGTTTTTAGTTGAAACCGGTGTCGTGTAAATGGCCCCTACGTAGAAAAGAATTCATGTAATTTTTAAGATGTAGTCATTAGCTTTGTTTCCATCCAAATGTGCGAATTTAAAGGGATAGTTCACCCAAAAATGAAAATCACCCCATGACTTACTCACCCTCAAGCCTTCCTAGGTGTATATGATTTTGTTCAGACGAACATTATCGGAGTTAAATTAAAAAATATCCTGACTCTTCCAAGCTTTATAATGGGGGTGAATGGAGGTTGATATTTTGAAGCCCAAAAATGTGCATCCATCCATCATAAAAGTAATCTATACGACTTCTGGGTGTAATAAAGGCCTTTAAATAGCGAAGCTATTGATTTGTGTAAGAAAAATATCCATATTTAAAACTAAAATATCTAGCTTCTGGCAGACGGCCTACACAAGTTGACCAACGCTATCTCACGATCAATTCGTACGAATTCGTACGAGTGATTAAAAAGTGGCTAATTCATACGACCTTACTCGTACGATTTGTCTAAACCCACGTGATGGGTAGGTTTAGGGGCGGGGTCAGGGGTAGCTCATTCGTACGAATTCATACGAATTGGCCAATTCGTAAAAAAATATGTACGATTTAGCAAAAGTGAGGTCGTACGAATTATTACAAATTAGCCACCTCGTAAAATTCGTACGAATTCCTGTGAGATCGGGTTAAGTTGACTTACGGCAAAAGAGTAACACTTGACGCGATGTAGGACTAGCGTAAGCTTTAACGCCTCTCGCGGTTCAAACTAATAGGGCTGGGCAACAAAACCAAACAGCTTTCTGTTGGTTAACATGATGAATTTGCTTTACCAACTTTAACCCGTTACGAAATCTATCTAAATAGATAGATTTTTTCTAAATTTAGTACAAAGAAACCAATGATATAGGATTTGCAGTCCTGAACTAATTGGTTCAATAGATGTAAGATGTACCAAAAACACGCTGCATCAAAGATTGATTACGTCTGTATTGCTGAGCAGAGAATGCAATTTGTTGTTTGGGCAAATGCGCACTGAATTGGTCATTTTTAACTTTAACATTAGCTGACCTCATCAAACAGACGGAAAACCTTTAACTTTGAAGACACCAACACTAACAGCTCATGCTGACACAGCAAACGGTGGCAAATGAAGCCTTTTTCAGCCCTGCTCAAATGGACCCTATTCCAAACAGTTTATGCTCCATTAAAAGTAATTGCCTATTTCTCTAAGTAGTAAGGGACCTTTTCTGGTAATTTGTATGCATGCAAGGCCGCTAAAAACCCGAGACCCCCTGCTACCAGAGGAAAAGAACCGGAACAACCAAAAAGTGCCTGTAGTAGCCTACAATATTATGAAGCCTATAATTTAATGACTGCATGTTGTTGTTATAAGGCATTTGATTTATATTTACAAAACAAAACTTTGTAAGTCTGAATTAAGACTACAGAGCAGTATAATTAAGATGAAATGTTCTGCTCTCAAACCTGGTTAGCTACCATACTGTCTGCTGTTGATGTAATTCTAGCCGAAATACAAACTCTTGATTTGAAATATTGGATAGGCCACATAGGTCTACATTTATTTACACAAATAGGTACAGTATCACTGTTAATTTCAGTAGAAGTTCATGTTAGCATGTTTGCTAATCTAATATTGCGTCAGAAATAGGACGTGCACCATATATTTTACTCGTTGCAAAGCATTATGGGAATACCTTTTCATTCAATACTGAGGTAACATTGCCTTGTAAAACGTTCCAATACCATCTGAAAGTCAGTGGGCACTACATTTTGGTACTAAGCTACACTGTAAAAATGAATATGCTTTATCTAATCAATAGAATTGTGGCAACAGATTACAAGTAATATTAATAAATACATTTAACAAATTAGAATTGAGTAATAATCAAATTATTCCTTAAAAGTTAACCATTTAAAATTTACACCAAAAAATGTAACAAAGATATCTGAATAACAGACAGACGTCAAAGATTAATTAAGAACTATTTATTTTATATTGCCAACATTGAAGACAACTGATGTTAACAAGCAGAATCACTGAACGAGAAAACCGTCATTTTAAAACAAACCTAAAACAAACACTGATCACCATAATGGTGACTTCAATTTATGTTTTTTTGGTTGTTGTTGTAAGTTGTACTCATTTTAAATGGTTAACTTTTAAGGAATTAATTTGATTAATTTTTACTCAATTCTAAATTGTTAAATTTATTGAATAATATTGCTTGTAATCCGTTGCCACATTTTTTTTTTGATTAGATAAAGCATATTCATTTTTACAGTGTATAGCTACAGAAAGTAAATTAATCTAAATCTTATTTGCTTTAGAGTGTTTTTTGTGTCAATCTTTTCATTATTTTTATACTAAAACATTTGGCAAAACCACAAAAAACTGTCTTTAACAAGTCTAATCATGTTTAAGTTCTGTGATTTAACAATTGCAAGATGGTGGTTGCAAGATGGTGGTTGGATAAAAGAAAGGTCTCTCAACTTGGGCAAACTAGTTATACCCTTTTTTAGATAGTTTTCATGCACTTGTCAGCTAGACTAGCTTAAGCCACCTTTGGCTGGTTTAATGGCATTCAGTTACATTCGGGGCCAAATTGTGCCTAGTGGGATTTGTAAATGGCTCTTGTAGCTGTAATAGTTCAAGGATAGTAGGGTTCAGATCCCATACAGTAAATGGAACTGACTTTTTTTCATTCACTTTGAAAAAATAAAATGGTTGGAGAACTTTGAGTACATAAGCTGCCAAATTCTTTCTCCCTAAAGCTGATTTAATCAAATCTCCTGACAGTTGAATGGAAACTAAACTCCTTTCAACGGAGAGCTCAAAGCACTCAACTTGTCACCTGCCAGGAAATTTCAAGTAAACTAAAACAAAGTGTTCAATAATAAGATAAACTGAGAAGAAGGTAAGTACATGTCATCTGTTTAAAGGCGGAAGGAAAATGATGCTGCCTGCGATGAGTAAGGTGAACCTTTAGTGTTTGCCGCTGACAAGTCTCTCTGTGTTAAATAAAACATTATAAAGAAGCAGACTGATATATCTTTGGTGAGCAAGAGCCATTTAGCAGCCCATTCGTCCATGCTTTATTGAACCAGAATGAAGACTAGTCTTTTCTTGAGGGTTGATTGATCTTTGCTCGCAATTGGTCATGGCTTATGCAAAGCGGTTTTTGGCCCAATACGAACCTCAGTCCATTACATCACTCCCAAGTTTGGGATGGGAATTCAAAATCTGTTTTGTTTCCTGTTTTGGCACTGATCGCACCAATGAGATTCGAGTGACTAAACAGTTTTAAAGCAGTAGTCTAGTAAACAACTGCAGGTCATGTGTAGCTACGTCATTTCACGGGCTCTTGGGTCGAGTGAGAAACCACTCAGTCATAGGTGTGATGAATTTCCAAAATACCAGATAGCTGGTTGTGACCTTTTCATTAACTTCGATCCCACACTGGCATCTGTTTTACGGTAGAAAAGCCAAGGACCTTGCATGACCTGAGTCAGCGCTTGGTTTCCTGAAACGGTAATTTCCTCAAGCCGTAATTACAACGTGTTTCACATAAACATGGGAAGTGTGAGGGTGTATTGTTGGTTTACACACAATATGTCCATTACAGGGACAAATATTCTGTCATCATCTAACCTCCAAACCTGTATGCATTTCTATCCTCTATCAGATAGGCAAGAAAGCGTGAGAAATTGAGCAGTGGAATTGGGGAGGTGCATGAATAATTGATCGCTACCGTTGGGGAGGGGCGGCGCTTTATTGTCTGAGCACTCTCTTGTGCTGTGTCCACCAATGGCCTGCTGGGATAACATTGTTAGTCTCCGAACTGCAACAACCGGAGTGGAAAACGGCAGCCGTGCCACCCAAACCAAACGTTGACGCTTTCAATTCCTCCACAGCTTGAGTCATGCCCTTTCAAGGCTGCGTTAAATAAAATACAGAGAAACTGTGTCTAAGTGGACTGCCTCTGCGCCTATTGTCCGCAATCCAGGAGAGGCCGATGCAAATATTGAGCAGTCCCTGACATCTCCAAAGGTCAACACTTCAAGGTGACGAAGGACGCGTACCCTTGGTGAACTGTTTCGACAGGCATTAAAAGCCTTTCGTTTTGGATTTATCTCACTTCTTTTGATGCCACTGGTGGCGTCTAACGCAATCCGATCGGCCCACAGGTGTTCGATTACATCATTGCTTCGGTACTAAGTGAATCCAAAAGCTAACCCAAATGATTTCATTTGAGTAAACACAATTTAAAAAAAAAAAAAAAAACTGGCACCGCATGATTGGCAATTGAGTGAGACGAAAAAGATGCCGAAAACAAGATATCAGTCTAGCCTTTGTGTGATCCTGCAATCCCAGTATAGACCGTGAATACGACTGTCTTTTCAAAGTCTTACAGATGTTAAAAACAGTTTGGACACTTTGTGATGTTGAATGTTCCGGGAAGCACTTTGGATTTGTAATCCCTTGTAAATCACAAAATGGTGAGTTCCTTTGCTCCAACAGTTCCAGTACTTTGACAGTTGTCACAGTTGTAATTGCGGTCTGATATTTCACCCAGCCATTGGGGCAGAGGGAATGTTTCCGAAAATGTTCTTTCAGGAAACACTTGGAAGCTTCAAGTGTGTCTGTGAACTTCAATTCAACTCAAGATGATACAAAAATTTGAAAAACAGGCTACGTTTACATTGTAGCTAAAAATGGCCCAATATATCAGATTTTTGTCCATCGTACATTTCATCTTAAATATGTGAACAACACAAATCACACCCAATTTTTATTTATTTATTTATTGGGTTTTTATTGTTACAAAACTATTACTTAAGTTAAGTTACTATAGACCCCTTTTGCGCCGACGTCACAGTTACTTCACGGCGCTAGCTGGAGGCAAAACAAAGTGAAAACTGGAGGCGGCCAATACAAACCATTGATTATTTGATTTCAACCATAAATTATTGTTACTATTATTAAATGTCATCTTGTTGTGTTGTTTGGTGCAAGAATTGATGAAAAATGAATTATGCTGTAACTGGAATTTTTATTTCTAGAAAATATTCACATGATTAAAATCGCACCGTAATGACACTCTTTACATTGTCGTCTTCTCTGCGCTGGCTCGGCAGAACTGCGGATTGTACACACAAGTCTCGCACAGCACATATTTATAGGCATCTAAAGATTTATATGCCATCAGTTTTTCTTTACAATCGGTTTCTATAAGGTAGGTGTAGAAGTCAGGCCACTCAACCGAGGTAACGTAACGTTAATCCTGTCAGATCGTCCATGCATTGAGTGAGCGTGTAGGCGGCTACGGGTCGGCCAATCTGGTTCTGTCCTTTAAAAATAACTTTTGGAAATAACAATTGCGGTCCTGGACACTGAGTGACCTTACACATTAAGATAATATCGGATTTTCTCCAGTCATTGTTAAAAAAGAAGCTAACAATCCTTGCTAACTAGTGTTAGCGAAGCGGCCAGAGGGATCTTTCTGCCTCCACCTAAGCTCCGCCCACAAAAAAACGTCACCATGTTTACCAACTGAAAAGGGGTCTGTAGTAATAACTATAAATTATACATAATTACATGCAACTAACCTAAACCCAAACCAGAACCTAACCCTATAGTAAGTACATGTAGTTAATTACTATTACTCACTATTACACTGTAACGGGGACACATTTAAATAAAGTGTAACCAAATGTATTTTCCTTAAATCCCATAATGCTCTTTACAGCAGAAAAAAAAATGTGATACAGTGGATACATTTACTATAATATAGTAAAACTATACAGTTAATTATTCACGCAACATGACATCATGACTTTTGCGTAAACATACACGCCACTTTCAAGTCAAGTGGTGTGTTATCTTACACATTTTGTATGCGTGTATGTCTACGCCATTAATGTCCGAGTGATTCCGCATGAAATGTCCGAGCAAAACGAAGCAAAATGTAGATCTACATCTGGGGAGCGATATTTTTTTTAGGGATGGTAGGGGAAGACTCATAAATGCTATTAACTCCAGTAACGGGTATGTTTAGGGACAGGGTTGGGGTAGGTCATATATTTATATATACAGTAATGTAACGATAAGTCAACGTCGTTCATAAACACGCTGAAAAGCGATTATGCGTGTTGATAGCATGCCAAAAATGGAAATACGAATTGCCGTGTCATACATACGCTATTTCATGAGATCAGTCTGATCCAAAATAAATGATCAATTTATTTATTAAAAAGTAATAAATACATTTTGAATCTGACACTTTTGAATTCTGAACTTTCCAATGATAAAACAGCACATTTAAGAATTAAGAAAACTATATCCACTCACTTCAGATGGTTCTGAGAAAAGCTCATTTGTTTGTTGGGCCACTTGGTTTGATATTGTGAAGTCTAATAGCAATTATAATCATATGAAAGTGTACAAAAGTGTTACATTTCTTTCGGAAACCACTATACAGTACATTTATGATATGCAAATGAATTACTGCACATACATAAATGTAGTAAATGTGCAGCTCATACACAGGTTTACCAGAATCCAGTTTTGTTGAAATGCAGTCCAAAGGTCAATCATAGCTCTATATTTCTCATGTGTTTTTATATTTTATGGGGCAAGACTATTTATTCTTTACTAGCAGCTATAAAATACTTTTCATAATCTGCTTTTTGAGGGGAAAGACCTCTTAAATTATATAAAACAGAGTTTCATTCCAGATTCTGGCCTGCTCAATTGATAGCTATAGGTGTTGGAGATCTTTCTCACACAGGGTTGTAGTCTTTAATTTGCTTTCCTGGATCCAGCTTGTTGATTTGCAAAGCTTTTTCCATGCAGTATGACGGGGTGGGCGTTCTCTTTTAACACAATTATATTTACGTACAAGAGATTTGCTAATTACCATTCCTGCTCCCACGCTTCTGTTCGGGCTTTCTCTAAAGAAATCAAACATCAAAAGCAAAAGAGGTTAAGCAAACCATGACTACCTTGTTTAAACCTGACCAACACTTGAAAGAACTGTTAAAAGTGTGACTCTTTCTAAATTCCAGCAGCGTATACTATGAAACGGGCAGCAAAGATCATTCAAGCCACAGGACTGACGTCCCACATTTTTTAAAGAGTGATTTTAGCACTTTTCTGAGGTGGTGATATAGAAAATGTTGAGGATATTTGCTGGAAAGAAAGACCACACACATACTGTACTCGTCCCATTTGGGATGAATTAGCTGTGTTCAGTTTTCTTGGTTCCTCTGGTACGGACCAAAAAAAAAAAAAAAAGTGGATACATTTAGGGTGCTTTCACACCTGCCTCATTTAGTTCGGTTGAATCGCACTAGAGTTCGTTTTCCCCCTTGGTGCGGTTCGTTTGGGCAGGTCTGAAGGCAGCAATCACACTCGGGTGCGTTAGCCTGGCTAACGCCAGACCCAATTCTCGTTGAGACTTGGGTCTGGGAACCACGTGTACATTTTCTTGTATTTGAGGCGTGGTTTACGAATGCCCGGCGCTGTTTATTGGGTGCTAAGAATGTCTATCAAATGCGCCTGTACGTTTCAATTAGAAAAACACAAGTATTAAGTACAGTTTAATATAGGCTAGATATTGAAGTTGTTAATTGCATTGGAAATTGTTTGCGCTTGTACTTCACAAGTTTAAAAAATTTCTAAATTTAATTTAATGACTAAAGTGTCAACAACTTTAATCGGGTGCGTGTGCACAGCCGAAAGTTATGCTACTAAAGCGGTAGCTGTATATTGATATTGAAAAGCAACACAACTTAGTGGCACTGTGACAACCACAGTAGGTAGTCTACAGGCATAATGACAATATGATATTAATAAATACCACTTAATATTTACAAGTTAAAAGTGACTTCGTTGACGACGATGCCTAGCAGGTTGGTACTAATCATGGTCTTTAGGACTACTAGAAACTTTCAGGAAGATGTCTTGGAGCTAAACTCCTTCGGCCCTTGGAGGAGCAATATTGGACACCCCCTGTAAATCTTTACAATATTTTGTAATTCAGTTTTAGAAAACAAAACGTATGTAGGAAAGTGATATTATGCCAGAGAAAATTATGGTTTCCACACATGACGTCTGGACACATCCCAGTTTGCGTCTTCCCATGGGTCCTGGGTGACAAGGACAGTGACTTGTCTGACAAATGCTGCCATATTAAACTCATTTAACCCACAGGCTAATTATAGCTTTCTCTTGCCAGACTACCTATGATGATTCAGCAGTTAGACAATTCCCTGAATGCTAACAGCTGGGAAGTGCCCTCAGCAGGACACAAATTTATCGGGAACACTCAATGGGGACCGGATCCCTTAATTTCCCAAAACATCAGAGCTATTTATCTGACATTTTTAGTCCCTGAATCAGTTTGAAGCAACATAAGAACTCACAAATTAAAATTGTTGAACTAATGTAATAATAAAAAAGGGGGTGGATTTATGACCATCTCTGTAAAGTAAAAAGGTTGAACACGGGGAGGTTCTGCACAAGGAAAATCAGAGCCAAAGGAACACTGACCCACCCCAGTACCTGCACTTCCTGAACTGTGGGAAACCCAGATTTTTGGAATATCCTCAGGAATTCTCCCGTTACCTGTCTGACACCCATGGCACTCCAGAGATTTTACGATTAGAGGCCCATGTTAAGGATCTATGGTGGATCTATTTTTAGGACACCAAATTGAGACTGGGCATGAAAACCTGCAGCAAAAAATAACTCAATAAAGTTTAAGGGGGAAACTTTAATACCTATGTGGCTCACGTGTGGTCTCAGTTTCATTAAAAAGATCTAGTTTTCCACTCATGCTTTGGAAACTACCTCTATAGCAGAGCGCTTGATGCTTTTCAGAAGCCAAGATGTGTTTCTGTCAGCTGGGCAAAGCCTGGAAGAACCTACAAGAACGGTTTGTTGCTTGTATTGCACTTGCAATCAACAGGGAAAGTTTATGGATTGAACTTTGGCATGTAACCTGACTTGACTAGCAGTGCTTAGAAACTATCCAGAACACCCTTGCAACTGCCTAGGATTCACCCAATTCCAGCGTGAGTGCAACTACAAAACGAATTGAAACAATTGTCCACAGACTATTCCTTTGCTCTTTTACAAATTGCAAGGGACTTTCCAAGACATTCAAGTAGTGTAATGATCCCACTGATAGCGGTCAAATTAGATCCTCGGGAAATTGTACATTTCTATTAGGCATAGACGACAACACCCTACTGTAATGCAGTGTAATATAAGCAAATGAAGTTTTAACTGTTGAGGCAGGAACTCATTATCCAGAGCCATTATGAGGTAACATTTCTCTCTTCATTGATCAGCTTGGCCATCTTACCAGAACGTCTTGATTAGGGTAAATCTATTCCATTAGTCATACTTTATATGCTAACAGAAGAAGCCATTGTGAACAGCGGTACAAATGTTGTATTGTCTCTGTAACCCAATTTTACATCTACTGGAGAAAATGTGAGCGATATTCGCCTGCGCTAATCTTGTATACAGTGTGATTTCTGTGAGGTTATTAGCATAGTGCTTGAAGATGGCTTTCTGAGCCAAGTCAACAGTGCATCTAAGATATAATGTGTGGCCTTTTCACAAGGTAAATGTGATTGCACCTGTAACGGAGGCCAGCTAGTAGTTGCTGTGTGAGTAAACCTGCAGTCTTTAGCCTCCTTGTTAGAGCGCCCGACTCTCACGCCGGAGACCCGGGTTCGAGGCCCGCTCGGAGAGAGGCGAGTAGGACCCGGGTGTGAGGGGTTACATTGGTGCCGTGACCCGGATGAGAGTGAGGTTTAGGGGGGTGAGTGTAACGGAGGGCAGCTAGTAGTTGCTGTGCGAGTAAACCTCACTCCCCGATCTCAATAGGCGCTCTAGCGACAGACGCTAGAGACTGCAGTCTTTAGCCTCCTTGTTAGAGCGCCCGGCTCTCACGCTGGAGACCCGCGTTCGAGGCCCGCTCGGAGCGGGTCGAGTTGGACCCGGGTGTGAGAGGTTACACACCCTTATTCAGATAGCTAGCTATCACCATGGATGCATCCGAAATTGCGTACTGCCTAAATCACACACCAGTTTTATAGGGTAATGGTATTGATTGACACACACATTGACTACTAATGCAGGGGTTGTCCTGCAATGACATTTTTTTGGCGGCCGCCAAAGCAAATTTGTATCCCGCCAAAGCGCCTTATTTGATTGCTAGTTCAAACTTTTGACTGCTTTCTTTAATAATTATGACACAATACTTGTACTTTTACTTTTAGGACGTAAGTAGTGAATTTTAAAATAAACTACTTGCAATCCTTGAGTACAAAAAATGTTGAATACTTTAGTACTTCTACTTTAGTGTGGTGCTTAAAGAGCACTTCAACTTCTACTCAAGTCACTTTTTTGATAGAGCACTTGTACTTTTACTCAAGTCTGGGTTTCTAGTACTTCATACATCTCTGCATACTGTATAGTAGGGAAGTATTCGATTTTGGACGCAGCTTATGTGTCTTCGTGCTCGTCTATAGGCAGTGTTGGGAGTAACGCATTACAAAAGTAATACATTACAGTAACATATTACTTTTTGCTGTAACGCAGTAGTGTAAGGCATTACTAATCAATTTTCAGTAATATTTTACTCGTTACATGTTCAGTGAGGCTTGTATTCAGTATTACAGTGTATTGTCTGCTTTTACTTCTTAAAGACAACAGACTGTGTGAAAGTTTTAAAGCAGTCTTTTAGTGCCAGTTCAGAGCGATCGCGTCTGTAACATTGTTTTTTCCTCATAAATGCGAACACGAAAACTAAAATAAAATGAATATTTTAAGTTTTATGGAGACTGGAGAGCCAACCCTTCCTCATCCGATTTGCGCAGTGCAATTAACAAAATTACAAAAAATGTATTTTACCTCCTATTTTTTTGTCACGCATGAATGTGTGTCTTTTCCCTAATATTAAAAATAAAACATAGACTGATATTTGTCTAATGTCTGGAGTCCTTTAAGGAAGTAGCCTATATATGTTTCAATACATGTATTTTCTGAGAATTTTTCTGAGAATTTATCTGCAAATGTCATGTCCATAATGCTGGACTTCCCCAATTTTCAATAATTTATCCTTAACTAGTTTTGTGGTTAACTTCAAATGTTAACTTCAAATAATACTAATAGCTTAATTTAAAGATAAGGCAGCATTGGATCTGGACGGTAAGGAGAATAACGCTGGAGTTGGAAGAGGTGTGTCGCGATTCTGTAGGTTCGTGGATCTGAGTCGTGTGGCGAATGGCGATTTCGGTTTCATATTGCATATCGTTACAGCCCAAAAGTTAAGTTCTACTTAGTTATTTTGGTGAAAGTAACTCAAAAGTAATACATGAGTAATGTAACGCATTACAATTCTGAGACAGTAATATTGTAAGGTAATGAATTACTTTTAAATAACAGTAACAAGTAATACCTAATGTGTACAGTTTGGAAGTAACTTGCACAACACTGTCTATAGGCAACGCCATCTGTGTCGAGAACACTTAACAGTAACCGTACTGTCTCCCTCTTCACCGTAAATCTTTTCTGGATACATTTTAAGTGCATAATTCTATATTCCAACATGACATCATGACTTTTGCGTAAACGTACACGCCATTAAATGTCAGAGCGAAATGAAGCAAAATGTAGATCCACATCTTGGGAGCGATACTCCATCCAGTCTGAAAAGTGTTTTCGCCTGTAAAGTATATTCCGGCGCAGTTTGTATTTTGTAATGTCCTAAAACAAATGGTAATGCCATGTTGGTAGATTAGCATCTGTAGAATTTCCTTTTGTTGAAAGCCCAGATAAAAGCTACTATTATGTTTAGATCCATGTCCAAGGCAGCGCATTTCCAGGCCGTTCTCATCCTTTAGCGTGACATAGAATGCTATATGACAAAACGACACTATAAACGGCACCCTTTATCGTTAATATAACACGCGAACCCAAGGCGTCATAAATCCTTTAGCGTAATATGAGCCTAAACCTACCCATCACAGCACGTGTTATATTAACGATAACGGGTGCCGTGTGCGTAGTATAGCACCATTTTGTCATATAGCGTTCTATATGACGCTAAAGGATAGAATGCGTTGGCATTTCTTTACACACACACACACAGATTTCTATGGGAGACTTCTCGTAATTTTGACTTCATTCTCAAAATATTGCGACTTTATTGTCTTAATGTTTCAACTTTAATCTCGAAATGCTAGAATTGTTTTTTGTTTGTTTTTTTAGTTGCGGTTCAGGGCTTTCGTAGTTTGATATACTTGTTTCCCCAGTAACGCAGCCCCAGAATTGGGACAAAGCTACAGCTCCATGCCACTAATGTGGACAGTGGTTATACAGTAGAAGAAGACATTTAACGCCAATGTCCACTATAGCGCCCCATGTGGCAATGCAACTCATGCAGCAAATACTGCCATTATGAATTGTGACCTGACATGTTTCAGAACATTAAGGCACAAAATTGAGCTGAATGCATGCATTTGCATTTATGTTCTTGTGAACAGTATTTTGCATGTGTGTTATATTTTAAGCACTATACTGTACGTGTGAGCAATAATAACTGCTGTATCAATCACTGTTAACTGTAGGATCCATCATGTTCCAGTGAGTACATGCAAGTCTGTTTAATCAAACAAGCTTTCACAAATCTTTACTGATGGCTGAAAGAGATACCAGAAATCCAAACTTGATTAGCGCCAGTAATGATTTATTTAAGACTCAGATCAAAGTGATGTTGTGGAGGCGCCGATCTCAGTTTATGAAAGAGAAAACAAGCAGAGCAGATGTCAAGTTTGTCAAGACATGCTGAAGACCACAATCTCCTCTGCCATTTTTTTTTGACAGCACAGGCAGACTGATATATTATCTTCATGCAAATATGATTGACTGAAAATACCTCTAAAATACTGTCAGCTCTTAGTTTGTGCAAAATTAAAATTTTGTTAATTAGAGAGTTCAGCAAATGATACTAATTTAACTTAGTCTTAATTTTGTGTAGCTAAAAGGTTATAATGTGAGCTGCCATTGTTAAATTTCCCCTTTAGGTCAATGTCAAGGAATAGTTTGCTGACAGATTTCTCCTAGAGCGAAACAGAATGAGTTCAGTATCACTTCTTTTCTGATACTCACAGTACTGTATATGAAGACTTTATAATGTTAGTCAGTGGTGGCAGATGTTTGCAATGAATATTTTTTTTTTTTTAGCATGAATGGTATCGATTCCCTAACCAAGTGTACAAAAGAGGTTCTGACTTTGTCCTAAACTGAAGGCAGCTGCCTTGTTTCCCTGACAGTCAGGACTTAATAGACAGGGTCTCTGAATGAAAGTACGAGATATATGGGTATATTTGGATATTTTCAGATGGATGGATGGATAGATAGATAGATAGATAGATAGATAGATAGATAGATAGATAGATAGATAGATAGATAGATAGATAGATACCCAGATAGCAAACTGACATTGAATTAACGTGGAAACATGACATCGAAACAACGTTGATCTGACATTGTTTTGCTCATCGAATTAACGTTGAAACAACGTCAGACACGGCATTCTTCAAAGCTAGGCTAAATGAAAATCGAAAATTGGTTTGCCTTCATAACGTTGAAACAACGTTGATTTCAAGTTGATTTTCCGTTAGTTTTGAAAGAATGACGCGTCTGACGTTGGTTCAACGTTAATTCGATGAGCAAAACAATGTCAGATCAACGTTGTTTTGATGTCATGAGAGACGTCGTTTCCACGTTGATTCAATGTCAGTTTGCTGTCTGGATGGATGGATGGATGGATGGATGGATGGATAGATAGATATTGCAAAATGTGTGGCATGTTTATCATTGTCGTTAGCTTAGCAACATGCTAACCCCAGTCTCCCATGTTCTTCGTACAAATCATCCATGTACATAATTCAGTTAGTTTGCAGCCTGTGTATTGTAGTAACACTAGTAACTAGTTTTGGAATCCCTGTGCTCACCATTAGAGAGGTATAAAGATAGCATGCTCTAAATTTGATATAATAACATGGAAATGATTTCAGATTATCTACATAGAAAAGCTGTAAATGGATCTGACTGACTGACTTCCTGTCTGACCCCCCATGTTGATAGCCAGTACCACACACCCAAATACATTATGCTTTGAGTTTTGTGCATGACCACAAAAACTGTCAGGCCCTATAAAATCCACACAACTGAAGGACATAAATATATATTAGAAGCAGGAGGAACGTATGCACTGATTCTGTTGAAGCCACTCCTTATGACAAGCCAAGAAAATGTGATCCAAGCACTCCGAGGTGAGAATCTTGGCTTAGCATCCGATTCCTTTCTTAGGTTGCAACAATTCTATACATTTATTCATAAAGTTCATTGTGTTCGGGTGTATATGATATAACATATTCAACCTACTTGGCAAAAATCCAGGTGTTTTTTCTTCTAGCATGGAGTACCATTGTTAAAATCACTTAAAATGTGGCTCACACATGCATTATTAAAATGCATTATTTAGAAAGTAATGCATAAAACATTTTGTGTGTCTGAAAAAAAGATTATCCTCTCTGCTTAACAACCATATCCATTAGTGATGTTTACATTTATGCTGTTTTACATTAATTGCATAATCAAATGACTGCTGTTTAATTGTAATTAGCATAATTGGTTTAATCTACCACGCAATAAACTTTTTCCTTTAATTAAATATAGCATTTTAAAGGAAAATGCTTGTGCAATCCTTACATTTTAAAGACAATCCACAAGTTTTTTAGCAGCTTCATTGACTTCTTTTCATTTCCCAAGTTATGAATATCTGGGCAATAAAAAATAAAAAATGAAACTTAATTGTTAATAATTAGTGTCAACCTTAGCATTCACCTTATCAGTGGGTCAACACACTACAAAAATATTCTTATTGCAATACCAGTGATATCATAAGACATAAACTAGACATTCAAATAAGCAACAATTTGTCACTACGGCAGTGTAACTTTGTGAATTTTGACTGTTACCTTTGTCTGCTGGGGGTGGATTTTTTATGGAAAGGGAACGTCGAAATCTCTGTAAAAGATTTATTGCCGTTTCTCCAACAATTAAAAGTGGTTGAAACTAAAAGGTGTGGTTTGACTGAAATGCACTGAAATATCTCCGCACTGGCAGCTCATCATGTAAACAGATCCATAACTTGTTACAACATGCAACCAGGATCCCATCAGCTCTTATCTGACTCAGCTGTTTATGTCTGATTGAGCATTCCATCATGAGAGTGAATCTGACCCAATTTAGCAATGCTCTGATTTGACATATTGTTAACAAAATACGGTACGGGTGTGACTGTTAATCAGTGTTTATGGAAAAATTATCAAGAATTCCAAGATGTGTTTTGCCACACAATTTTTGAATAATACATTTTCATGACCTTAAAGTTTTTAAACCCTAGATTTTATTAAAAAAAAAAAAAATCATTTAAAATCTAGCATGGCTCAGACCTGACTCTGGAACGAGTTTGATTGATTAACTTCTGAATCACCAGATTGATTTACTCCAAATCATACATTACTATTGACTCTGTGCACGAGAAAAATGCTAACTTCCGCCTTGAGGGCGGATGTTGGGTACTTCGGTTCCGGTTGCCGTTGTTTACATCCTACATCAGTGGACCGGCTATCTAAAGCTTAGCTATCTAAATATATTTGTCTAAAACTATGTTCGTTTGTTCATTGTCAAGTCAACCAACACAGTTTTCACTCATATTTGGGTGGAGCCAGGCGCTGCTGCATTGTGAAAAGTAAACGATATTTCACATTTTGTCACCGCACCCAAGCAGTCGCTTTACAGAGTGGAGCGTTGCGTATCCATGACAACTAGAAGGAAGTTTTTAGGCTACTAATTATTTATTATATTATACCCTTTAACCAGGAGAAGCCCCTGGGTTTAGAACCTATTTTGAAAGGGAGACCTGTTTAGAAATATGTGTGAACAGCCTAATATGTGTTAAACAGCCTAACTTGATAACGAACGAACCAACGTCGGATACCTTTACGCCCTGTATGACATGTAACGTTATAGTGGTTGTCAACACTGATCTATATGACATTCTATATAGATAGTGGTTGTCAACAACATATCCTCTGAACATCATAAACAAAACAATGGCCAACACAAACTGTTCTGGAAAATGCACTTTCTAACGCATGATTTCGCATTTTATAATGTATAGAGAGATATAACCAAATCGTTTAGTTACCAAATCGCATAGCTTGAGCACGTAGCATGGCAACATTAATGTCCAAGTGATTCCACGTGTACCGCGTGTATATACACGCCGTCAAATGTCCGAGCGATCTACATCTGGGGAGCGATATTTATTTTTTCCTAGGATGGTAGGAGTGACGGGTAGGTTGGGGTTGAGGTAGGTCATATGCTATATATATATATATACACTGTGTATAATATATACTATATATATATATATATATACAATAATAACGTTAAGTCAACGGTATTCATAAACACGCTGAAAAGAGATTATGCGTGTTGATAGCATGCCAAAAATACGTGATACGTGTCATGTATACGCAATTTCATGAGATCAGTCTGAGCATGGATGTTGTTGTGACTTAACGTTCCCTTCAAAATGATGCAAATACTGAGAAATGTAATATTTAAACCCCTTCTCTCTTGCTCTGGGGAGCTGGAGGAAAATCATTAGCCAGTCGATGAACATAATCGACTGTAATATTCGGCAAATGTTCAAGACATCTGGAGAAACATACATCCTCTACGTCGTCCATCAGGCTACCGGAAACTAGACACCCCATATCGGTTTCGCAGCCGGAACTAGCATATGCTAACGTGCACATAGTCCATTGGCGCTTTTCCATTACCAGTACCAGCTCGACTCGCCTCGACAGACAGTCCCGCCACAAATAGGACCTGGTCGTCATAGCGACGCCTTTCGTTCCTCGTTGCCCCATCAAGCTCTCGCTGGATCCTCTCTTCGGCAACCAAACAAAGGAAAGTCTGCACCTATTCGTTTGACCACGGCGTATTCTTCCGAGTTGGCATAATAATAATAGTAGTAAGTTTAGAAACTATCTCTGGCAAAATTATTTAAAAATGGTGGGGCACTCCATCTGGCACGTCACGTGTAATGATGACGCACTCACTCTGTGATTTCTTCTGATTTCAGCCATATCTGGCAGGACCTGGTTGTGGTTTGTCTTGAACTGGTTGAGTCTTTTGAACAGCTTCCTCATGCCAAAGCCCGTGTGGAGCAGCTTGAAGTTGTGGCCTGGGCAGTTGCTAAGTTCAATTTAGAATGGCCCAAGGAAAGACACGAAGTGTACCAAAGCAAGATCGATTGTGTGCTTGATCGAGTGCTTTCTGTCAAGTGCTCAGTGCTCTTTGTCACCATTTTATTCTGCCTGTGTTTGGCGTTCAGTGTAACACAGCCTCAACCCAAGAAGTCATATAACTGACGTATTGGGACGTCTTTTGACCATACGTCAACATCCGCCTTTTTAGGGTACCCTTAAACGTCGGTTACATGACGATCCCGGGCCGTCAAACAACTGACGCTTTACCTTTAACGTCGGTTAGGTGACGGGGTAGGTTTAGGTCTGGGGTAGGGTTAGGATCCGATAACGTCATCTAACCGACGGTTAAGGGTACCCTAAAAAGGCGGATGTAGACGTATGGTCAAAAGACGCCCCAAGACGTCAGTTATATGACGTCTTTGGATGAGACTGCGCTGATCAGTGTGCGCTAATTACAAGCGCACCTGATACACATTTCCCATAAGTTGAGTTCGGTTGTTTCCAATGACGCTCTTCGTGGCTTTCAGTAACGGCTTCTATGACTTAATCAGTTTGGCATACAGATTTTCTGTTTTCATCTTCAGATCGTTCCCAATAACGTTTGAATGAATATAAATAATGTTTGTAACTTCAAATTGGGTGTTCCGAACCATAAAGAATGGTTACAAAATCTTGAATACAGGTTCAAGATTATAATGCTAAAACTTGTCTCAAATTCGATTTCAGGAATCGTTTGTCAAGATAGATTTGAAGGATGCGTACTTTTACATTGAGATTTTTCCCAAACACAAGAAGTTTATCAGATTTTCCTTTAGAAGTAAAGCATACCAGTTCTTCCCTTCTGTCCAGTCTTATAGCCTCACCCCTCCACGAAGTACATGGACGCAGCTTTGGCTCTTTTGCAACTTCAGGGCATCCATGTACTAAATTAAATTGACAACTGGCTGATACTAGGACAATCGGAAGAGTTCACAGCTTGCCCTTGATATGTCGTTCTTGCTCCTTTGGGTTGAGGTTGAACCACAAGAAAACTGTTCTGTCTCTTTTCAGACTGCGACTTTTCTAGGGGTGGACTGGGATTCGACCACAACGTGGGCACATCTGTCTCCTGCATGGGTGGAGTTGATCTTGACCACTGTGTGAAAAGTGAGGCTAGGCCAGGGCATGTCTGTCCGTCAATGCCAAATACTACTGGGTCTTATGTCTGTAGCCACCAATGTTATACTGTTAGGCTTTCGGCACATGAGGCCCTTTCAGTGGTGGCTCAAGAGCAGAAGCCTCCACCCTCTTTGAAATCCCTTGCGCCTTCATACAGCATTGTTGGGCAGGCCCTCTTCTCACGTGACGCATAAATTGGCTGGAGATGAGGGCTTTGTTTCTAGCTCTAAAACACTTCTTCTCAGACCTGAGGGACTACCATGTGTTGGAGTGGATGGAGAACTATTTAGTAATCTCTTGCATAGATTACCAGGGCAGGCTGTGTTCAACTCTCCCCGAGTGAAGTTTACATCCCTTACACTTAAATGTGGGAGCAGACATCCTATCGAAGCAGGGGCTGAGGCCCGGGGAATGGCAACTACACTGGTGTGATGGAGTTGATATGGCAGTGGTATGGCTGGGCAGAAGTGAACTTGTTTGCCTCAGAGAAGTCAACCCACAATTTACAGTTTTGCTGTGGTCGGTCGTTTACCCCAGACCCAATATTTCGAAGCTGTGAGTCTGGCCCCTGAGGGGCACTAGATTAGATTCTGATCTCTTACCGAGATTGTTGAAACTCAGTTCAGTGCTGGAGTTCTTAAAACGGCTTCTTTCAGCTGTGCTGAACCCTGCTGTAAGTCCCACCAACACTTTGTTTGCTTTGGTGGGTGCAATCAAGGTTGCACTGCCTCCAAGCAGACGCTCTTGCAAGACATTTGTGCTGTGGCAGGCTGGTCCTCTCCACACACATTTATAAGATTTTATAGAGTAGGCTCTCTAGTCCTCTTTGGTTAATTCATCCCGCTTGTCCTCTGGGTCTGTGCTTGTATACTTTTGGACTCATTGAGCAGGCATTTGTAAGTTTGGTGGTGTGGATACAGTAGTAACATTCCATAGCATTAACACCTTGATGCAGCACTGAGGGTAGAACAAGTGTTCTGTGGGACGCTGCGTCTCATTGCCATACTGTATTCATGCTTTCTTCAGACAATAAGAACCTGGGGATTCTCTGATGTAGGTGCCCATTTATGGTCTTGTTCAGCACAGTCTCATCCCAAGACGTCATATAACTGACGTGTTGGGACGTCTTTTGACCATACGTCAACATCCGCCATTCTAGGGTACCCTTTAACGTCGGTTAGATGACGTTATCGGATCCTAACCCTACCCCAGACCTAAACCTACCCCGTCACCTAACTGATGTTAAAGGTAAAGCGTCAGTTGTATGATGTCCCAGGATCGTCATGTAACTGACGTTAAAGGGTACCCTAAAACGGCGGATGTTGACGTATGGTCAAAAGACAGTCAGTTATATGACGTCTTGGGATGAGACTGTGTTATCTTGTTGATGCACTATGCTTCATGATATGACATCCGTCTTCCAACAGATCTGGCATGATTTTACACATGCTCAGATACCAATTTGAAGATGTTCCCATAGCGTCAATGCCATGATGCAGCTCATTGCCTTCTCAGTAAACCCTGTAAGTAGAATGTTCAAACTTCTTTTATTCCTAAACATGAAAGTATACGGATACGGTCACTGTCAAGCTCTGAAAAAAAATTAAGCTTTTCCCCCTGTTCACTAACCATTTTCAATCAGGTTTCCCAATGACTCCCCAAATTTCACTTAATTGGTTGAAAAAATCTTGCTGTATTGGACAATGAATGAATAAAAACACATTGATTTCCCCTTGAAAACAACTGTAACTAAGTAGTCAGCTTCTTTGCCTTCGTTAAAAGTGCAACATTTTCGCATCTTTGTCAGGGGCTCAAAGAGTTTGGCCAGATTACATTAATGCACCCCAATGTGCTACATCATTCACTAGAGGTACAAAACAAGTGCCAAGCACCATGGGGTTGAAGTCCTGGCAAAGTGACCTCTGAAATGATTAGCCATAGAAATTCTTGACACGTTCCAGAAACCTCCACAGCATTTTTGCTGTCTTTCTCCTTCCATCTTCCTCTGTAGCCTGTGGTCGTTTCAGACCTGGGGACCGCCACTGGGAACCCATCTAACAAGGAATAGGAACTAATAAAATCAGATGCCAAACCCGCAGGAAGAATAGGGAATAGTTGCCTATTGAAAAGCCGCCCCAGATTGAGTAAATGTGGCATTGTTGGGCTCTTTTGATGACTTCAGCAGGGGTTGACCGCCCAATGGGTTCTGTTGACGACCAGGTCAGGTCACGTGCTGCTGAGGAGTGCATGAGGTAAAATGGGGAAACTATAGCAGTGCTTCAAGTGCTTCTGGAGCGCTTTGAAGTCAAAGAAAGCGGCCTCATCGATCATTAATTTAAAGGCTTTTAGCTCCTTTTCTCTTTCTTTTCACATGCCGTTTCCCTGCTCTGCCGTGGAATGGTTACAAAAAATCAGCTTGCCGTCTGTGTGAACCCACGCTTTCCCTGATGAAAACGAAAGTGTTTACTATACTAAATCAATACTAAAACTATGTTGTTAAAACATTTATTCATATTCTGATGTTAAAATGACATATAATCAAATAAATTAACACTATATATTTGTTTAGATTTCCATAACTATACCTTACTACCTAATCTATATCATAAAAGATAAAATACAACAAATGTTAATATATTACAGACATTTCTTTACACATTCATTTAGTGGTTTGTATATGTTTTGATGCCAAGGACACCGTGCATATGAATATCCTGTTGTGAGGGACTCCTTTTCTAAAAGTTTTAGAACTTGACCCTGTTTTCTGTCAACTTTTAGAAGACTTTTAGCTGAATTAACCTGAGAATAAGCATTACACTTTGCTGTCAATAGAAAGAACAACAGATTGATCTCTTGATTTCCAATCAGACATAATAAAAGTGTGAAACAGTAATAATTTCATATTATTCATTATAATATTTTATGTTTTTTTTTTGTTCTCGAGAACCATCTCAAGATTAAACCATCTCGAGATTAAAGTGATTATAATGTGAGACTAAACTCGTTAAATTTCGAGAAAAAAGTCTAAATACAATCTTGAGAATAAACTTATTAAATATCGAGAATAAAGTCATTGTGTTTCGAGAAACTGTCTCCATGGTACCTTTGCATTGCTGCCACACTACCATTTTCGGTCCCCATGTCCGCGTAGAGCTCTCGGGACACCCTCCTATGCCAGTAACTGTTTTTATGAAGTAGCTAACTGGCTATTACTTTAGGATCGTAGTTGTATAAGCCTCCATCCACAGAATGTAACGACTGTAACCATCTAAACAGCCATTAATGGCAATGCCGTACATTCGGTTTTAATTGATCATAGCTGTCCATGCCAGAGTGCATTTGGGCCAGCGTTGTTCAAGTGACAACTCAAACGTCTTTTATTACTAAAGTTCTGCACGGGCAAATTCAGTGACACTTTTAATGCAATACATTACTACTAAAGTTGATAGTATTTCTTTGTTACTGAAATAAAGTCTAAAATATAACTTGACTAGTGATCCAACTCTGCCATGTCCTCTATCAGTAGGCTATGCAATGAACACTTCACGAGTTCACACTTACATATAATTGAGGAATAAGATTTAATGCGTATTTGGCGTGCTGTCCGGAGGGAGGGCTCCGAGCTCGAATCCAGCCCAAACCCAGAGTACTCCCCCAGTATGTAAGTGATTTTTTAGAAAGAGGAGTGTGGAGAACGGGTGGAGGAGGGATGCTGCAAACTGTCAATGAATTGAGGTAAGACTGCTGAGTCTATTTGTACCCTCTCATCATTGATTGCTGATTGCTGTCCACTCGTGTTAATTATCTGAACATGCTCCTCCCGAACTTAGTTAATAAAACTTCATTAATCGAATGCGTTATTCTCTGCATTTCATTTCGACTTTTATTCTCGAAACACGACTTTATTCTCGAAATTTAATGAGTTTATTCTCACGATTGTTTCGACTTTTTTCTCAAAGTTTTTTTTCTCACAACACGACTTTATTCTCGAAAATTAATGAGTTTATTCTCAAGATTGTATCTCAAGTTTTTTTCTCAAAACACAACGACTTTATTCTCGATATTTAATGAGTTTTTCTCAAAATTGTATTTCGAGTTTTTTCTCTTGAAACACGACTTCATTCTCGAAATGTAATTACTTTTTCTCAAGATTGTATTTCGAGTTTTTTTCTCGAAACACAACGCCTTTATTCTCGATATTTAATGAGTTTTTCTCAAGATTGTATTTCAAGTTTTTTTTTCTCGAAACACAACGAATTTATTCTCGATATTTAATGAGTTATTCTCAAGATTTTATTTCGAGTTTTTTTTTCTTGAAACACGACTTCATTCTCGAAATTTAATTACTTTTTCTCAAGATTGTATTTCTATTTTTTTTCTCGAAACACAACGACTTTATTCTTAATATTTAATGAGTTTATTCTCAAGATTGTATTTAGACTTTTCTCTCGAAATTTAAGGAGTTTTTTCTCGAAACACGACTTTATTCGCGATAGTTAACGAGTTTATTCTCAAGATTGTATTTCGACATTTTCTCAAAATTTAAGGAGTTTTTTCTCGAAACACAACGACTTTATTCTCAAAATTTAATGACTATTCTCAAAATTGTATTTCAAGTTTTTTTTTTCTCAAAACACGACTTTATTCTCAATATGTAATGAGTTTATTCTCAAGATTGTATTTCGACTTTTTTCTCGAAATTTAAGGAGTTTTTTCTCGAAACACGACTTTATTTTTGAAATTTAATGAGTTTATTCTCAAGATTGTATTTCGACTTCCTTTCTCGAAATTTAACAAGTTTACTTTGGGTTTTTATTTAATTTATGATACTTTATAATTTATTGATTACAAAATAGTCTTTACTTTGAACTCTTCGGCAACCAAAAATCATCTTTGTAGCCCCATTATGTGAATTACAGTTGCTGCATTAACTGTACATAAATATACGTATATTGTAGCTATAATTCCACTAATGCACTTGTAACAAATACACCTATTATCTCAAAGTAATATTAATTTGACCAATTATTTGGGCACATCCTCGCAAGAAATGGTAAAGTCATTCATTCTGCAACTGAATATGAGCGATGGCGGTATTTGTTCATGCTTTTATATTTTCCATACTTCCTCTTTGTAATATGTTTACAGACATAGTCAAGAGGCATCTTATTCTTCCTCTGGGATTTGCTTTCTTTCTGGAAGTAGTGACACCTGAAACACTAGAGAGGTGGAGTCTAATCCCTGTATCCAAGTCCCTTTAAGAAGGAGTTTCCTTCAGGAACTTTCCTCTGTGCTGTCATGGGTCCGCGTTAGGGTTTGCGTTCGGCCCCCCGATCCTGTCCGTCTGATTGCCGCTGGGATATTATGGCAACTTGAACTTCTAATCTCCTTGTACCGTGTGGTCCAATTTTCTTGAGCTTAACCTCTCTCTGATCAGTGCAAATGACTACAGAGGAGATCAAGCAGGGGTCGTGGAGAATGAGTTCTCTTAATGTCCTGATATCTCTTCCAGTGATCTCTGCTGTGATTTTATTCAATCACCTACAGCTCAGGTTCCAGGAACACATGTGCTTCTGCTGTGCTACAGAATAATGTCGCTCAGTTCACTAGAACTCCAGTCATTGATGATATAACCTTTAATCTTCAATCATTTTCTGGAACTTCAAGAGGTCTTATTTTGATTAGTCTTTAGACATGTTTGATTCAAATCGTTATTAAAATTGCTGTTTGGGATTACCGATTTACACAACTTCTAAACTATTGTGTGTGGTTGGCGGTTATAACCTCATTGACCAAATAGCAACCACCCAGAGCATCCAATGAAAGGGCATAACAACATCTTAGCACACTGTAAAACTGAATATTCTGTATCTCAATAGAATTGTGGCAACAGATTACAAGAGATATTATTAAATAAATTTAACAAATTAGAATTGAGTAACAAATAATCAAATTATTCCTTAAAAGTTAACCATTTAAAATGAGTTTCCACCAAAAAATGTAACAAAAATATCTCACTAACAGACGTCAAAGATTAATTAAGAACTCTTTATTTTATATTGCCAACATTGAAGACACCTGATGTTAACAAGCAGAATCACTGAATGAGAAAACCGTAATTTTAAAACAAAACTGATCACCATAATGGTGACTTCAATTTATGTTGTTTTGGTTGTTGTTGTAAGTTTTACTTATTTTAAATGGTTAACTTTTAAGTAATTAATTTGTTTAATTATTTCTCAATTCTAATTTGTTAATTTGTCTTTTTTTTTGTTAGATAAAGCATATTAATTTTTACAGTGCATTGTAGTGGCAAGTTTTGCACAAGAAAACACCACTGTCAATGTATTTATTGCTTGCAAAGTTAAGTTTTCCCGTAAATGTTCTCTGATTGTCTTCTCTGTTGTGCCCTTGGATGCCCGCATGTTCCACCCACAGGATTAGACTATAGCTCTTGCTAATCATGGTAATATCAGGCTCACCGTATGACACATTTTAATAAGCCAAAACCTTTGACCCAGTTTGAGATCACTGCACAGAGGGAGCTATTCCAGCTAATAAAACCCTACAGTTAATAAAACGGCAGATTGGATAAGATCAAGACTGCTATTAATGGTATTCTAATGTATTGTTATTGCTGCTAATAGAACCTAATAAAAACCTGGCTCTTCACAAAGACCTTGTTTAGAGGTTAAATATATTTATATTCTTCCTGCTTTACCAGATGTGCTTGTGCATTCTGAAGAATGAGGAAGTATATTAATGTAACTTAAAGAAAATATAATCAGATAAGAACATAACTGTTACTGAAGTTTTAAATTTAGCTAGTCTGGATATCTCTAAAATGCGGATATGTCTGCTTCAAGCATTCAAAGTATTTTGACACAATGTAAGACTGAAAGCCAAATGCAACATAATTATTTTGGTAACGTGCAGATAGATTAAAAAGTTTGTCACATGTGTGTGACCATGAGCAATTTTTGTGTAACTGAAAATAATAATTTAAAAAAAATGCCTAAAATAAAAAGTCTTTGTTCATCATAAGCATTATAGGAAATCCAACTTTAAAAATAGCTTAAATTAAATGGAGGATGTAATGCAATACAACCAAATATTCTTTAAATAACACTTCTGTGCTATAAAAAACAGCCTAAACTAGCCTAAAGTTAGCTAGTGTCCCAGTGTGGGGGCACTTATTAGCTGGACAGGTAGCTAATTCAGTTAAATAACAGCATGGCCAAGGTTTGGCCAACAAATCCTTTAAGGCTGGTTTAACCTCTTAACTGTCACCCCCCTTTTTTCGAATAGACATGGAAATGCACACTTCACACTTAAATGGTTGTAATTCAAGAATGCTTTGGAATATAGACGTATATAAAATTGTTTTAAAGAAGACATTTGCCAGATTGTTGTCGAAATAAATTAAGAAAGTGAAACAGAAAAAGTTATAGAAGTTTGAGTTTATGAAAATGTACAATGTAAAAAAAAATAATAATTATTCATATTTTATATAAAATATATTTTTTTAAAACCTGGGCTACACTAAAACTGCAGAAAAATCAAAGCCAAAAACCTGAACAAGTTGTGTTTCAAATTTTAAGTTGATATCTCAAAAAATGAGCTTTCTGTGAGATTGGGCGCAGTACTGAACGGTTCCACTAGGGCACAGCCAGACTCCATTACTGCCCATATAATGGCGTTCCCATTTCCATATGTGTTTTAAATGATCTGAACCATTATTTACACAATTTTCATACAATTTATGAAGTAGAGATCCTATTCAGAAGTAGTATGGGAAGTTTGGCAGATTTTGATATGTATTCAACCTCTAAGAAACACATACAAAGAACACGCATGTGCGTTATAGCTTCTTGCCACATCACAAATGATGAATTTTATTTTTTTCTAAAACATTTTCAGACCATTATTTCTCAAATAATTGAATGGATGCAATCTTTTGAACTCTTGGCATGAAAAAAAAAACTGAGGTTTCTTCCTTTTTTCTTGATTTTTTATGTTCATTGCTATTTCAAAATAAAGGTCTGAACAAGCTTTATGAGTATGAAAATATTCTTGTTGCAAATTGTTAAATTACGGCTCCTGTGTAATTTATTTTAAAAGTCACCAAATATGAAAATTAGAGATTGTAAGCTTTCAAATGATGTATAGTCTGTCCAATCCGATCTCACGAGAATTCGTACGAATTTTATGAGGTGGCTAATTCGTAACAATGCATACGACCTCACAATTAGTACATAGAGCTAAATCGTACATATTTTACGAATTGGCCAATTCGTATGAATTCGTACGAATGACCTACCCCTGACCCCGCCCCTAAACCTACCCATCACGTGGGTTTGGACAAATTGTACGAATTTGCACGAGTGAGGTCGTATGAATTAGTACGAATTAGCTACTTTTTTAATCACTAATACGAATTCGTACGAATTGGTCGTGAGATAGCGTAGGTCTGTGAATATTACTTAAGGTCTTTTCTAAAATATTATTGTTTTAAAAATATAACCTGTGGGACATGACAGTTAAGGCTGGTTTAAGTATTTTTTTCACTAGGGTAGCCCTCTTGCACAGTGTGGTCAGACAACCCACCCCATCTGCACAGCAATTCGTACAAATTTTACAAGGTGGCTAAGTCGTACGAATTACCTACCCCTGACCCCGGCCCTAATCACTGGGGTTTAGACAAATCGCACAAATTGGCAACCTTTTACTCACTTGTACGAATTTGTACAAATTGGTCGATAGCGTTGGGTTAGATGATGATCCTCGCTCTGGAAACTCTTGCAAAAAAAAATTTGCTGCAAGGCTTAGGGTTTCTGTTAGTCTCCAAATAAACGCTGTATGAATATACTGTATGTATAGCATGGGAATCATGTGACAAGTGTTGCCATGAAATTAGCCTACAACACTTGTGAAGGTCAGGGTCTGGCAAAAAGCTTTCTGCAGCAGCAGAGATCTGAGTCCACAAACCAGGCCAAGACACTGCTATATTCCATTTCCCACCCTTCCAACCCCATTATACCTGACTGACCTGCCCACATAAATATTTGCCTCGGAAACCACCATCACAGTCGGAGACACGGCCGTGATTTCACCAGGGGCCGGGATTACTGTCGGATATCACGTTTGGCACATCAGTGGTGTACCTCCACCCTGCTTTCAAGTGGCTGAGCAAGAATGTCTCCAGAGATTACCGCTTTATTCTTAAGTGCAGCTAAAGCTTTCCTAGGCCTCATCCCAAATGACGCCCTCAGTACAAAGTTCACACTTTGATGACCTTTCTTTGGAGGGCGATAGACTGTTGTGGTGCTTAGATCACTCCTGGGTGTCAGAGTCATAGCAGTGTTCGGGTCCCAGCTTGTGGTCCTTCCCTAATCCTATCCTCTTCTCTGCTCTTATATCACAAAATGACAAAAAAAAAAATTAGTCCAGCTAAAAGTTGCATATAGGGGACTCTCTGGCACTCTATGGCCTTCTGAGCCATAAAAAGACAAATGGGACACTCTACGGCAGAGGTGGACAATCCTGGCCCTTGAGGTCCACTGTCCTACACTCTAGAAATGCTTTTACAAAATCCCCATTTGCTGCAAAGCTTAGGGTTTCTGTTAGTTTCCAAATAAACGCTGTATGGAGACGCGCATTCGCGCCTGCCGCCTGAGTTGAAAAAACTGAACTTTGGCGTCAAATTCGTGCCGCGTTAACCAATTAGGAGCCTAGCTGCTTGCTCATGGGGGAAGGATCTGGAGGCTTAAATAAATTATTTTGTAATATGACTAAATGCCTGTGGTTCTAATGCACAACAAAGCAAATATTTTATCACTTAAAACTTTATTTCAATATATGAGACATGTTCATTTTGTATTGAATGTTATTTATTCTATATCTAGATTATATGAAATATTGTTATGATGTAAAGACAACCAACATATGTGCATGCCAGGAGTTCGTGCCTGGACATGAGAGAGAAAAAAATCACAGGGCAGGTTAATAACTTTTGGAGGCTGGCTCTGTTTATCATCAAAACAAAAATAAATGACAGATTAGATGGGTGAGGGCGAGGGTGATCCTCGCTCCGATGCGGGACAACAGGTCATCAAACTGGGCGCGGGACAGGCGGAAGTACCGCTGACAGCGGCCGTCATCCAAGCGCGAGCAAATGGTGAAACTCTTCGGCGAGTTTCACCATTTGCTCGCGCTTGGATGATGGCCGCTGTCAGCGGTTTTTTTTCTCTCTCATGACCCTTCGGTTCGCCTCCGAAGGGTCCAGTCGACACAAATACGGCGACGATGATCCCCACGCCGCTATTCTGCTCTCCAGAGTAAATACAGAGCGGTGACTCTCTCGATGAATGCTCGATCAACATAAAAAAATGGCCGCTGATGGATTTCGGTTCCGACGCGCATAAGTTTCACTTCAAACTTGTTTTTACGTGTGACAGTTTCACTCTTGACGCGTGAATTATCACAAATTGGTCAAGCGTCAAACTAGACATGGTAGACACAAATTTGACGCGCTATTCACGTCCAGTGTGAACACACAGCAAGGGGACAGTTCTTGACCAAATTCGACTGATAAGCTGGCTATGCTGATCTGGCTGGCTAATTAAAGAGCCCCTATCATAGCATTTGAAATGTTCCTATTTTTCTTTTAGGAGTTCCCAAAAACAGTTTAACATCCATGCAAGGATAAAAAACACTTTATTTGTCTTATAATATGCATTTATTTTTAACTGATTTGCTCACCGACTCCCAAATGATTCGTACAACGACTCATTTTTCCAAACCACTCCTTTGCGTGACACTAATCAGCGGTGATTGGTCAGATGACAGACCCAGTCAGTTATTGTTTGTTAGCATAACGCATAAACATATTGATAAAGCACTGCAGTACTACAAGACGATCTATTCTTTGTGATAACTCCAATAACAGCGACAAACATTTCACATATTTAAAAAAAATTGACATTGGAGACCTAGAAGCTGCGCTGAGTGTACCTTACACACACACACACACACAGATACATGCGCACACACATACTGCCTCGCGTCCCGACGCTACAAAACCGTTCAAAACCCATAAAAGCAACAATTGAAGAGTTCAGATGCAAAAGCCTCTAAATGCCATTTGAAATTTTCTTCTTTAATGATAATTTTTATCAAACTTGTATATTTAAGTTCAGTAATTTCACTTAAATGGCAATTACCTATTAATTGTTATTTAAGTGAAATTACTGAACTTAAATATACAAGTTTGATAAAAATCATCATTAAAGAAGAAAATTTCAAATGGCATTTAGAGTCTTTTGCCTCTGAACTCTTTAATGATTAATAATACTTACAGGTTGTGATTCGAAGGAGGAAGCTGATCCATATACACTGGGTAAGTAAGTTACTGAGCCCTCCTTCAGGAACAACCGCTTGCGAATCCACGTTTGAATTCATTTATGTTTTTGAACGATAACTAAAATGATGAGAACACAATCGGGCTATACTGTTGTGGTATGATCGTTGCAAATATGAACTCTAACCACCGATTTTTCACATGCTCGTCCCTGGTAAATGAAAACAAAGTGGCTGAACTATCTTTGCATTGTAGAACACAGCGTCTTCTCGACATAATGATGCTATGATGAAGTATTTCAATGTGTAGACTTCAAGTTTACACCTCCGTCTGCGCGTGCAGTAACTGGGTGCGGCCAATGACCTCTCTACGTCACGACGTAACAGCTAATGACTCGTTTCAAAAACAATTCATTTCATAGACTCAGAGTCGACTCTCACTTTTGAAAGACAATAACTTTATATACGGTGCACTTTCAGATATAAATCTTTGCAGGATGTTTTCATTCCCTTAGAGCTATATTCCACACTACATGAACAGTCATTTTCAAAAATCCATGATAGGGGCTCTTTAAAATGGGTTGTTCATACTGACATGTATTTATTGTCTCTCTGCTGTCATCCACTGCTTGCACTCGCATTGGTAGTCATACCAATGGCTGAGCACTGTCGTCTTCCAGCAAAACGCTTCCAGGTTTGAGTCCGGCTGAGCCAGGAAGCCTTTCTGTTGGGTTCTCCAGTTTCCCCCATAATCCAAAGACATGCAGGTCAGATGAATTGGAGACGCTAAATTGCCTGTAGGTGTGAGTGTATGTCCCGGTTATCCCTGTAATGGACTGGCCATCTGGGAGTTTCCCTGTCTTCAGCCCAAGATCCTGGCTAGGCTTCAGCATCACTGTGACCCTACACACAGTGGACAAGTGGTTTGGAGAATGGCTGGAGGGACTCATGCACAACTATGAACCCTAAACTAAAGGAATTAATTACTTTGCCACTCATTTTAGCAATGCATTTTGTTGAACTACTGAACTACTATACTAGATAATTGCTCTCAGTGTGAACGTCCCTTAAAGTCCCCGTGAAATCAAAATTGAACCTATTTACTTTGTTAGCGCATATTACTAGTCTTGTGGTGAACAATTAATCCGTGCAAGTAAAAATATATTTAAAAAATGTTTTACCTTGGTAATCTTTAATCAAAATCTGAAAAGTTACTTCCGGTCTGGAACGGTTTCTTTTTCTGATGACGTAGGTTTCACAACTTGGGTGGGGAAACGCTTAACCACTCCCCTCAAACCGTTAGTTTGCTATGAGCGAGAGATGGAGAGGAGGAGCGCTAGAGTAAAACCCTGCCCTCTGTTCAATATTCCGTTTCACTTGGAAATACGTCACAGCACTGGAGAAAAATCGTTTGCAACTTCCGGTTCACGGGGACTTTAAAGCTTTTCAAATAATAAAACCTGTTTTTTTGAGGACCAGGTGTGCTATTTCATTTCTAGGAGTCTTGACAACTTTGTTTTCTTGTGGGGAACATTAAAACGTGTGTATCTCATAGATTTACATTGAAGAAGGGACACAAGCCATATCTACTGTACACACAAAAACAACAACTGGGTAGGACAGAACACTTGTTGGGTTCCTTTTACCCAGCAAATTGGGTTGTTTATTTAACCAAGCATAATGGGTTGATTTATTTTTACTTTAATACTATCTTATTTTTTTTCTAAATTCACACATGAATTAATGATTATGTATAAAATTCAGTCTAAACATTTTTAAATACTCCACACAACCGCTGGTTTACATGATAATTACTTTATTTCCGATAATTATTTTACAGTATAGCATAGTTAAATACATATTTCTTAACATTTAATCTTGTTTAACAAATATAAGAACTACAAATGAAACCTTTAGAAGTAATTCATATGTAATCGACCATTCTCCGTTGTCCCGTTTCCACTGTAACAGCACTGGATCTTGTGCCGGTGTTCTGACAATTCATGCTACCCATCGAGATTTCCTACTTACCGGTTATGCGCATGTGCAGACTCACAGTTTTTTTTTTTTTTTTTTTTTTTTTTTTTACAAAAGGTACATTTTCCTGTTATAATATATAATTTCCCTTTAAAAAATGCTTACTACCATATGAATATGTGTACGGTCAGCCAGCTGAAAAGGAATAACTGAAAGTTTCAGTTACTATAAGAAAAGGTGTACTTTGACAAGTCAAAGATGAATATTTTATGATAATTTTTACTTTTCACACCGTTTTAAAAATAAAAACAGTAGTCTAGTATACAGTAGCTACTCATAACTTAGAATTGTATTATAATTGTATTTCATACGACTTTAATCGGCATTCTGTGATCAATTCGCGCTACGGTAGCATTTTTCGACAAGGCAGCAAAAATCGACAGAACACCGGCACTTATATCATGTTCATCAGGAATTTATAGATACTAAACATGTACACAAACCTGAGAGCACCGCTCTCTCCTGAAGAGGTCGCAAAAAGCCAGCGATAAATAACTCAATCCCTGGGTTGTTACGTCTGACCCAGGAGCAGGGTAACACAAAAACTACCCAAACACGTAAAAAAATATCCAAATAAATAAAGGCTCAACCCAGGTTTTGGGTAGAAAATAATAACCAAAGATTTTTTAGAGTGAAGTCACTAGGATGAGTGGCATATGTTGAGCAACAAGAGGAAATTAGACCAGAAAATGAATTTCACGACAGTCTATGATAAACTAGGGAAGAACGGTGTTGCGCTATGTTAAAGCATGACATAAGTAAGATGTGCACATTGATTATATGAGTAATACACCTTGTTCTTAGAGTACGTGCACTTCCACATGGATAATAGCAGTTGTTCTGTTTGAGGTCTAGCCGTATGTTATTTTGTCTTTCTCTGGCGCTGTGATTGAGAATGGGTAAAATCACCTCACAATGATCCATTTAATGGCAAACACATGGCTGTGCAGAAAACGTGAAGCGACTGGGGGACAATAATGCTTGTGAGGGTTTGCTGAAGCAATTAGACATGATTAGCTTTATTTAGTCATAATTCGAAAGGTAACAATGCTTTTACTCATTAAGCACAAATCAACAAAGAGCACAAAGTGAATTAATTAATTCATGGGTACTAATGCATGTTTCAAGTCTCCTGAAATGAAAAAAAAAAAAGCTCTTGTGATAAAACAACAAGAACTATAAGCTCTACTAGACCTGCATGTCTAAACAGCTAATATGCTACCTTTTATACCTAAATTTGACTAAATACTAAGTCAGCATTATTTTATTTCATTCAGTACAAATAAAATGGTGATGAAATATAGATAAATCTAATTAAACAGACTATTTTACCCCTGTATATGTGCTGTGTTTTCATGATTACAGTATTGTTAGCTTAGCATGTTAGCTTAGCATCAAGTTCTACTGAAATCAACTAATGTGAGGGGAAATGTGTCGATATATGTCATTTATGAGGTTAATTCAGTTAGTATGCAGCCTTAAAAGACAGAAAGGACGCTCTGTGGATTTTAGTACAGGGTGTGTGTGTAGCTAATAGCTATGTGTGTGTCCTCCTAGCTGAGCGCTACATGATCGGATCATAAGAGCAGCTGCTTTGGTCGCTCTTTAGTGATGCTGTAAGCGTTTCAAGCCAATACTGTAGATTTAAAAGGAAAGAAGATACCAGTCTTTGAATTAATGAGAATATATGTGCTTAATCAGGAATCTTATCCCACCAGGACTTACTTTATCACAAAAGCACCTGAAGCTAAATCCCCTGTGTGAGAAAGACATCCCAGATAGCAAACTGACATTAGCCGCGTTTCCACTGCCGGGCCAGGGCCAGTCGCGTTTCCACTGTCACTTCCAGGACTTGATCGGGGCTTCCTCAGGGCCAACGGCCAGGATTTCTGGCCCGTCGAATACCTTGGGCCAGAGGGGGCCAGCTCGGGCTAGAGTCGTGCTCAAGGTAAAAGGCGGAGTTTATCGGTGTTATGGAACGTTATGATCTGAAGCAAGATGCACATAGGGGTGTCCATGTTTAACCGATTAACCGTTTAAAATGGCATAACATTTTAATTTGAACTGTAGGCCTATGCCAAATGCTGCGCAACAAAGGCTATATATAGCTACATATCGACGAATTTTCCGATATTTGTTTGATTTTTTTGCCCCTTAAACATTTAAAATATTTGACAAATTAATATGAAAAATATATATATATTTTACTGGTTTTCTGAGGCCAAATTAGAACCTGGAAATGATATTTTCCCCGCAGTGCTGAATGAGAAGAGCCGTAACCACAGCCTACAGAAAGGGGATTTATGGGTGATTTATAGGCTATAATAAATGTGTCTGATAATAAAATAATATAAAATAACGAGGCATTAATTGTTTATTAATAAACTATTGTTTTCTAAATGATTTTCGGCTAAAAACATATCTCCATCTCCGGATGCACATTTAGAGAGAAATTAAGCTACATAAACATAGAAGATATTGGCTTTCGATTCGAATTTGTTCGTTTTAAATTGGACATTTAAAGCTTTAATCTACAAAGGATATAACCCCTGTAGACTAAAGCTTTAAATGTCCAATTTAAAACGAACAAATTCGAATGCGGTGGCTGTTTCAGGTCTCGCGCTTTAGTTCACGGAGATCGCGAAGCGCGCCTTGATTAATTGTTAAAGCACAACGTTTTCTTGTTATAAATAAATGTATTTGCGAATAATGTATTATTATTTTCTGTATGACCAGAAATTAAAGAGTATTTTAAGTTGTTTCCACTGAAAGAAATGCAATGAAACTGTTCACATGGGCGTCTCGCAGCCATCAGTGCGTGCTCCACACACACTGGATATGCGCTGATAATTGTCAAAAAAATTGTGTTTATTTGTGCTCTGTTCCTTTTTTGGATAAAGGCATCTTCTACATATGCAGCCTAATAAAATGTTACAATAATGATGATGATGGTTATTATTATTATTATTATTTGCAGACACGGAGTTTTTGTGAAATGGACGTTTTGCTTATTTTCAATTGGCAATTTCAGTTTGAAGGGTGATGGAAATGGGGCTTTAACTGCTCCGTACTTGCTGCGTTTTATTTCTATAAATTAATTTCGTTTCAAATGGGGTCCAATCAGTTATTAAAGGTGTTAAAAATGTACTCTGTATCTCGAGGTTGCGGCACGCACACTATGCACCGAGTATTAACCGATGGGCCTCGGTTAACGATTAATGAATAACTTGAAAACGTGCCCGCAGCCCTACTTGTTATATCGCGCATAAAATCGCTGCTTGAAATGGAGAATCGCCTGTACTGGTCTCGGGACACTATTGCAGCCACTACGGCAGGTGAGTTAATATACATGCTATCTTCCTAATTTAAAAAATAAATTAATTCATAATACCCGCTGAAATGGGTTGGGTTTTATGACGTTTGATCCAGAAAGGCGTGTTAGGGGTGGGGTCTGGGGCAGCGCTGTGGGGCTACTGGCCCGGCAGTGGAAACGCAAGCCCGGTGCTTGAGGCCCGAGGCCACTAGCTCGGCCCGGCTCGCTGTTAGCTCTGGCCCAGCCCTAGCCCGGCAGTGGAAACGCGGCTATTGAATCAACGTGGAAATATGACATCGAAACAACGTTGATCTGACATTGTTTTGCTCATCGAATTAACGTTGAACCAACATCAGATGCGTCATTCTTTCAAAACTAACGGAAAATCAACTTGAAATCAACGCGTTGTTTCAACGTTATGAAAGCAAACCAATTTTCGATTTTCATTTAGCTTTGAAGAATGACGCGTCTGACGTTGGTTCAACGTTAATTCGATGAGCAAAATCAACGTTGTTTCAATGTCATGAGAGACATCGTTTCCATGTTGATTCAATGTCAGTTTGCTGTCTGGGATGGTATAGTTTAAGAATGTAATCATTGTGTTACAAAAACATCTCATGAAATAAAATATTTGCAGCAGACTTCCTGGAATTTTCTGCATGGAATTTCATGGGAATTTCTCATATTAACAGATTTATGAAACACAACACAGCAACACAACACGATACATATAATTTCCTTGAAATTGAATGGGTCTTGTAATCGCATGCATCATGATATAAGATGATGTCATGCATGGGGGTTTATTTGGAAGTGAACATTGCACTATGATTTTAAATGTATCATTAGTAGGTTGCCATGTTACAAAAGTTACTATATTACTCATACTTAAGTTTTCATTTTTTTTAACTTAGACCAGCAAGCAATCAACTTGCAATGAACTAGCAATACTAAGTTATTTATTATTTCATAAGTAATTTAATTAACTTATTTTAAATGCAAATTTGCATTCATGTGTTGCTTCACTGTTTGAGCTACAGATTTCATCATCATCACTACCACCACTGCCAATATATAATTTAATAATAATAATCACCACCAATATATGATTTATTATTGATGAGTATAAGTAGTATTAATAAACTATATACATTTTGCTTATTTATACTAATATTAATTAGTAATACTACTAATAATAACAACCAATATATTCATAATTTAAATATTTAATAATTTCTTATTTATAATCATTAATAATTGGTGGTGGTGATTTTTCAATATATATATATATATTAAAGATTTAGGTCAAATTAATCGTGGTTGTACTGTATCCCACACTTTATTCCACCTATAGCTTTCAGTTATAGATGTGTGGACGGACAGCTTCACTTCAACCAATTCACCCTCTTATTGTTTTGTGTCATTGTTCTTTCCAGCTGTTGTCAGCCTCTTCTTATTGAGGACAGAGTGATTGTCCTCCTGTCAGTTATCAGACATGGCAGTGGACCACAGGAGCCACAAGAGCAAACAATGGCATGGCCTGCGCCCCTCCACCTCACAGATCCTTTCATTCTGGCGTCCTGAGATGAGTGAAGAGGCTTCAGCTCAGTGTCTGTTATCGCCCCGGCCACACATGCGTGTAGAAGGACAGGGTCTCGCCTCTCGCCCCCTGCTGCGTCAGAGCCGGAGACTCCTAATGTGGGCTTTGGCAGAGGTGTGGGAGTGATTAATGTCTGCTCTTCCATCAATGGACAAACTGGACCAACACAGGTTCTTAGTCCAACCATTTCTAAGCAGGGACTCCTTAATATAAAGAGCCAGATTTTCTATATTAAATATTAGTTCATTAAGTGAATCACAAATTCAGGCGATTCAAAGACATTATTGGGGTGGAATAATCATTGATTAGATTTTCTAATCATTAGATTAGATTTTCCAAGGTAGACTTAGGGAATTATTTTATTATGTAATATTATATTTGCATTGTTTGTTTAGCATAGTGATCACATTAATTGAATGTACGATTTGTTTATGATATTAACATAAATTGCTTTGTTATGATTGTATGCAAATGTTGACCTTTTTTTTCCTCAACTACTGTCAGATGTCACTGTATATTTAGAGGAGTGTTGTTATTGTTAAGTAATTAAAATATAAATAAATATAATAATATTATAAAATTATTTATTTCCTTCATAATTTACATTTAAGTTTATTTTGAGTACTAAAAATAATCAAATTAAAACTTAAATAAAAGATAGTTAAATTCAAATGAAAACTGAAACTTAATTGAACTCAAAATATGAATTAATTATATATTATTTTATATATATTAAGATTTAAAGCCCTAAAATTATTTAATTGTAAATAAATAAAATTTTTCCAAAATGTTTAATTACCTTTTTAATGGTTTTGAAATAAGTCACTTATGCTCACCAAAGCTGCATTTATTAGATCAAAATATTGCAAAAATACTACAATTTAAAAGAACTGTTGTCTATTTAAATATATTTTAGTAACTGTAATTTATTGCTGTGATCAAAGCTGTATTTCCAGCATCATTACTCCTGTCTTCAGTGTCACATGTGAAACATTTGAAACATTTTTTGATTATAATCAATGTTGAAAACTATGTGAATATAAATAACTCTAATAGAAAGTCTATGCAATAAAAATATCCGTTTAGTAAAAATATTGATCTTCTAATTCTAGAAAAGAGACCATATCACACTCCACGTATCACAGTTTCATCAGGAGCTTATAGTCATTTTGCTGATTATAAGAGGCAATATATGGGATTTATAACAGTGGATGGTCATTTTTCATGTCCTCATTTACTAGATTGGTGTCCCTTTAAAGGTTAATTGCCTCTGCTAATTGTTAACCCCCTTAACTAATGTCATCCGGCCTGTAGAGTGAGTCACACACAGATTGAAATAGCCTCTACCAGTTGACGTATGCTGGTATTTAGCAAGACAGGAACATCAGCGGAAGTGTTACTGAACTTAAACTTCATCTTTAGTTGGGACAAAACACATCTACGAGCGAAAGTAATGACTAACTCATTCAAATGAGAAAGACGGATGTGGGATCTTTTGACAAGAACCATTTTCCACGCAATCAAGGGCAAACAAAAAGAACAAATGGGTGTCATAAGCTAACGCCCAACATTACCTTTAGCCTCAAAGACATCTTGAGATAAGACGCATGAAAGCAAGGACTGCGACCCTCCCTTCCTCTATGCTCCATCCATGCAGAACCAGCCCAGCCCACTGGGGGCAGCGTCACGCTCCTGAGAAAAGAAAACGCACTGGTCTCCACATGCATGAGGTATAATGTTTTCTTTTCAAATCTCACAAGCTCAGCTAAAGATAATTACATGCCAGATTAAGATGAGATCAGTTTCGGGATGGGAGGGTGTTATGATTTGAACTTTTCTTGACAGATGTCAGGAAAGACAATTTGCGGCTCTCTCGCGCATTCAGTCATTTCTTCTGAGTGGGATTCTGTCTGGACTTTAGTGAGCTAAACCCAGAGGTCCTTGAATCCTGATTGTCTCCTGAGTGATGCAGACACATGGACGTGGGGTGAAGTCAGATTTCAACAATAATTGGTGCTTGACTCTGTCACCCTAGACAGAGGTAAAGAGACGTCCTTCTGCAAGGATCCATGCGCTAATTTTTGCCCAGTTTTGCATCCGATGGTTTGTTAATTGCAATTGATAGATTATTCATTCACATTTGCAGTGTTTGTAAAAGGTGTTTTTATGCATGTTTGACCTGAGTCTTTGATGCATTTCTGTTCTGACCAGCAGGGGTCACCAGTGTGTACACATCAAAACAGTGAAGCATTTTGCAAAGCAATTGGTTTAATTGATTCGAAGCTTTAAAAAGTCTCGTTTCTCCCATCACAAGCATAAAGTTGCACAATTCGATTTGTATGTTTTCGTAAGATCAGCTTACAACCTCACTGACAGTTGTTTGGGGTGGACCTTCATGCTTATTTTTTTTTTTCTAAAAATCGTATGTTCACATTGTACGAATGAATTCGATGTCACACTTTCTAAGCGTGGTAAGTGAATGAGCAAGATTAGTTAATGATACAGATTAATATAAAAGACTTTATTAACAGAAGACTCAGTGTAGTATTAACCAAACCGACAACATAAGATTGCTAGGGCTTTCACACTGGCAGTTTAGTTTGGAACGGGGCATGGTTCGCATGAAAAATCGCTGTCATGGGACAGACTGGGGTACCGAACCCGAGACTACCTGGAGGAGGTCTGAGTTTGGTTGCTTCCGAACCGAATTGGACGCGGTTCGCGTGAATGTAAAAGCAACACGGATTTGGGCGCGCACTTGTTCAGGAAGTAAAGTATCCTGTGCATGCGTTTTAGCTTATTGTGATGTATTCAGTTAAATAAAACCTTGGATACGAGCAAGAGTGAGCCTGCAGTGTATTCGTGCATTGCGCGTGGAATCAGAGCAACACATTTGGAAATCCACTCCTCAAAAGAGTCCGTTTGCAAGCAGCAGAAGTCGACCTTACGTGACACACGCACAGTAAACCTGTATTGTTCACTCAACTGCGCACAATAGCAGCAAATTAATAAAAAAAAAACACAATATTTACCCACAGTGTGTTTTCTATCATGCGCCGTGCACGTTTGCGATGACGTAAGATGCACGCAAACGCACCAGGGTTCGATAGAATCAAGTTGAGTGTGAAACCAGACCAATGCTACGGGGGGCGCCAGGAACGCGCTCGGGCTCGGACCGCAGCAAATGAGCCCAGTGTAAAAGCCCCCTGAAACACAGGTAGATATAGGCCATGTCCACACTAATACGTTTTTGTTTGAAAATGTATATTTTTCTCTCCGTTTTGGCCTTCCGTCCACACTGAGACGGCGTTTTAAGTCAACAAAAACGTATCGTTTGGAAAACGATCTCCAAAGTGGCTAAATTTGAATACGCCGTTTTCGCGTTGTAGTGTGGACAGTGAAACCGGAGGTATTTCAAAACGATGACGTAAGTTTAGTCATGTGATCCATGTAGTACCAATAGATATTCATGTTTATCGTTATTGTGCCTGTTATGTGTTATTCATTTTTACACTGTTGTTAAAATATGTTACTTTCTATGTTACTTAATATGTGCTATTCTTCATAGCTCAGTACTGCAAATATGACAGATAATGTACTTACATTTGCTGTCCTGCGGCAAAACAGACCTGCTGTCCTTGCGTTTTAGACCAAACATATGGTGACTGAATGCAACCTGGATGCATCAGTGATGGTGAGATATTTTGCTAAATACAATTATCCTGTTATTGTGCGATAACATTATTATTTATTTCCTCATCTGTATCATCTCAGTGAGCTTTTGGGAAGTTTCACGCATGCGCAGTAAAGTGAATTTAGAAGTTTCTCATCCACACTGAAACGTCGGAAAATGGCTGAAAACGCTAGTGTGGACGGAGAGCGTTTTTAAACGAAAATCCCATTTTCAAATAAGTCCGGGTTAATGTGGACGTAGCCATATACTGGGAGAAAACAAAGAACTAATTAGGCAACAGCTGAAAACAATGACTAATCAAATCAGTAACCATGATGTCAAATTGACGAACTCAGGCAGAGAGACTGTGAACAAAGACAAAATAAAGTCTCAAAGAAACTGTTACAGTACGCCCCCTCCTGGAAGGCGCGACCTCGCGCCACAACAGATGAGATGAGTCGGACAACGAGCAGAAGAAGGGCTGGAGAAATGCAGGCAGCAGAAACCAGGAAGGAGTAGATAGAGGAAGCAGCAATGAAGGAGATGATGGGAGGAGTGTCCATGTGGTTTTTACCCAGAGTGCAGTTGGACAGACAGCTCACGGGCGAAGGTGACGGTGTAAAGGTGACCGCCGACATCTGGGTGATGACCGACGGAGATGGAGATGATGTTAGAGGGTCCCAGGGTGCAGACAGAGAGCTAATGGGCCTGAATGACACAGCTGGCTCTGGAGACCAAGGTAAAAGTGCGGTGATGGGCGCTAAAGATGAGCCGAAGGGGTGGGGAGATGCAGCGCCACAGATGGCTTGTAAGTCTGTGGCGCCGGCAGGGTGACGGCTGACAGAGGTGGAGCCGGAGGGATGAGGGTGTCTGGTGGAGCCGCAAGGCTGAGAGCCTCTGGTGGAGCTGAGGGTGCAAGGAGCCAAGGTGGCACAGACAGGTTGATGAGTTGAGAAGGAGCGAAAGGATCAGAGGCCGGAGGTGGATTCGAGGGATTATCTCAGTGCACGACCTGAGGCTTTACAGGGGAAGGTGCAGACATACAGCTGAGGCAAGTGTAGGTGAGAGAGGAAAGCTGAGGGATGGGATCAATGGCGGTAATGTTATACTCACATAATTCAATGATAGGTCTATTAGCCAGTCCCCCTTATCCAGTTCCACCAGGGTTCCCTCTGTCATGTTGGATGTCGCCTCACATCCTTGGTCAGACTTACATTGAGGCGTCAGCTGTGCTGTGATGGTTGGCGCTGTCGTCTCAGGCTGTCTCCTCGCAGCTGGTGGAAGCTCTCTATCACTGGGTGAAAACAAAGAGGACTAATTAGGCAATAGCTGAAAACAGCAATGACATTATTTGAGCTCTTCACCATAGGTGCTCGAGAGACTGCAAAGAGGAGGGCTGCCAGAGGTCAAGTTGAAGGAATAGGGTATACTCTGGACAGCTTCCCAAAACCCTGCCCAATCAACACCAGTGAGACCAGGCCATCTGGCAGATAAAATTTTGAGGGGACCCGTCTCACCTGATTTTCTGGAACCCGTGGAGGTTGGAGGAGAGGAGATGGTCGAGAGAAATCTCAACTCCATTCCCCGCTTCAACTTGGGTTGATCCCAGAACCAGTGGTGGCCGATGGTCCCAGGTTCACGTTCCGTCTGCTCGGTCAGAGACTGTTCACGCCACATCTGCCCGGTCAGAGACGGATCAGGAGATGCCCATTCGCGTGGCCGCGAGGACACTGATGGACTATTTGGAGCGTTCGGCTCGAATCTTGGACATGGCCGTGCCTGCTGTTCCGGAGCCAATGTTTGTTTCTGTGTTTGTGTCTGTCCTTGTGGTCATTACAGTTCTGGTGTTTGTTCCTGTTTCTGAGTCTGGCCCAGGGTCTCCAGACAAGATGGTCGCCGCTAAGCTGGTTCCTGTGTTTGAGCCTGGGTCTGTTCCTGAGCTTGTACCTGAATCCCCTCGACATTTCAAATTGGTTTCTTGAACATGACAATGAGTTCACTGTACTAAAATGGCCCCACAGTCACCAGATCTCAACCCAATAGAGCATCTTTGGGATGTGGTGGAACGGGAGCTTCGTGCCCTGGATGTGTATCCCACAAATCTCCATCAACTGCAAAATGCTATCGTATCAATATGGGCCAACATTTCTAAAGAATGCTTTCAGCACCTTGTTGAATCAATGCCACGTAGAATTAAGGCAGTTCTGAAGGCGAAAGGGGGTCAAACACAGTATTAGTATGGTGTTCCTAATAATCCTTTAGATGAGTGTATCATTGGTTACGATAGAAAATGTCGTATGTACATTGTCGTATGTAAATACCCCCATTATTTTGAGGACTCTGCCGCCTCATTTAAAAACACGACTGCACATGACAGATTACTATAACCTTTTTCCAGTCAAATGTTGACAGAGGCCACGGCATCTGCTGACCTCTATCATATCCAGCCCACGTTTTCATTGACTGAATAACATAATCTACTATATACACATATGGGAAATCCTGTTACTCAAACTGTAAAACAAGGCGTTGACATCACTGAGATCATGGGCTTGTTTTCCAGGAATGCATGCATTTAATTGAATGCCATATTCTGTAAGTTGCTTTGGATGTAAACATCTGATAAATGTGAATTTAGTGTGTTGCCTTTGATTTTTGATGGGGAGTTATTTAAATAGTGTGATAATTGGGAATTAAAATAAAATAATTATACACATCTTACACATTTTAATTTAAATATAATTTTAAACAATTATAAAAGTTATTCTTAAATATAAATAAAAAATAACATTTTATTATTTAATAATATTAATAAACATTTTCTAATAGGCACATTAGAAAATATTAAAATATTAAAATAATCGTATTAAATATAATTTTAATTATATATCTGAATTATTCACACACTATTTATAAATGTAATCATATTTTATTTTTAAAAGGCTTGATAAATTGCATAAGGACAATAAATTAAGCCAAGACATTACAGGAAATAGTTTAAGGGGTCGATGAACAGCCATTTATTTTTCTCTTTCGTGGAAATGGATATTAGAGGACTATTTATGAAAGTCCTGGATAATTTAGTTCAGGTGTGGCATTTCAGTTGGATGAAGTGTATCAAGCTCATGTTAAGTCAAGGATATTACCATGTTTCAGGGCTTTTGTGGGTCAGGCAGATCCAGGGTGTAATGTTGGCCGTTTTCCCCAAAACGCTGATCCTTAGTTGCTCATGAGAGGATGTTTGCAAAGGATTTGAGGTCAGGAAGTTGATAAAACGTACAGGAAGTGGTTAGGCATCCTGGAAACTCAGGGAGAATGAACCACATCACATCATAGGGCAGTTCTGATTAATACACACATCTGAACTCCTTTGTCATTAAATCAACAGTGACTTGCGGGGTTGTCACCTTCGGGAACTTTGTAATTGAATGTTGTCATACAGTAGCAGTGTAATTTGTGTCTCATTTACAGCATTAGTCAAACACAGCAAAAAAAAAAAAAAGAGTTAATGCATTGTGACAGTTTAATGTAAACTATAATTACTTTTGACGATTGGCAAATTCTCTGTGAATTAAAGTGATAAATGTGGATATCATCCATTCTGTACTAATATATGTAATTGTTAGACACTTTTATCCAAAGCAGTGTAAGGCCATTTCCACCCTAGTGTCAAAATTAAAACAGGAAATTGTGATATAAAGTTTTTCATTCTGATATGAAGTCAGAATTGTGAGATATTGTCACATTGTCAGTCTGTTTTGATTTCTGTCTTTGTCTGTGTTCTGTCAATTAGTTCAGTTCTGCCTTTCTCCGCCCCCTGCCTGTTTGTTTATAGAGTTTGATTGATTGTTAGTTCATTTTAATGTTATTTTACCCTTCTTTTCTCTCTATTAAACCATGTGTTCTGTCTTGTTCTTCTTAGTTCTTAACATCACATGTAGTTGGTTGTCCTGGTCCTGTAATCCTGTTTACAGGATTAAGTTTTGAGTTATTCTAGAGTTAGTCTAGTCTAGACATGAGTTCACAAAGTTGCAATTTCAAATGAATTCACACAATGTGATTTGTTGGAAAATGTATGATTTGTAATAAAGTACGCACTGTGATTTATGCATATTTCTTGTTGATCAAGCTTGGGTTAAGGCCCATTCACAACAATATAATGAAATTATAATGATATACACTCACCTAAAGGATTATTTGACCCCCTTTCGCCTTCAGAACTGCCTCAATTCTACGTGGCATTGATTCAACAAGGTGCTGAAAGCATTCTTTAGAAATGTTGGCCCATATTGATAGGATAGCATCTTGCAGTTGATGGAGATTTGTGGGATGCGAAGCTCCCGTTCCACCACATCCCAAAGATGCTCTATTGGGTTGAGATCTGGTGACTGTGGGGGCCATTTTAGTACAGTGAACTCATTGACATGTTCAAGAAACCAATTTGAAATGATTCGAGCTTTGTGACATGGTGCATTATCCTGCTGGAAGTAGCCATCAGAGGATGGGGACATGGTGGCCATAAAGGGATGGACATGGTCAGAAACAATGCTCAGGTAGGCCGTGGCATTTAAACGATGCCCAATTGGCACTAAAGTGTGCCAAGAAAAAATCTCCCACACCATTACACCACCACCACCAGCCTGCACAGTGGTAACAAGGCATGATGGATCCATGTTCTCATTCTGTTTACGCCAAATTCTGACTCTACCATCTGAATGTCTCAACAGAAATCGAGACTCATCAGACCAGGCAACATTTTTCCAGTCTTCAACTGTCCAATTTTGGTGAGTTCTTGCAAATTGTAGCCTCTTTTTCCTATGTGTAGTGGAGATGAGTGGTACCCGGTGGGGTCTTCTGCTGTTGTAGCCCGTCCGCCTCAAGGTTGTGCGTGTTGTGGCTTCACAAATGCTTTGCTGCATACCTCGGTTGTAACGAGTGGTTATTTCAGTCAAAGTTGCTCTTCTATCAGCTTGAATCAGTCGGCCCATTCTCCATCATCAAGGCATTTTCACCCAAAGGACTGACAAGTAAACAAGGACTCTGATTGGTCCAGTTACATCAACAATTCCTGTTATAGGAGCTAAACCAAGCACTCTAAGGCCATGCTTCTCACTGTAAAACCCAACATGTAAAGCTAACTCATTTTATTTGAGGAAACCAATTGCCTTAATTAATTTAAGTTTACAAAAATCAGTAGATATGAGAACGCTAAACTTATTTGAATGGAGTCCACTAAAACAATAATATTTCTTAATAAACAATTGAGCTTTACACTGCATTTAATACGCTGAAACTTCACTTTATGGAGTAACAACAGTGAAATGACAAACTTTAAATGACCTCAGAGCACTTGGAGTTACCGCTAGCTCACAATATCACACACAAAGTCAAATCCAATGAGTTAAGCTAACTCATTTCCTTTTGAGGAAACCAATTGCCTCAAATCATTTAAGTAAATATATACATATATATATATATATACTCTAAAATTATTTCAGTTGAGTTAGATATTGCAGACAAGACATTAAGTGTATAATGCGTGCCAATCATGTGCCACTCTGTTCAGTTTTTCTTGAAAACTAAAATTATTCAGAAAAAATTAATTCGTTGTTGGTTTATGTAGACAAAACGACCAAAATGGTCATCGCTAAATTAAATCCACGATTAAAAAATCATTAGATTAATCCAAAGTGTGGTCATGATATTGGGCTATAGAGCTCCAAAATGGCTAAACAGCAACTTAAAAGTAATCTTAAGTCGATTTTTGTGTACATTGAAATATGGCATGTGATCCATCAACGACAGACAGTAAAATATGCAGAACAATAACGTTTGTTGTGACATTTGAATCTATGCAAAAAAGCATTAAAAGTGCCAGGGGTGAAAAACAAAATGCCACATGCTAGCAATTTCATGTTAGCATACACGGCTCTGATAGTTCAAAAGAGTCAAAAACATATACACACATATGAATGCGTGTACGTTAATGTATGATACATAAAACCAGTTTGTTTATTTGAAAACCATATTCTCTCCAAAGAGCCATAGCCAACGCAAGAATGCTAAATTGACGTGTTTTTTTGTTTGTTTCCCATAGTTTTTTTAATAGAGCGTGTTTTCCACAATGCATTGTGTTTTCAATGTCTAAATCTTTTACTGTGATCTTCTGCAAAACAAAAGAACAAATAGATCCGTCTTGTGGCAAGTTTAAATCAAAAGCAGAGTAGCATTTACACTGGCATCACTTATAAAAGTACATAGTTGTATTTGTTTGGGGGTGTTTATTCAGGCGTCGCATGCTTTGGGTTGCTTTATTCAGAGGAAAATCAAGCTTGGCATTTTCGGCCGTCTCTAAAAGACCTCAAAGACCTCACACCGTACAAATAAGGAGGCAAAACATATAAATACAAACCTCTGCATCATAATCACAGTTTCTCTGGAGCTAATGCTAATGCTCCCGGACGCGCTGCTTCTTGTCCAGCGAGTCTGTTCTGTCTCAGGTGCGTGGGAACGGAGAAACGTCATCACAGTTGCTAATGTGTTAGCGGAAAGTGACGTGGTTATTAAAGGCCCGTATAATCTCGAAGATTACAGATGCCAGTGATGTGTCCACAATGACTGGTCTACACCAAGTCCAAACATTCAAGACAATATTTGTAAACGAGTCTGAAATAATGTGAGAATTCCTTCATGTTGTTCCAACCCTCTGTTTTCTATAACACAAAATTAGATATTTTTCTGGCAAGATGAAATGATGTGTGAAATAAAGCATCAAGTATCAGTTGAAAGTGACAAGGACAATATTAAGCACTTTTTTTTATCAGAACATGATCAGATACACTGTAAAAATGAATATGCTTTATCTAATCAATAGAATTGTGGCAACAGATTACAAGGAATATTATTAAATAAATTTAAAAAAAAATAGAATTGAGTAATAATTAATCAAAGTATTCCTTAAAAATTAACCATTTAAAATGAGTAAAGTTTACACCAAAAAAATATAACAAAAATAACTAAGAACTCTTTATTTTATATTGCCAACATTGAAGACAACTGATGTTAACAAGCAGAATCACTGAAGGAGAAAACCGTCATTTTAAAACAAAACTGATCACCATAATGGTGACTTCAATTTATGTTTTTTTTTTTTTTTTTTTTGGTTGTTGTAAGTTTACTCATTTTAAATGGTTAACTTTTAAGGCATATTTTGATTAATTATTACTCAATTCTAATTTGTTACATTTATTTAAAGCTACACTGTGTGATTTTTACCCCCATCTAGCGGTGTAAAGGTATATGACCATCCATTGGATATTAGTTTCTGTTCCTCTTAATTCCGATTTCGTTTTAACTCCTACGGTGGCCAATGTAGTCCAAGATTAACATGGCTTCCAGTTCGACCTCGTCCAACCTCGAGTGTTAACCGAAACGTAAACGCGAAAGGCGAAGCTTGAATTAACGGTTATGTCCCTCTTTGGCTAATGTACTTTCAAGATGGCGACCGACATCAGAATCCCTTACCCGTATGTATTTTTTAAATGGCATATTATACACTCACGAGAATATTACATGAACGAAGTAAATATACATTAATGAGCACATATATTTTTGAAAGAACTAAGTGTTTTTAGCTAAACAGTGTAGCTTTAATAATATTGCTTGTAATCTGGATAAAACATATTCATTTTTACAGTGTATTGCTGAGGTTCATCTGGGCTCATGCCATCCTTTTTTTTTACATCGCTTAGAGGCTGAATAGGTATTTTCTGAAAACATGCTCCGGTTTAATAAGAGCTTATAGAAAAGTTACATGCTAAAACATAAACCTTGAATAAAACCACATCTGGGAAGAAATCTCATTTCACAGGAACTGAGGTATTAAGATAGCAGCACCACAGAAGGGACGTAATTGCTATGTCGAAATCAAAATATGAAATAGGAAATGAATTATTGACATGGAGTATTAATATGAAAAACTGGCCAAGATATACAAGGTATACAGAAAATCTAATGTTTTGAGGTGTATTTGACCTTATAGATACCCGATTATGAGTTCATTTTCCAGACCATTAAAGATATAATAATGTATTATGTGGCAAACATCATCTGGGATCTGGGTGACAAAAATGTTTTTGTTTTCTCATGTCAGAATGTCAAATTCACAATATATGAATATTATTGCATCCAATTCCAAAATAATGAAGCGGTTCCATGTTGATATTAAATGGAATTCTTGTTGTATTCTCCTTTGTCGTGTGATTTCTACAGCTAAAACCCCTGATAATATTTGAAATCTATGTGAAAAATCGAGTTATGATCTGAGGACAGAAAACTCTAAAACGATTCATTGATAAATTGAATGTCGTACAGGTAATTCTAATCAAATAAAGACCGATTATTTTTTTATTAAGTGATCAACCAGTTCAATGAAGTTTCACAGTGGACATTTGCTGTTTAAAAATAAGTAATGGCAAGTTGAGACATGTTTTCTGAGAACGGTTATCCGGATTTGGCATACGGAGCAGACGGGTTACATCACCGGTTACTTTATCAGCTCCCGTTGAACTGAAAGCGACTCGGACAGTTTATTTGGAAAGGTTTGATATAAGATTAAAGCTTCCTTTGAGCACCTGTTCTCTGAAACCTGAGCAGATCTTGCCCTTTGTTTTTCTTTGTTTCTAATGTCTTTGCTTATTAGTTCTTCCCAGTGAAATTCCCACACAGTGTTAGTGGATACATCCATTTACTGGCCGTTTGTTCATGCATCCATCTATTGCTTTGTTCCATTATTTCCTTAGAACATGAGACAAGTGTTCCCGTTTTTCATGTCAGTTTTCTTTGGAGCAGTCTCTGATCTGGCGGGAATAGCTGAGAGTGCTGAATATTGATACTCAGCTTACTCGCACACTGTGGTCTCAATGCGCGTTTGCCATTACGCTGTGACAACGTGCCATGTTGCCTTCAAAATGGCTGCCTAGAGCCATCCACCTGCAGCTTGGATAGATAGAGTGGAGTGTACTGGATCTGACCTCGGTTAAAGCCATCAACTGCGTCACGTCAGTCTAGTCTAATCAGTCTTTGTACAGTATGTACTTTGAAAAGAAGTGAGCTTAATTGAATTGAATGTGCAATTGTAGTGTACTTCAAAACACCCTTAAGTGGTAAAAGTACATTTGTAATATAAAGATATACTTACAGTCTGTAATTTTTTCGCCGCCAGAGGTCGCATTTTTAAAACGATAACAAAGACTAAGCTTTATGAAAGGAGTAGTTCACTTAAAAAAACAACAACAAAAAAAAAAACTTTTGCTGATAATTTACTCACCCCCATGTCATCCAAGATGTCCATGTCTTTCTTTCTTCAGTCGAAAAGAAATTAAGGTTGTTGATGAAAACATTCCAGGATTTTTCCCCACTTTAATGGGGTCCAAACGGTTCAAGGTCCAAAAGACAGTTTCAGTGCAAACTGTTCAAACTGTTCAAAGGGCTTTAAACGATTCCAGACGATGAAGATGAAATGTAACCACTCAAAACTGTGCTAAGTAAATGATCCAAGTTTGTTGTAAACTTTCAATAACCTCAAAAATGTATTCCCCTTAATAAAGCAAGATTAAAAGTACTAATGAGGTCAACAATACTAGATTTTATATGGAAACAACATGCATTTATTGCAAAATAGGCATATACTAAGTATTTAAGGTGTATGAAAGCATAGGAAGACTGATGCTATTATGTCATTCATGATTTATGATGCCATTTATGATGTCATGATTCGCTAATTGTTGTATATTTATTTTCAGAATCATGGGTAATATATATATATATATATATATATATATTAAAAATTATTTAAATAATAGGTTGGAATGGTGCACACTGATGCCTTCAACAAAAGCACATATCATTTATTAATTTAATAAATTCATTTAGCCTTGTAGCTCGCAGTAGGTGTGTCTTAACTAATTTATAAGGAGTTTAACTTCTATGTGAAATGCTTGATTCTGACTAGTCAACTAAAGCATTCTTGCATTACTGTATTTCTTATGTACAGTAATAACGATTCAAGCACATCCCTGTTTTACCAATAGTGAATCAGTTGGGTATAAACAGTTGACAATATTACTGTATTTCAGGAAGAAATCTCTAACTAAAAGATTGTGCTGTCACAAACTGCATTGTTGATTTAACACAAATTTGGGTCAATTATGGATGAACGCAACCATTGGGTTTGCCCATATTTGACCTCAATTTGGGTTGAAACAACCCAGCATTTTTCATAGAGTAAAGTCATTAACAAAATAACTGAATAAAGAAGCATTGCGTGCATGCAAGTCATTGAAAAACTTGAAAGAGCAGAGATTGTATAGAGTATTTTCAGGCTGTATACTTATGGCTTTCCAGGATACAATATTGCAAAGATTAGATGTGAGAGGGGTATTGAATGAATGGCTTTGCATACATGGACAATTTATCCCCAACAAACATGATGGTCCTGCCCATAGTTTTTGTTCTACTGAAACTTATTTTTAATGTAACTGAGATGCATTCCAGATCCCAACACTATCCCATTTAGACACTTCAGTCTGATTGTATACGTGTGAATTATGGATTTATTGGTTAAGTCAATGGGTTTGTGCCACTTGCAAGCAGTAGCCTAATTTATTGAAAAATATTAACATTACCCACCAAATATTACCAAACAACATTTCATCTATTTATCCATTGAAACTTTTAATTGCAGCTTTGATCCCTAACTTCACATAACATGTAGCCAACAGTAGGCGTAGGACGTCATTTAAGTGTATGCTAAACACCATCTCTGTTCCTAAATCTATTGAGATCCCTAAGTAGACAGCCATTTTAGTGTGATAACGAACTGTGGACTATACCAAAAGGTAAGCAGCATAATTACGATGCCTATTAAAATCTTAGGCATTCCCAGAACGCATTGCACCAAACTCAAAATCCATCCAAGATGGCAGACGAAGTAAGAGAAATAATAAAAAAATATAGTAGTTATAAAATGAATTAATATGAAGTCATCTCAATGGAAAAAAGTGTCCCAATCAACCTGACTTCAAACTTACCCAATAGGTCAGAATAATTAGGGACTATTTTGCACAAAAGTTGTGTGTGGTGTGTATTGTTAGCTTAGCGATATGCTAGTGGTGGAAATTTTGATTCTTTTCAGAGACTCGTTCATTTTTAGTTCGTTCACCAAAATGATTCGTTCAGACTCGTTCACTGATTCGTTCAGTTTTTTTTTTCCATATACATCAGCAGCAGATGCGGCAAAATGTGTTAACAACGTATTTACTTGTTACAAAATAAAAACTGATTTGACTTTATTAAAAATTGTGCCCTAGGCTACTCATTAAATTGATAAAATAAGTCTAAATAAGCGATCAAAGTCTCAACACTCTTTTTATCTTTTAAATTACACTCTTTTCGGATGACCAAATCACAAGTGTTTTTTAATTTGTTTGCATACTGGGCAGGCTAGTTTTTTATTTGTTTGGTCAGAATGAGTTAACCAGGAGTTATTTTCTGTATGTAACCTGCGCTTTGCATTCACTTTCTGCTGATTGATGAACTAGATTGACAGAATGGCCGACCTGGTACACGAACTGGGTATAGCAACCAGTTCGTTCAATTCGTTCAATTCGTTCACGAACGGTAGATCTCTCTCTCCTTCAGACCCATTCAGCAGAGTAAATCCAACCAATTACATGCCCCTTCTAAGCCCAAATAATGACGCAAATAATCAATACTCTATTTTTTTTAATGTTTTACAGTTTTTAAACAAACAAAAGTGCATGACATGACATATATATTTATTTTTTAAAGTATAAAACTGTTGAAACATAAAACAACAATAATAAAAATAAATAAAACAAAATGCACACAAAACAACACCAGTGCTAGTGGTGCCACTCATTTTGAAGTTAGCAGATTACCTGATGTAGTTTGTAGATTTTAGTAAAAACGAAAATTTTAAGCTGTCTTTTATTAAATTAAACCATCAGCTTGCACTGTTAACTTCGTCGTCATTATTATCTTGACGTTCAAACAACTGGTTCTTTCATTCACGAACGAGATGTATGTAACAGTTCATTTGACTCGTTCAAACTCAAAGCAACTCAATAAAGGGCGTATTCGTTCACTAGATTCAACAAATCACGTGCTCCGTCCTCATATCATACTCGAAGGCTATTGGCTCGAGGTTTAGTCACTCTTTGTCTTTGACAGATGAAACGGGCCACAGAGCTACACGGTTCATTGAGCTGCGCATGCGCGCAATAGCGGCGCGCAGTGGTAGAAGGGGGAATTTCAGTGAACGAGAAATATGAGTCAATGGATAACGTGAACGAGAATGATTCGTTCACCTAAAAGATTCGTTCAAAAAGAACGATTCGTTCACGAACGTAACATCACTACAATATGCTAATGTAAAATTCCATTGAAACCCTTGGTAAGGTAGGTCAGTACATTTAGCAAGAGCCACCATTGCAGATATGGTATAGTAGCCTAAACACTTTATTGCTTTGTATGGTCTTTTTATAAATTTGACCCCTTAGACATTGTTGCAATAAGTAATTACATAAGACGCAAAGCACAGTATTGGAAGTACTGGCATCAAATGGGCTTAAATGTTCCAATCCAGCACTTCCCTTACTGCTTTAAAATGCTGACTTCAAAGCGCCCTGAATGGGGGGAGGAAATGAAAAGATTTTACAGTCAGACGCCGCATATCATGTTGCATGAGAGAGTTGGCCCTTTTGGCAGTGCCGTTCTTATTGGTTTTGTCTTATCTTTTTGATTGGCTGCTACCAGCGTGGTCCTAGATTTGGCCACATGTGGATCATTGTTTTCGAACTTGAATGTTGTGTTTCATTCAGAAGAGATCACGGGTGTAGGTCATTCACACTTTATAACTTTACTTTCCCGAGCCAAAAGAGCTGCTGGTAGCGTTGTATAATGTCTATAGCTGAGGCTATCAGGCTAGTTCAATCAACTCTAGTACCAAATTTTTACACCGAGAGAAAGATTTTCTAGCTCAGATGTTGAATATACGTACTGCTATATGAGAACTGTCACCATCACCCTGTTTGTAGAGGGTATGTTTACATGAAACCGATATGCTTAGAACCAAGAGGTTTTTATTTTTAGTTTTCCGCGCACAGATGACACCATTGACAAAACGATCCCCGTTTCTGCTCCAGGCCAGTAGATGGCGATGATACACTATGACATGCTGACATGCTTGGCAAAAGATCTACCACTAGACCATTAAAGAACTCAAACATAACTTGCGGATCGATGCATTTAATTAAATTAAGCAGAGAGGCTCCTTCCCTTTTCCATTTCCTAGTCTCTTCCAACAACGTATTCTTTGCTTTTTCCATCGTCGAGTACCATGTCTGAAATGCGCGCAAGTGTCTTCGTGCTTCATGTTGTGGTTGATGTGTGTGACGTCGTTGCCGTAAAGCATGTCGTGATTCTCGCGAGATTTGTCCCCTCCCCCCAGGGATGCTTCGCCCTACTACGAGTTTGTTTACCACCGAAATGACTTTGAAGCTGTTATATTAATGTACAATTCTTGCATAGTATGCCTTTAATGTTAGTCCTCAATCAAAACTAACGAATCTTGAAAATCACAGCTAGGCTGATCTGTCTTTGATGTCTGAAGTTATGAAACCTATGCAACAGGCAGCAGAGAGAGAGAGAGAGAGAGAGAGAGAGAGAGAGAGAGAGAGAGAGAGAAATAACATTAGCCTTTAGCAGTGGGGGAAAAGTACAACATTGTGCAGACCCCAAGCGTGCAGAGGCTCTCCACTTTCCACCGGACCACCTAAAAAGTTGCGTCAATAAACGCAGCATGTTCTGAGGGGGAAAAACCCCTTACAGGTTTTCTCAAAGCGCACACACCCAAGCCATGTGCTAACAACATCACTATTACGGCTGGCTTTTAAAGCGAACACAACATCATTCAAAGGTGTGACCTTTATCTTTGTTATGCAAACATTCTGAGTCACTGTTCTCATCATAGCTGTGTTTTACATGAATGAAGCACCTTAAGCGGCACAATGTTTAGCTCGTTGTGAGCGCGATAGCGTCGACCTCATTGCTGTAGCTCTTTTCTTACAACAGAAGAGGTCTGTGTTTACACTGCGCAGATGGCTAATCTAGCAGAGCTCTGGACTCTCACAACGAGTCCTCCAAAACTAACATTATGAAACCAACGGCGCAAATTGCTACCAAAATAGTGAACTGCTTCAAAATAAACCCAGCTGATTTCAACTTCATTGAAATATTAGCCAGTTTTTCCACCTTTTCTGCTCCTTACTACATGAGAAAGAAGATGTAAACATTTGGAAAGGCCTGTATTTTTTCTTGCCTAGAAATGTCTGGGGTAACATTTCCTTTCCTCTTAAGATCAGAAGGTGTGGCGCACCGACCGCTAAGAGTTCATTGGCTTAAAATACTCAGATTAAAGGGATGTAAACCCGGGGTTATCCAAGCTATCGGGCCGTATTGTCTTTATTCTGCTTTGTCGGTTTGTTGTTTATTATATATTAACACATAAATCAAATTAATTGTAAGGCAGATGCAATAGGGAGCAGTGTTGTAGTCGAGACCAGCTCACTCGAGTCCGAGTCGAGACCGAGACCATAGAGGGTCGAGTCCGATTCGAGACCGAGACCAAAGAGAGTCGAGTCCAAGCCGAGACAGAGACCAAAGAGAGTCGATTCCGAGTCGAGACCGAGAACATAGAGGGTCGAGTCCGATTCGAGACCGAGACCAAAGAGAGTCGAGTCCGAGTCGAGACCGAGACCATAGAGGGTCGAGTCTGAGTCGAGATCGAGACCAAAGACAGTCGAGTCCGAGTCGAGACCGAGACCATAGAGGGTCGAGTCTGAGTCGAGACCGAGACCAAAGACAGTCGAGTCCGAGTCGAGACCGAGACCATAGAGGGTCGAGTCCGAGTCGAGACCGAGACCAAAGAGAGTCGAGTCCGAGACCAAAGACAGTCGAGTCCAAGTCGAGACCGAGACCATAAAGGGTCGAGTCCGAGTCGAGACCGAGACCAAAGACAGTCGAGTCCGAGTCGAGACCGAGACCATAGAGGGTCGAGTCCGAGTCGAGACCGAGACCAAAGAAAGTCGAGTCCGAGTCGAGACCAAAGAGAGTCGAGTCCGAGTTGAGACCGAGACCAAAGACAGTCGAGTCCGAGTCAAGACCGAGACCATAGAGGGTCGAGTCCGAGTTGAGACCGAGTCCAAAGAGAGTCAGGACCGAGTCGAGACCGAGACCATAGAGGGTCGAGTCCGAGTCGAGACCAAGACCAAAGAGAGTCGAGTCCGAGTTGAGGCCGAGACCAAAGACAGTCGAGTCCGAGTCGAGACCGAGACCATAGAGGGTCGAGTCCGAGTCGAGACCGAGACCAAAGACAGTCGAGTCCGAGTCGAGACCGAGACCATAGAGGGTCGAATCCGAGTCGAGACCGTGACCAAAGAGAGTCGAGTCCGAGTCGAGACCGAGACCAAAGAGAGTCGAGTCCGAGTCGAGACCAAGACCAAAGACAGTCGAGACCGAGACCAAAGACAGTCGAGTCCAAGTCGAGACCGAGACCAGAGAGGTTAGATAACCTAAGGTTGGGTCTCAAACCAGATTTAAAGATATCTTCAAGTATATGTAAAATATTTGGTGGTAACAATAAAATTGGCACCATACTCAAACAGTAAACCAAATATACCATGGAATCATGTACACTGTAATGGTAAAAAGGCCACATAGTGGTGTTAAGGTAATTTTATTATAAATATGACTTACAATTATTACAATCAGTAAGTGCTTTTTCACGCAAATGCAAACTGAATTATGGATGATAAGGCAGACATTTTCGATACATAGTTGAGCTAGAGGCTCCACATCACATCTGACCTGGGTTCTGCTGCATTTGCTTGCTGTGAACGTTGTAGTCTCAAATCATGCGCAATTACGCACAAGAAAGTCAGCAATCATTGGACGTTTCAAACAAACAACAATTAAAAGAAATATTAACATACAGTAGTCTAATAATCATGACATATTTTGAATGGGACTCGAGTGGACTCAGGGATAAGTCCGAGTCCCGACTCCCAATATGTTCGAGTACGAGTCAATTCCGAGTCAAAATGCACACGAGTCCATGACAAGAACGAGTATATTAAAATATGGTCTTGAGACCGAGTCCGAGTCTCGAGTACACAACACTGATAGGGAGGTTATGCTTTTAGATTTAGTAGTTAAACTCTATCGATAGCATTTGTAGAATAATGTAGATTACCACAGAAAATAGCATACTATACTATTCAACTACTTTCACTGCAGCATGTAGCATGTGGCCTTGTTAACTGTAAATGCAAGACCCTTAAATCCCTGCAGAAAGCTTTCGTTTCTCACAAAACTGATTTCGAAGAGATTTCTGAGGCAGCATAATGATTTACAATGATCTACAATAAAATATAGAGAGGTTTGGTGATAAACAAAGATTTAGATATACAAAGACGGTGCACTCACGTTATTATGAAGGGGAGAATGTGCAACCAGCAATATAGGAGATTAAGTCCCGCCTCCTAAATAAAAGAGCCAATCGCTGATTGGATTTATTAAATAAATGTAACAAATTAGAATTGAGTAATAATTAATCAAATTAATTCCTTAAAAGTTAACCATTTAAAATAAACTACCTAACGAAGTGACTACTCCTGACGAAGGTCGTGTGACCGAAACGTTGTGTGTGAATAAACTTGATTAAAAAGTGCAAGTAATGATAGTGTGCGGGAGTTCCTTATCTGCTTAAAATAAACTACCTAAAATGCATAAGAGTTGACCAAGCGGGAATAAATAAACACTAAAAAGTAAGGGTCCTAAAATAGAGCCCTGAGGGATGCCAGTAGAAACTGACCCAGCTTCAGACCTGTGTCCCCCTAAAGCAACACACTCTCTGCCTCCAGTCAAATGGGATTATGAATTTGATCATTTCTACATTCAGTAACACTAATGTGATGTAATTTTAAATATAATATAAAATTGAAAATTTATTCATAACATTTTCATGATTAAGAATAAAACCTGGTAAAGCAACGAGGCATCCAATTAGACACCATATGATGAATTTAGCCAATACAATTGCCTAAAAAAAGAGGGACAGACATTCAAATTAATCCATTTCTGCTTCACTCCAAATTCATTTGAAAGTTGCTTGTCTTTTAATGCATTTTACTTTGACTGAAGTCATTTATTTGCCTTTCCAACTTTTTAAAAAATGAATTTGACTGCTATTTTTAGAAGCACATCATTAATGTTAGATTGAAAATAATTCTGCCGTCTTTTTCAAACCAAACCGGGAGACTGACGAATGAAACGTGGACTTAGAGGGAGTAATGTTATATAGCTGTCTGCCTGTTTTTGCTAATGAGCTTTGCCTGTTTCCTTTATGTTGCTCAGTTACAGACTGAGGAATTTTCTTTTTTTTTTTTCTTGGTTAGTCTACAAAACTGACAAAAAACTCAGTCCTCAGTGGAAAATCTCTAGTGACAGCTGCAACATCTTGCACTTGCATTAATCTGAATGAACATTTGTAATATTAAAAACGTCATGCATAAATCTGAATTAACATTTGTAATATTAAAACCGTCATTCCACCACTTGACTTTGACCCAATTAGTCATAACCTCGGGCAGGCAGGAAACTCAGAATAGCTCATAAAAATTAGCTGAACATCCCAAATAAAGCACCATATGCCCACAAGAATTTTCTTACTGCTACTGTACAGCAGCTATAGAAATTTAAAGGAGGTTCAATCTTCAATTTTAAAGTGGATGGTGACCACAAACTTTGCCCAAATCTTGGTGGCCCTGTCTAAATGCTCAAGATCGATGTTGGGTCCTTAATGATGGGAGGTCTCTAGCCTGTCCTGGTAACTGTTCAGCCATTGCCCGCTGTATGGCTCCCGCCTCTGTTATGGTTACTGCCGGAATAAAGCAAAGTGGTAAAATCATTACAGCTGTCCTGATGAAGTGCTCGCCGTGACCCTGCTCAGTGACATCCCAGGTGTTCGGCCAGGCCACGCAGAAGCTTCACTTTAGAGTGATTCGATCTGATGAAGACGTGTGGCAAAGTAAATCTATCAGCCGGGGTTGATCATTTGTTAACACATGGAATAAATGGTTGAAAACAAAAGGAATTTGCTAAGCCGAAAAGTTGCTCAATGCCTGTCACATGCATATTTCACCATAAAATAATAAAAAAAAAAAATTTCAAGTCAATTATACACATTTTATTGTAATGCAGAAAATTGTATTAATACAGTAATTTAAATCAAAAATATAATGTAAAAAGAAATATAATATTTTGAATGTATTAAATATAAAATCTCAAAAATCTGTTAAGAACGTGTCTCGGTTGTAATCCATTTGATAATAAAATAGGAAATTATATTTTGCCACATCATGTATAATGTACACTATGGTATTTTAATCGATATAGGACAAATGATTTTATATATTTGACATTGTGACTTTCATAATAATACAAATTGTAAAATATAGTAGTATTTGTAGTGTTAATAATACATATATTAATATATCAATGTTGGATTAGTTATCTATAATTTATGCTGATTTATCTTTAAAAAAAAAGATCATATCATGTTAAGTATTTTATGTAATACCGTGAAAAGTAAGAGGTAAAAATAATTAGATAACATTAAAATTTAAACATTATTCTAAAGCATTGATTAGTCCTAATTTTAACATTTACAAATACATTACTATAATAAAACGTTGTATATGTATAAATTATTTTATGGACCTGTGTTAACGTGCACTAATAATCATTAGTAACTATAATTAATAAATACTGCAACAAATGAATTGCTAATTGCAAGGTAACACATTAACATGACCTAATGGGATCTTATTAAAGGTACAATATGTAAGAATTTTGTTTCAAAATATCCACACACAAAAAAAAAAAAAACAGTGTTATATATTTCTTATAATTGTGCACTTCCATTATCCTAAATGTTTCCAAGAATATGTAAATTCTTGGGCAGCCAGACTTTGAGACAAAAGGAGATCTAAAACGAGGATCAACATCATTTCGAGATGCCGAGATGCCGAAATTTCGAATTTTTCGAGTTTCACCTGTAGTTGGTTTTGAATTACTGTATTTTGATGTATACGTGTTCTTGTGGTCCCTGCACTGCTGGTGTGTGTGTACAAACTGGCAGCGTGTGGTTAGTTGTGTTCACCGGTTGTTGTCATCAGTAAACCCCCCATGGAAGGAGCGCTGACATCAGCCTGTCTGGGGGGGCGCTGACTCATCCTGACATCATGCCTCTCTCACATCCGCCTGATGGCAACCATATCACTGCTTCCACCTGATTGCTTTCTTCTCCTGCTCGGGCTCCATATGTCAGCAATCATCTACTTCACAGCCCAACTTGGCCTATTGTTCACCAATCGACCCCACATGCCAGCAATCTTCCGATCAGCATCCACACATCAAGTCCATCTCTGTTTGTTTCCCGCGATGCTAATCACCTGTTTACATGTGTCCGAGCTCCACGTACAGGACACGTCGTCCCTGCTCGGCCAGACTTCAAAAGAGCAAACGTTTAACTTCACTCGTGCAAGGCCTGAAACACACTCGAAATGTGACAGAATCAACAAGAGAGCAACTGACTATTTTACGAGGCGCCGATTCTGTATGAATTCGTACAAAAAGTGCAGTTTTTAGAAAAAATAAATAAATGGTAGCACTATACAATAAGGTCCATGAGCAATCCATTTGTTACTGTATTTGTTCATCTTATATAAGGTTAGTTAATAAAAATACAGCTATTCGTTGTTTGTTCATGTTAGATTGCTTACAGTGCATTAACTAATGATAACAAGATCTTAAAGGGTACATATCTTGCTTTTAAATCTTTCATTTTTACATATAAATCATACATTTGTGGTCTATATGAAGCATAACTGCAATGATTGGGTCTGAATTCCTCATTATCATAGCTCCACAGGCCCCTTTTCCAACCCGGTCTCATCCCAAGACGTCATATAACTGACGTTTTGGGACGTATTTTGACCATACGTCAATATTCGCCTTTTTAGGGCCCCCTTAAACGTCGGTAGATGAGGTTATGGGATCCTAACTCTACCCCATACCTAAACCTAACCCTAAACCTAACCCGTCACCTAACTGACGTTAAAGGTAAAGCGTCAGTTGTATGACGGCCCGGGATCGCCATCTACCGACGTTTAAGGGAGCCCTAAAAAGGCGAATATTGACGTATGGTCAAAATACGTCCCAAAACGTCAGTTATATTACTTTTTGGGATGAGACTGTGTTAGCTTTTCTGATGTGCGTCTGTGAGCGACTCGTTTGGGAGCGGCCCCTTTAAATAAAAAGGAGATGTGTCATACCCCGCCCGCTTTTCAGGTCGCTGAGTTCGCACTCGGTTCAAATCCTCCCCGTTCGCCCATTTTTGTAGTTTGATTAGAGATATATGATTATATACTGTAGCTTCAAAGAACATTTTTATTCACACGTTAACAAAATGTCAACAACAGAAGACTTGTCCTTACATGTTCGAGCCAGAGCGAGCGTTTTGAAAAAGACGACTACGATGCATGTTCGTGACTCTCCTGTTCGAAGAATCTTTTTTCGAGTCAATTCGTTCGTTTCGTTCGTTGAATGAACCAAATGACTCGGAAAATTTGTTAATTTTGATGAACAGGAGAGTCACGAACGCATCACAGAACAGAGCAAGGCGACCATTTGAGCTTATAAAACGTTGTTATTTTTGTTAAATGACTGCTCGTTTCGCTTGATAAGACCCTTATTCATCGTCTGGAATCATTTAAAGTCCTTTTGAACAGTTTGTACTGAAACTGTCTTTTGGACCTTGAACCGTTTGGTTCCCAATGAAGTCCATTATATGGAGAAAAATCCTGGAATGTTTTCATCAAAAACCTTAATTTCTTTTTGACTGAAGAAAGAAAGACGTGGACATCTTGGATGACACGGGGGTGAGTAAATTATCTGCAAAAGTTTTTTTAAAAGTGAACTACTCCTTTAACTAATGAACCTTATTCTAAAGTGTTACCAAGATCATACAAATTCATTCGAATTCATGCTAACGTTAAAATAGCCACGAAATGCCATGATATTGTGTTGGTTAGGGCACAATTCATAACATGCTACAGATATTGCATACTCAGCATTGTTCTACAATTTAATGAGAACCGCACGAGGAACTAAGCTAGAGATAGTTAAACTGCTTTCGACATTATGGCTGGTGATCTGCATCATTGCACATTTGAAACATGTTAATTACATGTTTATAACACCTAATTTTGTGGAGGGCTTTCCTTTATTTAAGTGGAGTTACTTCTTGTGCCAATTCATTTTTGAGGACAAAAAAATTGTCGCCAGTGTAGTGATATATGAGTAGGGTTGGGTATCGAGAATCGAGTATCGATTGGAACCGGGACTAACTTTAGTTTTTCCCGGAATCGTTCAAAAGTTAAAATTTCGATTCCTGGTTTCGATATTCACAGTCCGCCGAGCGGAAGAAGAAACCGCTGAACAACACCAACGAAGAAGCGTCTACCGGAAGTGTTGGCATAACCACGCGAGTCGAACATTAGTAGCTTACGTCAGCGGTCCAAAGTGTGGCTTCACTTTTCTAAAAATAACGAAATCTCGGCAAAATTTGTGACAGAAGGAGTATTTGTGACAGGAGTATTTCCTTCAGAAAGGATTATTTCCTTCAGAAAGACCGCTGGTTAGCAAGGTTAGCTAAACTTTTTTGACCCTGTCTCTTAAAAAAATCGGAATCGAGAATCGTTAGGAACCGGAATCGAAACAAGGAATCGGAATCGGAATCAGAATCGTTCAAATTCAAACGATACCCAACCCTATATATGAGGCTTTAACACGGCGAGGTCCCATGACCAACTGAACCTGATGCCAAATATGCGAGCTAAAGCTTTCGCCCTTTCGAGAAATTTTTTCCAGAAAGTGGATTCATACCTTCCTGTTGAAAATACTGGCTCACACCCGCAAAAATGTCCTGAACAGCGCCAACTAGTGTATAAATGTATGAAGCACATTCATGACATGTGTCCTATCATGATTATGATGGTGTCATGTCAGTCTTACGCACACCCCTTTAAGTAAAGTGTTACCCAATATACTGTATCTACCTGTATATAACACACCATCGCTGTTTTAGAGGTTCAGTCATTAACTTCTAATAAAATATAGGTCTAACCAACTGTACTAAGTTGTTCATTTTCCCACATCTTAAAACAATAAATCATTTTTTCTTCACTCGTAAGCACAGAACAATGGCCACAATGCCAAACAAGTAAAGCTCGAAATAATGAGGAAAGTATATTCATAAAAGTTGCATTCCATCTGGGAGTGCTTTAGCAAGACAACGCATCAACAAGCTTTCTTTCCAGCATTGAGCAAAGAAACAAAACAAAACAAGTGTTTGGGCAGCACTCCAGGATAACTGGGAAACACCATCATAAACAGCTGCCCTTAAGAAACTCCGATGGAAAATCACACGGAGCTGGAAACTTGCGGAGGACTCCCCTTTTCATGTGCCAGTTCACTGTTAAAACCATGCCCTGAAACACACTATTTTTTACAGGTACATGGTTTTAATTTTTTAAGGATCAACTGTACCCCAAAGAAGCATTTAAAATGAGGACATAATTAAATTTAATTCTGCAACAAAAGGCTATGTGACAGATTCAATTCAAATAATTTGGTGAATTAATTAGGCTGAACCACTATACATGGGAATTTGGCTCGGTAGACTCACACTGCTATGCATTTCTGACTTTATCATGACTAAACGTAAATCTCTGTGCGGTCACTTGGTGAGGTTAATAGCTAATCATGCATGCAAATCTAAAACAGAACAATGGTTTATGCTAAATACTATGCTCAAAATCTATTCAATTATCCTCAAATCGTGCAATGAGCCACTTAATATCTTATTATTGTAACCATTTTGCAGTTAACGGAGTAGTTGATAATTTACTCACCCCCATGTCATCCAAGATGTCCATGTCTTTCTTTCTTCAGTTGAAAAGAAATTGAGGTTTTTGATGAAAAGATTCCAGGAGTTTTCTCCATATAATGGACTTCAATGGGAACCAAACGGTTCAAGGTGCAAAACACACATTCACAAATCGTAAATAACAAAACGAGATATCATTTGCATGTCCACGACACCACACTGCGGGACCACAGTGAAACATATATAAAATGTTGCTTTCGTTGACGTGAACTCAGTTAAATTTGCATATAGCACGGAAGATTTAAATTTGCATCAAAGATCGGAGTTTTGTTGGTTTTGCAGAGTCACATTTATGTGTAAAAGGAACCGTTTTAACAAATCGGTAAAAACACATGAAGTGACCTGGTCTGGGTTTCCCAAAAGCATCGTAAGCTTAAGTTGATCATTGAACAATTGCTACCAATGGTTTCTACGATCAACTTAGGCTTACGATGCTTTTGGGAAACGCAGCCCTGGTCGAAACAGGCCCATAAACTCACAATTCTCAGGAAAAATATTTGTGCTTTCAAGAAATAAAGATATAAAAAAATATGAGATAGTTACAAATGTGAGTTGTAAAGATATGTATACCTGCAATGGTGATAATAAACATCATTATTGTAAGATAAATAGTCGCAATTACCTTTTTTGAGATATTTTCTTCTGTTGTGAAAACAAGGTTGCATTCGTATCACGTATAGTTTCTTTGCCAAGTGATATCGTTTGACATACATATCACTTCCTTTTAGCTTCTGAATCAGCAACAGCTTTAGGGCCTCCTCTGAACCAGAAACAACAGCTTCTCAACACTGGTCAAAGACTCAATATGAAAGAGATCGACTGATCGCCTTTGGTGACAAAGCATTAAAGGAATAGTTCAGCAAAATGATGATCTTCATTTACTCATGTCGTTCTTCGTCATCTTCGAAACACAAACAAAGATATTTATTAATGAAACCTGAGAGATTTTTGTCCCTTCCACATACGAAACATTGTTCTTTCCTTCACCTCTCATGTTAAATTACTCATGGCAGACAGTAAAAAGAAGCATGTTCAACTATTGCATTGCAAAACCAAGAAAGAAAAATAATAGACTGCATGTGTCGATCCAGGTCATTGTCCTCTTGCACTTTGTTTATTGGTTGTTTGGGGTTGTCCAAAAAATGCAACCCTCTTTTTCCATGTATAATAGTTATGATTATGACATATTTTATAGCTGCCTTTTATAACCAAAGGTTTTATCTTCTCATATCAAAACTGAATAGATTCAATGTAATTTCCATTGAGTTTTTCCAAGGGTGAACCACTGACCACAGATTTACAATATACACAATATACATGATTCTTCAATCAGAGGGACATTTAACCTACAATATTATACTTATTTAAACACTGCTTAACTTTTTCCCCGCCACAGATGGAATTTTCCAGCAATTAAACGGTAGGGGGCGCCACTACACATCTTTTGAACGAGCACAGAATCTCAGTGTTTTGCGTAATCAAAAAAATCAAAACACAGAAGCATTGCTTACGCACATGTAAAATAACGCATTCATCAGACATTAAACAGCATATAAAACAAAACTGTCTAATGTTACTGAATGGAATGACGACCCAGGTAGAGGTATTAGAAATGGCATAAGAAGTTCAATTCGTACAAATTCGTACGAGTAAGTGATTTGTACGATTTTGTATGACCTCACTCGTACGATTTGTCTGAACCCCAGTGATGGGTTGATTTAGAGGTGGAGACAGGGGTAGGTCATTCGTACGAACTCATACGAATTGGGCAACTCATAAAATATGTACAATGTAGCAAAAATCGTATGAATTTGTACGAGTGAGTATGAAATCGTATACGCATAAAATACGTACAAACTGCAGTGAGATCCGGTTGGCAGTTGTTTCTGCTTGTGCTTCACCTTTGTTTCGATCAGGAGATTCTCTTCTCTTTCCGAAGATGCGTAGTAGCGCCCCCTACCATATAATACTGTTTGCCAGAAAATTGTGGGGAAAGAGTTTAAATCATCGACAATTTTCATATAGAGACCACTTCAATCCCCAATGAACAAAATCAAGTTTTCATTCTCAATCCCGAGTATCCTGTTTCACTGAGAAATATTACAATTTGGAATTAAAATGGTTTCCGTATGCCATTTCTCATAAAAAATGCAATTTTACAAAAGAGTGATTTCCAAAATTCGGTTTACAGACAATAATAAATCAAAGGGATTGTTCACTTTGAAATAAATTTTTGGTATGTTTTAGCTTACCTCAAGGGCATCCAAGATGTAGGTGTCTTTGTTTCTGCAGCATTTTCAATTTTGATATTTTTAGGTCAAAGCGTTCTTGTCGGTCAGTCATATAATGGAGATCTATGGTCACCACCTCAAAGAGCATGCACAGAGAAGTTCAAATTAAACACGATTTAATGACTCGTAAATGTAAGTACACATTGATGGCCTAAGACACGAAACGAACGGTTTGTGTGAGAAAACGAACAGTATTTATATCGTTTTTAACTCTTGTAACCACAGCCACATCCAACTGATCTGAGGGCGTGGGCGCTTCGGTCTGCAAGCGCCAGAAATGATCTCTCGCACTTGTACGTCACTTATTGTAAACACAGAGATTTCAGAAGCGTTACCCTTCACTGTGAAGATCTAAACATATTTAGATATACATGAAATCGCAATGGAAGATGTTTTTGATATATCAACAGACAACGTTGCATTTTTTTCACAACCATATTTAGATCACTTCGGGCACTTGCCGGCACCTGTCTGTTTTCTCACACAAACCGCTCGTTTCGTGTCTTAGGCCATCAGTGTGTACTTACATTTACGAGTCATTAAATCATGTTTAATTTGGACTTCTCTGTGCATGCTCTTTGAGGTGGTGACCATAGACCTCCATTATATGACTGACAGACAAGAACGGTTTGACCTAAAAATATCAAAATTGAAAATACTGCAGAAACAAAGACACCTACATCTTGGATGCCCTTGAGTTAAACTAAAACATATCAAAAATTAATTTCAAAGTGAACTATCCCTTTAATATTAGCACTTAGAACCATTGTGCAAAGTGTAAACCCACATTTGTGCATAATTAGAACCTAAAATGAGAGTCCAGTAATACAACTAGGAAAGAATGCTAACATTAAATATGTTAAATAAATGAATAAATAAATAATTAAGGAATATCAGAACAAGACCATGTGTTTAAGAGCCAACCTTTTCGAAATGCGCCAGGATATTTCCACAAGTGTTTTTCATAAAACCTCTCCTTGTGGAAGCAGTGCATTTGGGGGCCTCGGTTTCACAGGTTTGGTTGGAAGGGAGGCAATAAAAACCAAGGGTACCCCTTAAATAGCACAAGAAGAGACTGTCATATGCTTCAAATCAGTGGTTCTCAACAAAAAAAGAAAAATGAATTGTTTTTTTTTTTGGTGGGTAACAATTTAGATTTCAGTTTTTTTTTGTTTTTCATTTTAAACATTTTTGGGTCGCTACTTCAATAGAAATTTGAATTTTGGGTCCTGGAGCAAAACCGCCGGTTTAACTTTCCAGAAAATCAGGTGTCGATTAAGACAAGTGTATTCATGACATCATACTCGGATATGAAATGCAGTTTCAAATCCGAGTTCTTGGGAACATTCTGATGAAAATAAACGTATTGACCATGTTTGATGAAAAACATGTACAGTACATCTGAAAACTGGCGAGAACCATCTAGATATGACATAAGTAATCCAAAGAAGGTGGCACGACAGGGCGCCTACCTGGGCTTTAAGTGAAGGCAGATTGTAAGCTGACGAAAGCCTGTTTAGAGGGGGTATGGAACAAATTACAAGGCCTGGTAATGCATGAAGATTTAGAAGATAGTCTAAGGCTCTTTGCTCTGATGAGGATCAAACAGCTACCTAACAAGGTAAACATGATGGACGAAGCAACCTGCTCCTGGCTTTGCTGGTCTCCGTGTTAACGCTAATACTCTCTTTTCTCTCCAGAACCGTGAAAGTGAATTTGAATTATTTACTCATTCACGCTCTCGGTGAGCAATGGAAACTCTTGGATCAGTGCTAATTTTCCTATCAGTGTTAACTTCAGGCTCGCCACCAACGATGCTCCTCCATTTGATGTTTTCGGGGGTAAGTGGCTCAACATGTCGTCCTATGGGCCGGACTCTGAAGTCACATCCTCACATGAATGAAAAACAGCCTTATGTTTTTTCCCCTGTCTTTATCGCCGGGGGAAATGTACATTGATATCCTGATGCAAAGGAAAAGACTATTCATGTTGGCGTATGGAAACTAAATAAGGTGGCGCTGGCCAAAACTGCTTGACTTTGGTGCATTTGTACCGTTTTGCAACATTTCAAGTAGTGTATAACGGTTTTAGAAGCTGAAAAAAAAAAACAATAATGAAAATAATTTCTGTCTCCAAAGTGAAGGATGATCCATATATACAGTTTATATTAGTGCTGATTCACACTTAATCCTATAACATTATATGGCGATATTTATGGCGATAAATACATATTTAATGTTAAAAAGTTAAAAACTGAACTATTTTCTGTTAAAAAACTGAAAATCATTAAGTTTTTTGTCTAAAAATATGTGATTATTAAAGGACAATTTCGGTATTTTACACTTAAAGCCCTGTTTTAAGATTGTTTCTAATGAAACAGAATGGTTAAGATTGTTTTTTATAGAGAATTTTCAGTTTTTGTGGTTGCACCCCCACACCTTTACAATGGTAGCATAGGTGCACAGGAAAAAATCCTTCATAAAAGGCATAATACTTTAGTTTACAAAGATGTGAAACTCACCGAGTGGTCTGGGGTGTTCACTAATATGCTCACACAAAAATCGCTGCAAAAGATGCTTCTTTTAAATATATTTGTAAAAATGAGTTGCAATAACTTACAAATTTAAATCAGCAATTGAACATAATTTAGGGATTTGTTTTTGTAAAATACCAAAGTTGTCCTTTGAGTCTCAATTAGCGACATAAAAAAATTCTACCACACTGTGTAAAAAAATATTCAACATCAACTTAATTTTTTAAAGTTTTTAAAAAGATTTTTTAAAAATGAGTTGCATTAACTTACAAAGTTAAATCAGCAATTGAACCTGATTTAGGGATTTGTTTTTGTTTTTGTAAAATACCGAACTTGTCTTTTAAGTCTCAATTAGCAACATTAAAACATTCTAACACACTGTAAAAAAAATCAAAAAACTCAACATCAACTTAATTTTTTCTATTTTTAAAAAGATTTTTTAAAAATGAGTTGCAATAACTTACAAAGTTAAATCAGCAATTGAACTTGATTTAGGGATTTGTGTTGGTTTTTGTAAAATACCGAACTTGTCCTTTAAGTCTCAATTAGCGACATAAAAAAATTCTACACACATTAAAAAAAAACCTCAACATCAACTTAATTTTTTAAAGTTTTCAAAAAGATTTTTTAAAAAATGAGTTGCAATAACTTACAAAGTTAAATCAGCAATTGTACTTGATTTAGGGATTTGTTTTTGTTTTTGTAAAATACCGAACTTGTCCTTTAAGTCTCAATTAGCGACATAAATTCAAACACACTGTAAAAAAAAAAAAATCAAAACTCAACATCAACTTAATTTTTTTAATTTTTTAAAAATATTTTTTTATGACTTGCAATAACTTACAAAGTTAAATCAGCAATTGAACTTGTTTTAGGGATTTGTTTTTGTAAAATACCGAACTTGTCCTTTAAGTCTCAATTAGCGACATTAAAACATTCTAACACACTGTAAAAAAAATCAAAACTCAACATCAACTTAATTTTTTCAATTTTTAAAAAGACTTTTTAAAAATGAGTTGCAATAACTTACAAAGTTAAATCAGCAATTGAACTTGATTTAGGGATTTGTTTTGTTTTTGTAAAACACCGAACTTGTCTTTTAAGTCTCAATTAGTGACATAAAAAAATTCTAACACACTGTAAAAAAAAAAATCAAAACTCAACATCAACTTAATTTTTTCAATTTTTTCAAAGATTTTTTAAAAATGAGTTGCAATAACTTACAAAGTTAAATCAGCAATTGAACTTGATTTAGGGATTTGTTTTTGTTTTTGTAAAATACCGAACTTGTCCTTTAAGTCTCAATTAGCGACATAAAACAATTCTACACACATTAAAAAAAACTCAACATAAACTTAATTTTTTAAAGTTTTTAAAAAGATTTTTTTAAAAATGAGTTGCAATAACTTACAAAGTTAAATCAGCAATTGAACTTGATTTAGGGATTTGTTTTTGTAAAATACTGAACTTGTCCTTTAAGTCTCATTTAGTGACATAAAAAAATTCAAACACACTGTAAAAAAAATCAACTTAATTTTTTCAATTTTTAAAAATATTTTTTAAAAATGAGTTGCAATAACTTACAAAGTTAAATCAGCAATTGAACTTGATTTAGGGATTTGTTTTTGTTTTTGTAAAATACCGAACTTGTCCTTTAAGTCTCAATTAGCCACATAAAAAAATTCTACACACAGTAAAACAAATTAAAAAAAAAACTCAACATCAACTTCATTTTTTTTAAAGTTTTTAAAAAGATTTAAAAAAAATATGAGTTGCAATAACTTACAAAGTTAAATCAGCAATTGATCTTGATTTAGGGATTTGTTTTTGTTTTTTTACAGTGAAGGTTTGATTAAATGAGTTTAAAATCAACCGTTATGCAAGCAATGACCTCATGGATCAGGATAGCGACAAACAGGTGCTCAGGAAAGTACATCGGTGGTGGCATTTGTAGCTCTTTAAGTGTTTTGGGAGGAAAATAGTCAAACGTGCGCTTCTTTTTCCAGGGGGTTTTAGCCCTGTTGTGTCCTACTTGAGAGTTCTCTATTTTTGTCAAACCCAAAGTGTTTTTGTTGTTGTTGTAGCTGTCATTGTTGTTTAATTAAGGGAGGTACAACAAATAAATATAGCTTCTTAATTCTTTCTTTTGATTTTGGGGTGGAACGTAATTAGGCGTGTTTACGCCATAGAAAGACAATATGGAACGAAAGGTTAATCAATGAAAGATGTGACATTCTGTGTCCGAGTTTTCTCTTCATTGTGCTTTGGTGTGGTAGCAGAGCCACTGGAACAGCTCTGAAACAGCTGAAGTGTTCAGACACCTGGATATTGTCCCAACGCCATAGTTCTAGCTGATTGAAAGCGGCAAATAAACACTTCTAGCATAACCAGAAGCATACCTCATGCTATGAGACCAAAGCTATTCCAGCCAGATTTTGATATCCAAAACCAGAGTTTCCAGTGTAATATTTAGTAAAGATGAAACATCCTGACAATTTATTCAAAGAAACTCAAATGGTATGATATAAAAAGGCATGTGAAAAAGACTAATGTCATGGAATGATCTGTTTAATTACTTGAGGTGATCGGTGAGTGAGAATGTGGTCTAGAACGGCGTTAAACACTGCAATTTTATGAAGCCTATTCATAGTAACATAGAGGGAAATGAGGCCTTTCATCATGACTATTTGTAGTCTTAATCATAACACATTAACATTAAATGAATAATTAAACCAAAAACAAAAATCCTGCCATCATTCAGGCCTACTTGCACTCATGCCGTTCCAAATGACTTTCACTTTTATTTTCTGTGGAACACCAAAAAATGTTTTTGATGACAGGTCTTTTCCATATAATGAAAGTGAATAAAGACTGTTGAGCCTTAAAAGTCATCTACGGCTGTATCTAAAATCGCATTCTTCCCTACCATGTAGTTGGCGAAAAACAGATCTGAATGACAGTGAAGCGGCACAAATGAAGCTTGTTGATGTTATGTCTGTTATATCTGAGTTTATATCTGTCATGGATATGTTTTCGATTTACTCTTAGTTTCACATCCATGTTGTTGTTGTTAGTTCCTGTTTCCCTGCTCTGTTTAGTTTCAGTTTCCAAAGTTAATCATTACTCCCTGATTTGTTTCCATAGTTAACTATTACTTTCACCTGTGTCTCATTTAGTTTCCTTTGTTTGTTCCCTGCTGGTGTAGCACTTAGTTTACACTTTGAGTTCATCAGTTATTGTTTTAAGGCTGACCCTTACTAAAATATTTTTTGAATTATAGATCTGGGTTTCCCCATGCTGCCTTCCCGCAGCACAATTTTATTCATGCTGAAAGGCGTGATATGGATACCATGGTCCAGATTTTCGCATCATTTAGGGAACCAATCACAGAACGGGGAGGGAGTAGCAAGACGATGACGACATCTATGCGACACACCGAAGCAGTTTGTTTATATCTATGGATTCAACATGGCAGCAGACGCGAAGCTACCTTTTGATGCAACCTTAGATATTGTTCTAAGTAGTTTAGAATGCAAGTTTATTTAGAAAAAATAGCCGCTTATTGGGTTAAACTTCGCGAGACCCCAGTCGTTATTGTTGTCTCGCCATTAATCGCCCTAATGGAGGACCAGGTACAGGAGGCTGTCAACTTTGGAATATGTGCCGCTCAGCTGTGTCCCGAGAAAGAAAATGCGATAAAGAATTGTCGATACCAACTTCTGTTCGGCAGTCCCGAGGCCTGGATGAGCGCAAAGTGGCAAGGCATGTTAGCCACGCAGTTGAATAGTTCCAACCTGCTAGGCATCGTCGTCAACGGAGTCACTTTTTAACTTATAAATGTTAAGTGGTATTTATTAATATCATATTGTCATTATGCCTGTAGACTACCTACTGTGGTTGTCACAGTGCCACTAAGTTGTGTTGCTTTTCAATATCAATATGCAGCTACCTCTTTAGTAGCATAACTTTCGGCTGTGCACACGCACCCGATTAAAGTTGTTGACACTTTAGTCATTAAATTAAATTTTTAATTATTTTAAACTTGTGAAGCACAAGCGCAAACAATTTCCAATGCAAATAACAACTTCAACATCTATGTGATACTGTACTTAAAACTTGTGTTTTTCTAATTGAAACGATTGGCTATGAGCTACGTACAGGCGCATTTGATAGACATTCTTAGCACCCAATAAACAGCGCCGGGCATTCGTAAACCACGCGTCAAATACGAGAAAATGTACATGTGGTTCCCAGACCCAAGTCTCAACGAGAATTGGGCCTGGCGTCAGCCAGGCTAAGATTTAACAGATTTGTTCCCAATGTGTGGATAAGTTGCTTCAATGTGATAAAGACAACACACAATTGTTAGATTCCATTCACAATATGGCAGACGGTGGGCAAGAAATGGTGCTAATAAATCATTTTTGAATAGTTTTTTTACGGAAGATTTGCAGAAAAAGGAGAATGGTTTGGGTGAAGTCTAGGGGTGGCACGGTACATGAAAAAACACCCGAACCGTTCGGTTCGCTTGTCTCGGTTCGGAGCGTGTGTGCGTCTCACGGTTCGACGCATGCGCAATGTAACCTCGTGCCCGTATGTGACGTGTGTTTTCTTTTCACTTTATGTTTAGATAAGAGCTTCAGTCAAATGTTTCCAAATCCTGCACTTTAATTTAAACTGAAAAAAAGGTACCCTCACTTTTTGGGAATAGAAGCATTGTTGATACTGTTTTTTGTGTTGAGGTTGAACTTTTCACTTTATGTTTATGGCCTTTGCTATTTCTATAGCCTAATTATAGGCAATGAGGTTTCATGTATATTGACTTATTCATAAAAGACAGTGTAGTTCCTCTTTTTTTCTTTTAAAAGATAGAATTTTTGTAAGAGCTACAAAAGTTGTCAGTTCATAAATGCAAGTTAATTTCTTTGTGTAAATAAGATTTGTGTGATAAAAATGCACAAGTTCTTGTAGACATAGTGATACACATTCTCCTTTTTTTTTGCCAAATAAACGAAAAGCATGTCAATTTCTTCTCTCTTGCTGTGTCAAAATCTCACCTAGCTTGAGATAGTCCCAAAATGTGCTTAAAGTCAAAGAGTCAAATTCAGTTTGTGCATGATTGCATGAATATAATTTTTTTTATACTGTATCCTAAAGTGTGGATAATTAAGCTATATATCACATGCTGAAGTACATTTCTGAAGTGTTAAAGATTAAAAGAAAAAAATAACAAGAACCGTACAGAACCGAAAACCGTGACCCTAAAACCGTGATACAAACCGAACCGTCGGTTTCGTGAACCGTGCCACCCCTAGTGAAGTCGCATTATGTTTTCGTCTTCTGTCAGTTTGCTATCATCCACACAGCAGGAGACTCCTAGGCGGATCCGCGTTCAAGTTGCCAAACCTGCGTGACTGTCACATTCGTTTTGGGCCCACACAGAGGATCAGCTCCGCCTCCGTTCCGAAATCCGCGGTACCTCCGCGGCAGATCTGCCGGGGAGTCCTTTTGTTGTGTGGGCAGATTTGATATTTTGATTCGTTTCATAGCAATTATTCAACATGTTTATGTTTAAAATTTGAGATCGGTGCAGCCCAAACGTTCTCCCCAGCAGATTCAATCACTCTTAACACACCTCACCACATGAAAATCTGATAAGATAATCTGTAGAACCATCAAGATAATTGGGACTTTACCTAGGATTGTCGGAAGGGTAGAACTGGCTCCAAATATTACCTTGGAGTGTGTGGGTGTCTTTAATTTGCACTTGTGGTTGTGTCATTGATCCTTTCCTCCTGCATGTTTCTTGTTGAATTCATAAAAAAAATACTGTTTTGTTTAGATACTCCTTCTTTGCTATAACCACGTTGGCAGAATAACCAACCAACTCAAACATTAAGTTAAAAATGGACTTTTTGGAGAATTGGAGAATGGATCCACAAGCAATTCCCCTTCTCGTTTTTGAGCAAGAATATTGCTCCCTCAAGAAGTCCTTTTTTCTTAGATCTGGCATGCCCAACCCACTACCCAGACACTACCCTGATCCTCCATATGTGAAGCAGAGCAGGAGACAGAGTCCGAGATCGTCATGGACCCAGCGCTTGAGTCCACTCCCGCCACAGAGCAGTCACTGCATCCTTCCTGGAGCCAGAGCCGAACGCCATGTCAGTCCCGGAGCCAGAGCTTGCCACCAAGGCCATCCCAAAGTGTGTGTCCACTGCCCAGTCCATCATTCCTGACCCAGGAGCGGACCATTGGCTCAGAGATTGATGGTCTGAGGATCCAGGTCCGACCCTAGTCTCCACCCCTGAACTTTCATCCTCCACCAGTCTCATCCAGGTGTCTACATGATCCAGTCCCATCCAGTGTCCTTCCATGTCTATTGTTCCTGTCCTGTCCACTTCCCCCATTGGTGTCATCCAGCTCTTCCTTGGCCTCATGCTCCCTCGGCTCCACTGTGGTCCATCAGCCCTCTTGCCCCCTCTTGACTTTATCAGTTTATTAAAATTATGCCAAACATGCCGACAAATATTAAGTCTCACGAGCCGTTTTTGAACCATTTTTTGACGCCATTTGCGAATTTGCAGTGGTAATCTCTTGAGTAAGAGCAAGAGAAGTTAAAAACAGTCTTCCATACATTGTCCTCCGGCACTGACGTCTTGCATCATCCGATGCTTCCTCGAGAACACAACCAGGTACTTTCATGAGTCCTCGGTACTTGTAATCTTGAAAAATTGGAATTGTACTTATTTCGATGACGACATAGTACAAGAACCTAATGATGCAAGATTACACAAGAACACAAATTAGCTGCATCCCATTTCAGAGACTGCATCCTTCACTGCGGCGAGAGGAAGGCTGTCCCAATTCGAGGGTACCTTCAAATGCGTCCTTCATTTCACGGCAACAGATGGATCCTTCCCGGCCTTGCCTCCCCAGAATTCATTGCTCGCCACTGATGTCAGGATTTTTTTGAGAGAAATTGCCTATTTCGGGCTAAAATCGTATTATCTGAACCAGGCATTAGTTGAAACCCAATGGGTTTCAACTAATGCCTGGTTCAGATAATACGATTTTAGCCCGATTTTGGCACGATCCGTCTGACGTAGGGTGTCGTGGGGATTCGTAAACGACAACGGGCGTCGGGACGCAAGATTCGATCTTATCATCTCGTATAGTGTGTCGTAGTGGGCGACAACCTACGTCGCGTCTGCAGTTCTTCAAGACATCACGACAAAAAGACTAGCATTTTTAATTTTTTTTAACGGTCGTCCACGACGGTTCCGTCACATGTATGAGGTTGACCAATAGGAGCACAGAAGCTTTTCCATACACAACTTTCAAAAATGGCGAAACGAAAGAGAGACGATGGTGCTAACGTTAAAACTAAAAGAATAAAAAATATATAAGAAAACAATATTTTACCTCAATTTCTCTTTGGAGGATTGACAGCCCATACTGTCCTCTTCGAGCAATCCAGGAACGTGTCCATTGTCGGGTTTTCTTTATTTTTTTACTTTTTTCTGAACACAGGACAGCCAATACAACACTCACCGCTTCATCCATTGTTTGTTTGCGTTCGTTTACGGAGGTCACTCGCTACTAGTTTCGCCTTCTCGATGACATCATGCGTGCCGTCAAAGACGGTATGCGATGACTGGTCAGGAAGCAACGTGTAGTCCGACATGTGTCTTGTCCCAGACACGACAAGATTTTAGGAGTCAAAAAGCGCGTAATCTGACACAGTGACTATCGTAACAGACAAAAAAAAAATTGTGTAATCTGAACCAGGCATTCCTCAAATATATAAAGACACAAATGTTAAAACACAAAACAAAAAACTTTAAAGCGGTTCAAATGTTGACATATCTTACTAAGATGTGATTCCGTGGCAGAAACAAGCCTCCATGACATAAAAGTAATTCCTAACATAATTCCTATAATTTAATGTTATAAGAAATATAAATTTAACGATGTGCACTGAGACGACTCATATGATCTCTATGATCCAGAAGTTTTGTTCATATCCACCTCAACTCAGCAAACGTGTAATTACCCAAGAGTGAGTGTGGTCTTATTTGAGTACGATAAAATCTTGAACTCTTTGCCCATTTACTTTGAGTTGCATATAGACAACACGGAGACATAGTATGGAAGTAATTATGAGTATTTAGAAAAGCATCGAGCTTACCTTCCCAGACCTTCAGAAGAGTCTTATCAGTGCAGACAGGTCCTGATGAGATATAATCTTTTCTCCTTTTGTTCAACTTTTTTTATTTTCACTCGTAAAAAAAGAACCATCCGTTTTAAAATATTACTTTTTGAGTCGTTTGCTATTGCGTTACCTAATGTGAAGCGGATCTTGCATTGATTCCAGACATCCAAATATGTTATGATTAATCTCATCGTTTGGCACGAGTCCATCAAAGTCCTATTAATGTAGGATTTTTTTAGGAATATTTTTGACTTAATAACCAAAAATATATAGTTAATGTACAGTTTTACACACACAATTGTTTGTGTGTTGAATTATAAAGATGATCTGGCATATACAAAGTCTTACAAACAAGTAAACAAAGTCAGTATCTGTTAAATAATAGCGTCAACATCCACAACAAATTACCCGTGACTTAATAATGGCCAGATGACGGGGTCTTTAGCAAAGCTCAGCCTCTTTGGACCCGCATGACCCTTTCCACACTGTTAACATTAACAGCACTACTTTCAAAATCTGTAAGCCAAGAAAAATCATTGATAAACGTTTTATTTGCAGAATGCTGCAGAATTTTTTATTAAAGCTTACCTTATTCACCAATCAGCCAAACGTATGCGATCACTTTTGAATGGGGGTTTTGATAGGAGAACGAAAAATAAGGCTTATTTCATGTGCTTTAGTAAATGTACAAACTATTATCAAGCAAGTTCAAGCAACTTTATTCTAACTTATTCTAGAGAAATGTTCACTGTATTATTTTCTGCCAATACAATATCTGTAACATAAAATAAAATGTATACTGTTTTTAATATGTAATAAATACATACATATTCTATAAAAATCCTATAATTCTAAATAAATCTCTCAATGATGTTGTATTTTTAGTGTGCCACTACTGACATTTTTTTTATGTCATAAGAAATTACGTCATCTAAAGAACATTCTCATAGAAAATGTGAATTTGTAGGATACGTCATGGAAACTGTTGTGTTTCTTGTTTTAAATTGTTTCCAGAATTGTTGTGCATGAAGGAAAGAATGGAAGAGAAAAGATGACATACTACAGTCTTTTTTTTTTTTCATAATGGGGACTGAGACTGTTAAACTCCAAAAATGCACCATGAATTATTGATCTTTTCAGGACTGGGAGAAGCAAATGGCAAATTAAGACTAAGACTTGTGTTTATTTAGCATTTTTAATGTTTGCTTTTATTGTGGATATAGAGGTTTCAGCAATATAAGATCCCAGATTCTAACTTTGGTAAATGGTGATCTATTTTTGACATAATTGATGCGAAATGTCATTGGCTCTTCCGCGTCTTATGATTGACTACAACACACCGAGTTGAGTGCAATTTTTTATTGAGATTTGAGAGCAATGGCAGAGCTGAATATTTTCAGTGACTATATATATATATATATATATATATATATATATATATATATATATAATTTGAAGGCTGTAGTTAATGTGATTTAATAACCTTTGCATTGCCTTTTTACTATTTTTGGATTAATTATCATAAATGCACATTTGTCTTTTAAATTTCATACATAATATTGATGTTCAGTGGTTCGGGGAAAGATTGGTGTTGCTGGCTCAAATGAATCTGTGGAAAAATAAAAAGATTAGAAAATATACTAACACCACTTGCATCAATTTTTTGTCCTCCAGTTAACAAAAATATGTTTGCTTTTTGAATGCTCAAGGTTTTCTCACTAAATGAATCTAAAGCACACAAAACAACACTTAACTTAAACATTTATTCTCCTTATTCAGTCTAAAGGAAAGCATGTTGTAATTACCTTCCATGCAGTGTGTGGTATTGCTGTTTGGGAATGTAAAAGGTCTGCAAATTTTCAAAGATCGATATACAGATATTGTTGCTTATTGTCTCCTAAAGAAAAAAAACTGATTCTGAATGCCTGAAATGAGTCGTCAGTAATTCCTGCCTTCATGCACAAACTATGTGGGTTTGTACGAAATTTGCAAAATGCAGTCTATTGGCTGCACGACATCTACTTTGAAATCAAACACTGTAGCTGTAGCTGAGACTAAATAGTTTCGTTTGTGTTGTCGACATGTCAAGGAGATCTTGTTTTCTGCACTGTGAAAGCAAATCCACTTTAAAGCACATCCGAAGGATAATGACTCTTGCTCGAATTGATACTGTAAAACGCTATTGTTACGGATTGTATCACTGTGTGTCATGTGCTGAAGAAGAGCTGAAATTCAGATATGGTAATGAGTGAGAGTACACCAATCAAAACACACTGGGTCATCTGACCAATCAGAGCAAAGTAGACCAATCACAACAGACTGGGTCATCTGACCAATCAGAGCAGAGTAGACCAATCACAACAGACTGGGTCATCTGACCAATCAGAGCAGAGTAGACCAATCACAACAGACTGAGTCATCTGACCAATCAAAGCAGAGTAGACCAATCACAGCAGACTGGGTCATCTGACCAATCAGAGCAGAGTAGACCAATCACAACAGACTGAGTCATCTGACCAATCAGAGTAGACCAACCACAACGGACTGGGACATCTGACCAATCAGAGCAGAGTAGACCAATCACAACAGACTGAGTCATCTGACCAATCAGAGTAGACCAACCACAACAGACTGGGACATCTGACCAGTCAGAGCAGAGTAGACCAATCACAACAGACTGGGACATCTGACCAATCAGAGCAGAATAGACCAACCACAACAGACTGGGTCACCTGACCAATCAGAGCAGAGTAGACCAATCATAACAGACTGGACCATCTGACCAATCAGAGTAGACCAATCACAACAGACTGGACCATCTGACCAATCAGAGCAGAGTAGACCAATCACAACAGTCTGGGTCACCTGACCAATCAGATCAGAGTAGACCAATCTCAACAGACTGGACCACCTGACCAATCAGAGCAGAGTAGACCAATCACAACAGACTGGGTCACCTGACCAATCAGAGCAGAGTAGACCAATCACAACAGACTGGACCATCTGACCAATCAGAGCAGAGTAGACCAATCACAACAGACTTGGCCATTTGACCAATCAGAGCAGAGTAGACCAATCACAACAGACTTGGCCATTTGACCAATCAGAGCTGAGTAGACCAATCACAACAGACTGGGTCATCTGCTCCTTTATGTAACAGAAATAGCTCATTTTCCAACAAGAGAAGAAAAAATGGCATCACTTGCTGTGAATACTCAGAAAATGTCAAGATGATTTGATGTCACTAATATTTTTAAAATTAAAGCTCTTAATGGACCTCAGGTTTTGAAAGCGCAGGTTCCAATACTAGTGTGCATCTAAGACTTGTCTTAACTCTGCTGGCAGGATATGTGACACTACACAGATTAAATGATAGGAAATCTACAATTTCCAAGGAAGAGATTCAAAGTATATAAATCTCTGAGGGGCATCAAAACATCTTCCAGGAAAAAAGTCTTCTTAAAGGACTCCTTAGTCTTGGAGCCACATATTAGAGTCTTAAAGAGATTATGAGCGAGTACGAAACCAAAATTATTTTAAATTGGGCAATGAAATGCCTGCTTTCCCAGTGTGGTCTGCCATGATGTTTTAACTCTCAGCAGCGAGGTCAAGTAAAGCGCACCTGGGTTAAAGCTCAGGCTGAAACAGGAACTCTTACGCTGCCAGAATAAACAGCAAGAATTTCCAACTGATCCAACCGTTCTGCAGAGATTACTGTATATTCTCATAAATGCTAATTTCCTTCAAAGAATGACAGAAATCCTCTTTTTTTTCTATCGTCTGGCCGGTATTAAACAGATGATTGTGCTGCAGCGGAATAATTCAACTCTTCCTGATTTTAGTCCCACATTTCATCTGTAATAATCATAAAAACCTATGACAAACCGCACATGCTCTAATTTCTAGTAGTTTCCATATTGAATCACCATTTACCAGCTCACAACGTAAATATTTTGTTAGCGACACACTGGCTGTAACCTCTTCTGGACATTCTGAACAATCCCACTTTAGGATGATTCCAGAGGTGTGTCTCTAGTCAGTTATAGAAGGAATTTTTATTGAGAAAAAAAAAATATGTGGGAAAATTCTCTGCGGTAAAAAGCACTTTCCACATTTTTTAGACATTACAGTCACTGATTCCATGTTTTAATAAAAAATGAAGTACATAAAATATTATCTAACATAATCTAATTTTAAACACACACCCTTAATCCAATAATTAAAATATATATATTTTTTTTTGCCTTCTGCTTGCATGCCTCTCAAATTATCACTACCTCCAGGAATCTAGAATTTCTGACTTCTCAGATGACCGATCTAAGCCTCCGTGTCGAAGAGCTGTGGAACGCTACGTCATCCAGGTCAGATACATTTTCTACTCCACCTCACCACGAGTCTGAACCTCACGCCAACAACCCTCCACTTTACGACGGAGACCCTAATTCTTGTTGAGCTTTTCTCGCTCAGTGCTGCTTGGTGTTTGCTCTCCAGATACGTCGCTATTCAACAGAAAGGGCCAAGGTTTCACATGTTTTGATATTGGGGAACTGCTGTAAGGGAGTCCCAAGCCTCTTTTTGTTCAGACTTACAGGATTTCCGTCTTGAAATGATAACGCTCACACAGGGCGGCCGATCTGTTACCGACTTCTCCATTCAATTCCAGATCCTTGTGGCTACCTTTGACTGGAACGATGGGGCTCTATGCTCAAGATTCCTGGAGGGGTTGGATGATGAGATCCAAGATGAGATCGCGGCTCACAAACTGCCATGTGATCTTGATGCCTTGATAGACCTGGCTCTTCATGTTGAGGATCGGATTGTGCGTCGACACCAGCGCCGGGCCACCCATCCTTCCTGGAGGTTAAAGCAGAGTTTTTCCTATCTGACCTCACCCTCATCTCAGCATTCTCTACCTGACCCTGAGTCCATGCAATTAGGGCGTCTTCATCTCACACCTCAGGAGAGACAACAACGCCTTACCCGAGGTCTGGGTTTGCCAATTTCTATAGGCGATTCATCAGGAACTTTGGGAACACCTTTAACATCCCTCACCTCCACAAATGTACCTTTCCGTTGGAATCATCAGGCTCAGAGGTCCTTTGATGAATTAAAGTCCCGTTTCATCTCTGCGCCTGTTCTCTCCATTCCAGATCCTGAACGGCAGTTTATTGTTGAGGTGGATGCTTCTGATGTCTAGGTAGGCACGGTCTTATCTCAGTGGTCCCCCAAGGATGGGAAGGTACACCCTTGTGCCTACTTCTCCCATCGTCTGAGCCCAGCGGAGCATAACTATGACGGTTGGCAGTCAGGTTGGTTTTGGAGGAGTGGCACCACTTGTTGGAAGGGTCGGCACAAGCCTTTTTGGCATGGACTGACCATAAAAACCTTGAATATATTCGCCCTGCTAAGAGGTTAAATTCTCGCCAGTACTCTTCTTTGGTCAATTCAGCGTCACACTTTCGTACCAGCCAGGATCTAAGAATGTCAAACCTGATGCTCTCTCTCGGCTGTTTGGGTCCCAAGGGGGTGAAGCACCAACAGAGACTATCCTTCCCCGTGGATTGGTGGTGGGGTCCGTTTCCTTGCAAGTGGAGATGGCAGGCCGTCAATGTTAAGTGCCAAGGGAGTGTCCTAGTGGGCAACCTTTTGTTCCAGCGGTACTGCGTTCTGAAGTCCTCCAGTGGGCCCACTCATCCAGGCTAACCTGTCACCCTGGAATTAGGAGATCTTTGATGCCATCCGCCAGCGATTTTGGTGGCCCTCCATGGGCCTTGATGTCAGGTAGTTTGTGTTGGCTTTCTCTACTTGCCCAGAACAAGACTTCTAACCACCCATCCGTTGGTCTGCTCCAGCCCCTACCCATTCCCTCTCGTTGATTTCGTCACTGGCCTTCCACACTCCAGAGGCAATATCGTGATCCTGATGGTGGTGGACCGATTCTCTAAGGCGGCCCATTTCATTCCTCTGCCCAAGCTTCCCTCAGGCAAGGAAACAGCTCAGGTGGTGGACCACGTCTTACGGATTCATGGCCTTCCAGTTGATATGGTCTCCGACAGGGGTCCCCAATTTGTGTTAGAGTCTTTCTTCAGGATTTCATCCCCAGACCAACGGGCAGTGTGAACGGGCCAACCAGGATCTCGAAAGAGCTCTCCACTGCTTGGTCTCCCAGAATCCTAGCTCTTGGTGTCAAGAGTTGACGTGGGTGGAATATGCCCATTTACGATCTGTTTACTGTTATGTCTCCGGTCTGATTCGCCTGTTTTTCTTGTGTTGTCTCAGAGCACTTGGCTTTGTTTTGACGGCTCAGAGTGTGCTTCGCTGTCATTGTGGTTGTTTGTTTCCCCACCCTCTGTTACCGCACCTGTTATTAATCTCTCTATCATCACTGATCAGTCCACAACCTGTTATTGATTACCTTTGATTTTCTCTCTATTTATTCTCCCCGTGTCATCTGTCTTGTGCCAGATCGTTGTGTTTGCTTCCCGCTACTCTGTTCCAGCCCTGTCGATATTTCTATAGTCGTGGCTTGTTTAGTCCTGTTTGAGGATCCAGTGCTGTTATATTTGTCAGTCAATAAACGTTTGTTGTGCCTGCAACTGAATCCCGTCTCGACCCCTTGATAACGGGAGCTTCATGCCCTGGATGTGCATCCCACAAATCTCCATCAACTGCAAGATGCTGTCCTATCAATATGGGCCAACATTTCTAAAGAATGCACCTTGTTGAATCAATGCCACGTAGAATTAAGGCAGTTCTGAAGGCAGAAAGGGGTCAAACACAGTATTAGTATGGTGTTCCTAATAATCCTTTAGGTGAGTGTATAAAAAATTGCCAACAAAATATATGAGTAACTAAAACTTATTAAAAATATATGTTTTAACATCTTTTTTTTCAGTTTACTTCAATACATCACAAGACAAGACAATCAAGTGATTTCTAGTGAAATATTCAAAATATTTATCTAAAAATATTGAAAAATGTTGAGACAGATAATGTATGATGTAAGTTGTTCATTTTCATAATCAGCACGCCTAAGAATGTGCAGGATCTAATGATGTGTGAATTTAAAGAAAGTGGCGTAATTTTCTGCTACTGGGGCCGCGTGTATAGCCAGTGATGACGGCTTTAAAACACCCCTCCCTGCATTGTAATGAATTGGCAAACATTTAGGCAGTCTGTGTTATCTCACAAGCAAAGGCCCTTTGAATAGCTGGCCGGGATTACCAGCAAGCTGTTGGGGAGAGATTGTGGAGGGGGCGGACACTGGGCGGCCTGGAAGTGGCCGTCACATGAAGGATGCCCAGGAAAACCCTTCACGTCTGTGACTGTGATTCAAAGAAACTCAAACCTAATTAGTCAGTTTGAAAAAAAAAAATTGTATTGTCTAATGCACTGCATTATGAAACCCAGATTGTGGGGTTGGTACGTGTTAATGGAAAAGTTTGTCCAAAAATGAAAATTATGTCATCAATTCACCCATGTGATGTTCCGTCAAACACAATGGGAGAAGTTCAGGAAAATCTCAAAGGTGCTTTTTTCCCACACAATGAAAGTGACAAGGGTTGAGCTTCAAAAATGATGCAAAAGTCCTGTAAAAGTAATAAAATATCGATTTAGCGATAAAATGACTGTGTGAACAGACCAAAAGTTAAACTGTTGTATGAAACCAACAAAAACCCCCCTCTGACCGCATTACATTAGTGTTAGACGTACACACACACACACACACACACACCTGTGACCGCATTACATTAGTGCTACTGCTCAACTGCCATTTGTGATGTTGTGTTGCTGCAACCTCTTTGGAACTACATTGCTTGGCGGAGGAATAAATGTGTTATAACGTTAGAGTTTTTTGTTGCTGCCTGGTGTTTATTTTATGAATAAAATTAATATTAAATTTGATATTATATATATTAAAATTAATATTTTTATGGAGTAACCCTTTTTTAAAAACGGCTACATTTTTGAAGCCGTGTTTTACAGTGAATTTAGAACAGGTTTTAGGTTAACAACGCCCCTTGGCTGTTAATTCACAGTAAATCACGGCTTTGCGGGGGTTATTGCTTTAATTAGCCGCAATTAGAAGTTCAAGGAAAATGTCAAAGTGGCTTTTTTCCAAACAGTGAAAATGAATTCGTCCCCTGTAGTAAATAATCGTATCCCTTTTTATCAATTTTTTGCCCCTGAATGTCTTGAACGTAACCCGACACCCTTGCCTCATTTAGTATACGTGGTTCTACAAATATGCAAATGAGCCCCGCCTCCACTCCCTTACTCAGCTCAGAGATCCACTGGTTGACGATCACACGTTGATCTGATTGATCACAAGGTCGTTTGTGACGTCAGAAACACCAGCGATTTCAAACCACGTCTTTGGTTCACTGCAGTTTTAAGGAGAAAATATAGATGAATAATAATGAATTTACACATGGTTTGTTTTAAAGCGTATTAAAAATACCACATAGACATACAGTATAAACAACATTAAAAGCTAAATATTCACCACTGGGGGGCTATTTTTTTTTTTAAAAGCAACACCATTACTTTCCATCAAGAACAGTTTATGAAGTCAAGTCTTTACTGTGTATCTGCTCACTTCTGGATTCAATAACCTGCACTTGGGTTCTGCAAACGTGCCTATAGTTGACTGATTACACTTAAGTGATACTGACCAACAATTTTAATTGTTATTGGCTGCAAAATCTTCGAATGGATCAATTTGCCATATTTAAATTTAAATGCGTACGAGATTTGGAGATTACCGCAGATTGGAAGCTTTTTAGCAAATATTGGACAAGCTATCGTATGACCTCAAAAGACGTGCAGTATTGTCATATTACTTCCTTGGTGTGTTTCATTATATGTAATAAGCACTATGGAGATTCCAATAAGCCTTTTCTGTTCCATGGAAGAAAGAAAGTCATACGGGTTTGGAACGACATGTACAAATGATCATTTTTGGGTGAACTATTCCTGTAGGCAAAAAAGACATAATACATAAATGATAAATGATGTTTGCCTGCTCTCGTAGATGTCCGTTTGTATAAAAGTTTCCCAACACCGTTTTATAGCTCTGACCTGAGGTTAGATATCTCCAAGTCTCTAAATTATTTGTGGAGAAAGAGCTGGTTTAGATTTAGACAATTGCGATTAAACAATATGTAATGGAGGTCCAAATTTGGCCGCTTGATTTTACATTTCCACAGGAACCGATATTGCTGCCATCTCGATTTTTGTTATCAAACGTAGCTAAAGAGAGTGATTCATAGGCGACTGGAAAAATGGACGCTGCTTCTGCTTTAAGCAAAAACATGATTGCACTCCACCCAAACTCAACATCTCAAAATTCACCATCCACTTGGATCAACCATTGATGCTGGACAGTAAAATTCAACGTTGACATTTAGCACAGAACGGAAAGAATCATTCTGTTTCAAAACCTTGTCAGCTGACTTACTGTCTGATGGACAACAACCTTCTGAAACCCAAATAGAAACTCATAAGTGACTGAACTGGAAATGTGCTACGTAGGCCTAGAAATATGCTAAACAGTAACTCACACAATTTAAACACACACTGGTAAAATATCTGATATAATGAAATACTTACAATTTCTTAAATTGTAATGAAAACACGTCTACTTTTGAATGGCCGTCAATGGAGAAGGATGCTAACAAGCTAATGCTAGCATGTTGCATAGCTAATGACATACTCTAATAAGCATAAAAAAAACAACACACACAAAAATTAGCTAAAATATTCTTTTGAATTAGTTTTGAATGCAGCAGTGCTATTTGTTGTTTCGATGTATTTCTCATTTGGGTGGGAACAATTTTAAGACTTAAAATACCAAGTAGCCTTTAGCTAGGTTAAAAATTGACGTATGTTTCCTACATGTTGAGCTGGAGCCAGCGCCAGACCTTCCCTGGCGTGGTCATATCTGGATTTATACAATTGTTACACATTAGTACAGAGTGCGTCCTGTATGAGTCATTGTGCAGACCAATTTCAACTGAAACAGGTACATGGAAAACAGCAGACAGAAAACAGAAGCTAGACCCCAAACAAGCGCCGGCTGTAAACTTTGCTCTTTGTTAAATGTGGAGCGCAAGGGGGAAAACGACGTCTATGAGCCATAAAGATGTTTCAAACTCCCATTAAAAAACACTCATATGTACATTTTATTATTATTTTTAATTTCACACTTTAAATTGCTATGAATGTATAAAGGAAAGTATATATATATATATATATATATATATACAGGTGTTGTACAAATGTTAAAATAAAATAAGAAAATCAATAAAAACCATTTTGTCGCTCTTTAATGTGTTGTGACAGTTTGCTGTAGTACCTCAGTTCACGCGATCAGATTTTTTATTACTTCTTATAGCAATATATATATATATATATATATATATATATATATGTGAACATCAGGAGGTATGTTGTTTCAACTGCAGAAAGACGTCAATACGCAGTTTTCAACGTTAATCTTCTTACTCTCCTGTCTGGTTTGTTTGTCGGACAAAATGGCTGATTAGGCGTTATGATTGGTCAGATCGCATGTCAATCAAACCCGTGAGATATACGTTTATTTAATAACATAACATTATTAAAATGGCATTTTTTTCACATAAACTTGGTGGCCGTTTACATGAAAGATTTTTACTAAAAACCTGAAAAATTGTATGCGTTTTGGCCGTTTATTTGCAGAACAACATTCTTTTGGGGGCCTGAAAGGATCAACAAAGGAGGTTTGTTGATAAAGGAAAAAGGAGGCGGGAACTGGCGAATGTTCAAGAAACTTCAATCTCAAAATAAACTTCGTAACTTCAGAAACTTCATCTCAAAATAAACAAACAACAAAACAAAAGTAAAGCTGCAGCCCCTCATGGACGACTGCCACATATAAACATAATACAAACACCAATATAAATAGTCCAGGCCAGGTCCTCTTTCATCTTGCACATCTCGTCACTCCTCCTTTTATCCTTCCGGAGCTCCCCCGTGGGACTCGAGGCCGGTGCGGCGCGCAGGTGGCGCTCCGATCCCAAGGCTGAGCCTGCACACAGACACCATTTTTATTTCTGTGTAAACTACAAAAACGTGACTTTGCAAAAACGGTGATGTCATGCGCATGTGTATTAAGTCTATGGGCCATATTTAAACGATCTGAAACGCAAGTATCAAGTATCTTTGTGGGCGGGTCTTGGGCACTGTTGCTATTTTACCGGTGGGATAAATGACTCTTGTGCCCGACGCAAGTTTAAAAGGGGTTGGTCTGAAGTAGCTTCATTATTCGCAAAAATAAAAACTGCTGCATTTGTGTTGATGAGAAAATCAAAGTGTATGCGTGTTGTGCACCGGCTACATTATTGCTAAGCATGCGCGCTTAAATCATATGACTCTCATTACGGCTGTGATCGTTAGTTGTCCGTGTATTACAATGGAACAAAACAGATATTAATAATTCAATTAGTCTATAATTTAACATTAAATCAGATAATAAATATGGTTTATTCCTTTAAATTTTAAGTTAAAGTCTTGCTACCGTGTTTTATACGGTAAATTTCTGGCAACCACAGCTGCCGGTATTTTACCGTAAATTGAACACTTTTTTTTTTACAGTGTACGAATGGTTTATCACCACATTTAGTCAAAGGTTCATTGTGGATTTTTACGATTTCAGATTTCCTCACCCCTAAATGACACAAACTGTAAAAACAAAATAATTCATTGTCTATCCATCTAAGTGGGCCGCTCTTGGCTAGAATGGACTGTGATGTGGACCAGGCTTTATACTGATAGTCAAAAGTATTGGTAAGATTTGGTAGATGTGTGCCACACTGATACAAATGATCTTGGACACAAATGGAAAGGATTAATAGACAATTAAGTCCTAGTAACTCTGTTCAACAAACCGCTAGGAAGGAAGTATCCCTTTATGACTGTTCAAACCCTCTGCCGAGATCCAGACATGTATTTCCACTAAAAACCACAAGAGCTAAATTGACACATCTGGTAAAATACAAGAGTTTGTTTTGATGCGCTTTGTACTTTCACACTGATTTTCCAGACTATTTTCTAAAATAAAACAAAAAAAAGTGCATTTCAAATAGCTTATCCCAGGGTCACTTGTGAAAAGATATGATGTGCACTTGTAGTGTCAAAGAAGCGTGCAAAGAAAAGATGTGCACTTGTAGTGTCCTTAAAATCTTAAAAGCATATTTTAGAAAATGTTATCAGATTATATGATAATCAAATAAAAGGCCACTTAAGTGCACTTAAAGAGAGCACACTTTCATGACTGATTCTAAACACTTTTCAAAGTGCACTTCGCATGTCAAATAATGTAATAATTGCAATAATGCTTTAAGTTTAACCGTAAATTACACTGTTTTAATAATCTTTTGTTGTGCTTTACAGAAGTACTTATTTTCATATGTTGACTAACGAACTAAAGCATAGAATTTTAATTTAAACATATGCTAATCAATATAACATTTAAAGTATATATATTAGGGCTGTCAAACGATTAATCGCGATTAATCGCATCCAAAATAAAAGTTTGTGTTTAGATAATATATCTCAGTGCACTGTGTATAATTATTTATATATATATATATATATATATATATATATATATACACACACACACAAGCATGTATATTTAAGACAAAAATATTATTTATATATAAAATATTTATATTTATATATAATATAAATTATTTATCTATATACAGTATATACATGAAAATATTTCTTAAATATATACAAGCATGTGTGTATTTATATATATATATATATATATATATATATATATATATATATATAATTATACACAGTGCGCCCACATATATCATCTAAACACAAACTTTTATTTTGGATGCGATTTATTGCGATTAATGATTTGACAGCCCTAATATGTCCTAAATTGCATAAGTAGTATCATTACACATTTAAATACGTGACATACAAGTTATAATGGATTATTAAAGTTTATTTTGAGTTACCATAAATGTTTTATGCTGTACACTGTTTTAATTATTCTGATTTTTTTTGATTATTTTAATTTCTTCCATGTAAAGCACTTTGAATTGCCATTGTGTATAAAATGTGCTATATAAATAAACTTGCCTTGCCTTGCCTATATGTCAAAGACAATATATACGTAATTATGAAAATACATTGAAAGAAGTCCGACTTAAGTTCTAAAACGAAAGTTAATCTATTTGCATTTTATAGCAATTTCAGTTTATTTAATAAAAATTACATTCAGACTTAAGTATATTCTTTTATGTCTGTAAGCACTCTTTTTAAAAGTATACGTACTTCTCTTTTAAGAAAGGCAGGCATAACAAACGGAAAATATATAAACCTAAATATAGCTTGTAGTTTTTGTCACTAAGATACTGATTATTGAAAAATCATTATAGCTTACCAACATTTACCAGCTCTCAAAATATTCTTTGATGGGTTTCAGTTTGGATTAAGTTTATATATCATAAGATATATTATCTGTCACTCTTTTCGGTTATGATAAATGGTCATTTTTTATGTGTGTTCCAGTCATCCATTTTTAAAGGGAATTTTCCTCTCATTAAAAAGCATTATTTGGTTTCCAGCCTGTACTTACACAATGTTGTGAATTGACCACACATGATGAAGGTTTGAGTTGTGGAGTGACTGAAGCTGAGAGCTGCTGATCAAGTAATGAAAACAAGATAAGGCGAAACACGTTCGGTGGTTTATTTCATTTCTAAACAAAAACCACATCGATGACAAACTGATTTAGTAATTAAATTGTTGGGATTGTGTTAGATGGGAGAAAAGCCGGAGGCATGTTGGCATCAAACAAAAAATGTAAAAAATCAGTAAGACAGAAGAAAAAATATATATATATATATATACTGTATGTACAACTTATGCACTGTACTGTAGGGAGCATTGTGAGAAAGCTTGTCTCTTGGCAGTGCCTCAGCTTCAGCGTCTGCACAGTCATCAGCGGCGAGACGCCCCAAAAGAGTCAGGATCTGGGAGATCGGGCAGGACACAACACGGGGAAGACACACTGGAAAATATCCAGGAAAACTTTGGTGAACATCTTTATGATTATAAACTTGAAGACACAACGGCTACATTCACAGAGCAGCAGAATAATGACAGTCCTGAGTTATCTATCTATCTATCTATCTATCTATCTATCTATCTATCTGTCTGTCGTCCGTCTGTCTGTCTGTCTGTCTGTCTGTCTGTCTGATTTTTACCAAGGAAACGGGATGTGTCAGCAGGGGTGAGGAGTCGCCAGTCAATGACGTCATTTCCCTCGTTTTCTGCTCGCACTGCCAAAGTAACCATGGCGGCAGATGTTGACAACTGGCTTATGCCCGTTATGCCTAGCAGGACGCTCACGCTGTTGTTGTTTTGTTCAAACATTAAGGACAATGGCAAGCAGATTTTGAGACAAAAAGAGGACTAAAACGAAGATCAACATCTTTCAAGATGCAGAGAGCTCCACGTCCGTGACTAACTTCGACTTGACGAGTGTTGCACGTAAGTTACTTTGTTAGACAGGTGAGAACATGTACATAAAACTAATCAACGTTATTTAGTTCAACATGATGGAATGTTAGAATATGATCTGTATGTTATTCTAATGGTGATCTAGCTTAACGTATTTAGTCTCACACAGCGGACAGTTGAAGACTGGAAAAATGTTGCCTGGTCTGATGAGTCTCGATTTCAGATGGTAGAGTCAGAATTTGGCGTAAACATAATAAGAACATGGATCATCATGCCTTGTTCCCACTGTGCAGGCTGGTGGTGGTGGTGTAATGGTGTGGGGGATGTTTTCTTGGCACACTTTAGGCATCTTAGTGCCAATCGGGCATTGTTTAAATGCTCTCGCTGCATTAAATACTTTCGCTGCATCGGAAATCGACACATTGGGGAACGCCTTCAGCGTGATGCCTGTATGTAACTAGTCCAATTTTGATTGGTGTTGCGTCATGACGTCATCAGGCGTGCGCTCCCCGTGGATCAGGTCCCACGTCTGTCGAGGAAGCGCGGCACCTGCATCCATGGGGATCCCAAAGGGATCTGGCTAATAATGTTGAGACGGCTTCGACCCTTTCTCAGCAATGGTCGGCCAGTTCTCGTGGTCCCGCTCGCGAGGTGGAAGCCCGCCCAGCGGCTTCTTCTGCCCGCGAAGAGGACCAGATGTTCGAATTGTCTGGTTCTGAGGAATCAGATAGTTTAAACATTGAGGTAGGAGAACGTGAAGCTCCATCGTCACATTCTCCTGCCTTTGAGGGGCTGCTGGAGGTTGTGACCAGGGCTGTGGAAAACTTAAAGATCGACTGGCCCCCAGAAATGCAAGCCCGGCCACAACCTTTACGTCGGAGTCTGCCATTTGTCACTGATCTCCACACCGAGGTGTCGAGATCGTGGAACAAGCCCTTCTCTTCCTGTTTGTCCAGCCCAAATGTACACATACTGTATATTCATCTATCATGGGTGCAAAAGAGAAGGGCTATGGGACAATGCCTTGGGTCGAAGAGGATTTTGTATCACATCTCTCACCCGATGCTGCATCGTCCCTAAGGGCTCCGGCGCTTCCCTCCAAGCTCTGCCGTACCACCTCGGCATTGGTTGGGAAGGCATATATGGCGGTGGGTTGGGCTGGTGCATGCCTGCACACAATGGGGCTTCTGCAGGCATACCATGCCGACCTCCTCAAAGAGGTGGACGAAAGTGGGGAGGTCACGTTCCACGATATTCGTGAAATGCATCCAGCGGTCGACCTGTCTCTCCATGCTACTAAAGAGATGGCCCGCGCCATTGGCCGCTCTATGGCAGCAATGGTAGCCATTGAGAGACACCTGTGGCTGAATCTGTTGGGCATCGGGGACAAAGACAGGGCTTTCCTCCTCGATGCCCCGATTCCGTCTTCTGGCCTCTTCAGCGACGTAGTCAATACTGTCGTCGAGAGGTTTCAGGAGTCGAAACGACAGTCAGACGCGTTAAAATATCTAATCCCCCGCCATTCCAAGTCTCATGGGTCTGCTGCCAGGGGGCAGCTCCTCACACCTGCAGCAGCAGAAGGAGAGTGTTGCTTCTCATGCTCCCCCGAGAAAGGTCTGGAGTCAGGGGCAGGACTCTCAGGCAAAGTCTTCCAAACCGAAGGCAGATCAGACGTCATGCCGCAACACCAATCAAAATTGGACTAGTTCCATTTAGGCTTCCAACGCATCATGCTGAAGGCGTTCCCCAATGTGTAGATTTCCGACGCAGCGTTTCATTCCCTTCCCAGGGAACGAGTTTCTGACCATGTCCATCCCTTTATGGCCACCATGTGCCCATCCTCTAATAGCTACTTCCAGCAGGATAATGCACCATGTCACAAAGCTCGAATCATTTTAAATTGGTTTCTTGAACATGACAATGAGTTCACTGTGCTAAAATGGCCGCCACAGTCACCAGATCTCAACCCAATAGAGCATCTTTGGGATGTGGTGGAACGGGAGCTTCACATCCCACAAATCTCCATCAACTGCAAGATGCTATCCTATCAATATGGGTCAACATTTCTAAAGAATGCTTTCAGCACCTTGTTGAATCAATGCCACGTAGAAATTAAGGCAGTTCTGAATGCGATTAGGGTGTTTCTAATAATCCTTTAGGTGAATGTACATCAATATACACCTTTGTTATTGTAAGAGGTTAGCGACCCCTTGATTAAATAAAATAATAACCCCTGCAGAATTAATGGGACCATAACAATAGATAATTTTACTCGCCCCTCCATTTTTACACTTCCACCTTCCATTTCAGGGATACCGGCAATCCGTAGGTTCCACCGCCTTTTGCATGCCTCCAATTCGTCCAGCTTTTCCCAGTTGCATTAGGTCAAGAATTACACATTAATGTTTAAGAGTAACTAACAACACAACTTACACAGGCGCCATCTTGGCCCCTCACTAGAGTGTAGATAGACTTGGTTAACTTGGTGGTTAGCTTTTGTTACAGCACTAAAAAATCTCAAATTCTTCTCAAATTTGATCTGATCTATATGTTTTCATATAGGGACCTCAACGACGGACATCCACTTGTTTGCATATCGCATGCCAAATCTTTCTCAAGTGCTCTCGTAAAAGGAAGTACAGTAGTGCAGATTTTTCAATGAGGTAAGAGCACTATATATAGCACAATGTGACCACAATCCTTGCTTAAAAGACTTACGTTTTTAGGTTCATAAGTGTCGCCTAGATTCTGATTTTGACAGTGCTGTTTTAAAAGCTTAACTTCCCAGGATCGGAGCCAGTCGCTAATGTGATGACAAATGATGGATATAATTTTGAAAAAAAATCTCCTCCTAGAGAGATGGTGGCAGCGAGTCTTATAAAGCTGAGAGTGCTTAGTTTATAGCAGCTTGCTTTCCCGGTCACTGCAAGGGCTCCCTTCCGCTACTCAATATACTTTACTGGCAAAACATTTAAAACACCAACCAGTTTTTTCCTTTTTTTTTCCTTTCTTGAATTTGAGTTATTGTCAGACAAACTGCATGACTCATGGAATATATTTATTTAAAAAAACATTGAAAATAAATTATCAGACCGCGTGAAGACAACAAAGATTTTTTCTACAACCTATTAATGAGATTGTTTCTACAACCCAATAATACTTAAAAAACATATAAGTTTCTGTATAAAAAAAGAAAAATAATAAATATATAAATAAAATTGTCCTCCGAAGAGGGGGGGTGGAGGTGGGTAAAAAAAAAATGAAATGTCTCCTTTTGCGTTGCAAATTCCTACGTTTTGGAAAGACATGAGGACTGAATGTTCTTTCCTTTAACATCGTCGAGGATAAATTAGAGGTACAACCACTTATTCCTGCAAGATTTATTAATGCCATGCATTGCTTGGTGGAATAGCTGATCATTTTCTCTTTTTTTAATTTCTGCAATGCGTTTGTTTTAGCTTGTAAGAAGCACTGATGTGGTAAAAGAGACTGGGAATGATGACTGAATCAGTTTTTAAATATTGGTCTTCTATCCACGAAAAGCCAAACTGTAAATCGATTTTAATATTTAAAAAAAAAGTCTTAAAAGGCGCAGATAAACAAGCAGATGATCTCTGCAGCCATGATGGGGTTTTCAAAGAGAGTGAAAACGCATTCAGCTATCTTTCAGGCGCATATGGTGTTTGAATGGGTCTCAAAGGACTGTCGACTACTTTATCAATCTCAGCTGAATGATTTAATGCTTATTAAACAAACAAACAAAAAAAGACTATAACAAACAATGCTCCCAGTCAAGTATGCAGAAAGCAATTACATTTTTAATAGTGACCTAACAGTCAAACCAAAACTAATTAAACAACAATATTGTATTAAATAATAAATGGTTTGGTTTGTAATTCGTTTGGTTTTTAATTTTATGTGGGAACACTATTTTTTTTTTTTTGGTTGCATTTTTTCTTATACTTATGCAATAAAATTAGATGTTTCCATCCATGCATGATGTCTATATTTGATATCTGAAATGATTTGATATTAAACATCAATTTAATGATGAAAAAGAGCAGAAATACCCTTTTAATGTCCAGATATACGAGAAATGGCTATTTGTTAGAAATATACAAGAACTTTAATAAAAGATTAAATTACTCCTTGAACAATTATGAGATTTGGGCTACGTCCACATTAATCCGGATACATTTGAAAACGGGGTTTTCGTTTAAAAACGCTCTCCGTCCACACTAGCGTTTTCAGGTGTTTTCCGACGTTTCAGTGTGGATGAGAAACTTCTAAATTCACTTTACTGCTCATGCGTGAAACTTCACAAAAGCTCACCGAGATGATACAGATGGGAAAATAAATAATAATGTCATCGCGCAATAACAGGATAATTTTATTTAGCAAAATATCTCACGATAACGGATGCGTCCAGGTTGCATTCAGTCACCATATGGTTGGTCTAAAACGCAACTGCTCTCCTGTTTTGCCGCAGGACAGCAAATATGAGTAGACTACATAATCTGTTATCTTTGCAGTACTGTGCTATAAAGAATAGCACATATTAAGTAACATAGAAAGTAACATATTTTAGCAATAGTGTAAAAATGAATAATAGGCACAATACCGATAAACATGAATATCTATTGGTACTACATGGATCACATGACTAAACTTACATCATCGTTTTGAAATACCTCCGGTTTCACTGTCCACACTACAACGCGAAAACGGCGTTTTCAAATTTATCAACTTTGGAGAGCGTTTTCCAAACGATACGTTTTTGTTGACTTAAAACGGCATCTCAGTGTGGACGGAAGGCCAAAACGGAGAGAAAAATATACGTTTTCAAACGAAAACGTATTAGTGTGGACATGGCAGTGCCCCTATTATTGTCATAATGTGGGTTTTGTGTGTTTTCATTATTAGTCCCCATCTATGAATCATCCCAGGTGTTTCTTATTTCTCACGCCCCCTTGTTATCTTGTCTAGTTCGTTCGTCCTTGATTATTTAAGCCCTGTGTTTCTGCTGTCTTTGTTAGTCGTTGAATGCATGTATGTTACGTTGGTTTTTTTGATTCCGAGTCCTGTTCCTAGTCTATGTATCCTGTTCTGGCATTTGTTAATTAAGCTACGTACACTGCGTCTGGATCCAGCCTCAGCACAATTTCTCCGCACAATCTCACAGAACGACTAACCACAAAATGGGTCCAGCAGTTGTCAGCAACCGGGCTCTGGGAGAATACCTGTCGACGTTATTGCAAGAGGGCCAGTCCGTCCAGAGGTACGCGAAGGATTTTCTGTCCATTTGCCATCTGGGAGCGCTAGATGATATCCAGCTCATGGGCCTGTTTCTGAATGGGCTGGATTATGAGATCGCTCGATGGATGCCGCGGGACCTTCATAACTGGATTCTTGACCGGTATATAGCTCAGGCTTGTTCCTTGGAGGACCTCTTCTCCATTACTGGCTCTTTCTACTAGACGCCTCCCGAGTTCACATTACCCGCGAAGCCCTCGTCGTCTTCGCCGCTGGTTCATACCTCGGTTGTAACGAGTGGTTATTTCAGTCAAAGTTGCTCTTCTATCAGCTTGAATCAGTCGGCCCATTCTCCTCTGACCTCTAGCCTCAACAAGGCATTTTCGCCCACAGGACTGCCGCATACTGGATGTTTTTCCCTTTTCACACCATTCTTTGTAAACCCTAGAAATGGTTGTGTGAAAATCCCAGTAACTGAGCAGATTGTGAAATACTTAGACATCAACGACCATGCCACGCTCAAAATTGCTTAAATCACCTTTCTTTCCCATTCTGACATTCAATTTGGAGTTCAGGAGATTGTCTTGACCAGGACCACACCCCTCAATGCATTGAAGCAACTGCCATGTGATTGGTTGATTAGATAATTGCATTAATGAGAAATTGAACCGGTGTTCCTAATAATCCTTTGGGTTAGTGTATAATGTGTAAGATTGCTGTTTGTGAATGTTAAAAGTCTGCAAAGTTTCAAAGATCAAAGTGCAGATAAATTAAGTTAATGTCTCCAAAAGAAAGAGCCAATTCTGAACGGCCTGAAACAAGTCGTCAGTAATCGTCTTCCTGCATGAACCTATGTTTGTAACAAATTGCATAATGCCAGTCTATGGTTTTCATCAGCTGCGCTACTGACAAACATCTACTTTGATACGCCTTTAAATACTATAGTTGTAGCTGAAGGCTAGAAAGTTTTCTTTGTGTAGTCAACATGTCGAAAAGGAGCTGTTAAAGTAAATCTGTTTGTATCACTGTGTATTAAAAGCAAAGGAAGATCTACAGCTGAAATTCACATATGGTAATGGCCGTTTAGTTTTTGACACACTCTGAAATTAGAGCAGAGTTGTCACGGGAGGATTACAAAAAGTCGAGAGGAGGACTCAAGTGCAAAAAGTGAAATATTTATTAACAACTGAAAACCAAAACACAAAGCAAAAACCCACGAGGGGGGGGGGACATAATAAATGAAACATAAAACTGAACTAAACTAGAAACACGAATACTGGATGCGAACAAGAACAAGGCAAGGAATACGGACAACAATCGACAAAGATCCGACAAAGACAGCAAACAAGAGGAGGGGAACAAATCAAGAGGGAACAGGTGGAGAAACTCAAACACTAATCAGGTAACGAGGGGGAGGGATCAAACAATGACAGAGGCACATGGCCCAACATAACAAAACACCCATGTGCAACACAAGACAGAACAGACATGTGACAAGAGTAGACCTATAATAAAAGACTGGCCAATCTGACCAATCAGAGCAGAGTAGACCAATCACAACAGACTGGTCCATCTGACCAATCAGAGCAGAGCAGACCAATCACAGCAGACTGGACCATATGACCAATCAGAGCAGAGTAGACCAATCACAACAGACTGGGCCATCTGACCAATCAGAGCAGAGTAGACCAATCACAACAGACTGGGTCACCTGACCAATCAGAGCAGAGTAGACCAATCACAACAGACTGGGCCACTTGACCACTCAGAGCAGAGTAGACCAATCACAATATACTGGGCCATCTAACCAATTAGAGTAGAGCAACAGAGCTGATCCCTCCAGCCAAGATAAAGACAGGCTTTTACAGCCCTTCCTTCATCGAACCCAAGAGCATGTCCTGATATTGTCCTGAAGTTAGAAATGCTCCTGGGTTAACATAATTTGTTGATCCTGGAACAACATTCCTGTCTGAAAATTTTAATATAACCAACCCATAAATTATCCCTAAAATCAGAGGGAAATGATAGGTGAATATGATGTAGAAGCATACCAGCAAGGTTCTTCCCTTCGTGTTGTCCTTGTCACCTCTCATCTTTACCAAAGTGACAGAGGGCACCCTTGCCCCACTTAGGGAAGCGTGCGTTCCTCAACATCTCGACAACTGGCTAAGGGACACAGGGACATGGTCCTTGAACACCTAGCCCGACTGGGACTTCAGGTCAACTGGGAGACAAGCTTTGAATGCATTGGCACTACTTCTAGTTGTTGACTATGCTTCTGGCTATGAGGAGGTTTCGACATTTGATCCAGGGCTAGCACGTATTGGTCCAGATGGACAACCCCGCGACAGTGGGCTTCCATAAACCACCAGGGCGGTATACGCTTTCTTCAAGTCACAACCCACTCGCCATCTCCTCCTCTGAAATCAACAGAGACTGAAGTTTAGTAGTAGGAAATTACTGGTCATCCAATTTTTAATGTCAACTATGCATTCCTGATTTGCGATACCTCTATAACTTGGCCATCGATAGCCACGTAAATCACTAGTTTTATTCAATATTTACTTGCCGATGTACCGGCACCAACATTCGTCATCATAATTAAAGAGCACCACCCTGCTAGCTGTTTAAATTCTGTACAAAATTTTAAGATGTTAAATGCTTTACAACCATTTTTCCAAGTAGCACAGTCATATAACTGACGTCTTGGGACGTCTTTTGACCATACGTCAACATCCGCCTTTTTAGGGTACCCTATGACGATCCCGGGCCATCATACAACTGACGCTTTACCTTTAACGTCAGTTAGGTGACGGGGTAGGTTTAGGTCTGGGGTAGGGTTAAGATCCGATAACGTCATCTAACCGACATTTAAGGGTACCCTCAAAGGCGGATGTTGACGTATGGTCAAAAGATGTCCCAAGACGTCAGTTATATAACGTCTTGGGATGAGACTGCGCTGTTCAAAGTTAGTTAATTGTAGTTAACCCCCTGAGCCCGACGGCATCGTCGACGATGCCACACGTCACCTCCGATAAATGTTTACATAACTCGATGACAGATTTATCGATTTTCTTACCGTTTTTTCCAGCAGAAAGCTAACGAGCTAGCCATCACGGGGGTGTCTTTCGGGTCTTTCTAGCCTTTACAGAAGGTTTTCTATCCAGCCTGGAACTTGTGCTTCCTTTCAGAGGTTTTCAGCAATAAATCCAAACGCTTTATGTCAAACTTTGATACTCTTGAAGTCCATAATTCATAAATATTCCGTCATTTTTGCCGCTAGCTCGATGCTAGCGGACATTCTGGATATCACGTGATGTTTTCACGTGATGGTTTTTGACCAATTACAGGCTGATCCGTAGTAAACATTGGTGTGCGTCATTACGCATGAACCAAGCGCTGATATAGTGTAGAGAGATAGAGAGACTCACGGAGACGCGCGATTCACAGAGAAACACAGCGAAATGGACGTAAATAAAGCGCTGGTCTATTTTGGTGCATTGCAGGATGAAGGATTTTCAGGAGAACAGAGCTTTTTGACAGATGAGGAACTAGATTACCAGGATAGACCCAGCTGAAGTGCCATTTATTTATTTACTGTAAAAAAAGTATTATAGTAGTATAAATGTATTATAAAAGAATAAAAAGAACATAATAAATAAAAGAATAAATAAAATAGAAATGCAAAACCTGTGATGTGGGCCTCTGTGTGATTGCTGATAGAAACTGTTTTGAGGCTTGGCACCAGTGAATTTCATGAGGCCCAGCTGAAGTGCCATTTATTTATTTACTGTAAAAAAGTATTATAGTAGTATAAATGTATTATAAAAGAATAAAAAGAACATAACAAAATAAAATAGAATTGCAAAACCTGTGATGTGGGTCTCTGTGTGATTGCTGATAGAAACTGTTTTGAGGCTTGGCACCAGTGAATTTCATGAGGCCCCAAACGCCTGGACTTCTTTTGGAAAAATGTCAATAGTTTTTGTTCTATACAAGTTATAATGTTTATTCCTGTGCTCCAGGACTCCAAAGACATGAACAAACTATTTTCCAGAGGAAAATTGCTTAGCTTTTATTTATTTGTGTGTGATTTCAATAAATAATTGAGTGATTCCATTTCCGATTTATTTTTTAATTTGTCTTTATGGTCCCATAACTTATTTTACATTCAGGTGACATCAATGTAACACAAATATGCTGAAAGTTCAATTTGTCCTGAAAAAAAAGAGGTGTGTCAATTGTCTGTGCACCAAAGGGTTGATATTTTACAAGCTTTTTTAGTAAATGACACCAGACAGAAAATTTATTGTAAAAATACCCTTAGGTCTCAGAGGGTTAATAATGGAACCTTATTGTAAAGTAGGCTACCACACTTTTTTGGCACAAGATATGTTTTGCACAGATAGTTTAATTGGCCGGAACTACATATAAAAATAATCCTAACGAACTAAAAATGTTTCATTTATTTTATAAGTGACATGTATTTTTAAGTGCATGTTATCATAAGAACAACCAGTTGAAAGCTGTATTTGATTCATTAAAAAGAACCAACTCAAGAGTCATTCATTCAGGAATCAGACTACACTAGTTGTACTACCTGTTCTGTACATTCAGTAGTGGTGTTGAATAAATATTGCAAGAAACTTGAGTATTCTTGAGCATTGGTGGAGCAGTGCACAAGAGAGAACCGGTAACAGAACCTATTTTATGTTTTAAATGGATCTCAAAAAGCACTGGTTCTCAGTTCCCAACCCCACTAACAACGGAAAAAGAAAAACAATCCAATGAGTTCATGCTTTGGTGTAAGATGACCCAAAATAGATGTTAAATGCATTACAAGATGCAAAGTGACCCAGCTTTGGGGTGAACAAAAGGTTGACACTAAGCGAAATTGGTGAATTGAAGAGTCCATAGAAACAACCTGCTTTGCAGAGTCCAAGTTTACCACAAGATTGGACAATGGATTTAACATGATCCATTGGGATCCATGACCCTGCTTTTCTTGAAAAAAAAAAAAGAGGTCATGTTGAGTTCTGATTCAGTGAACTAAAACTTGGCAACACTACTTCTTCTTCGGGAGACTCGATGGAAACTTGTTCATCACCATTGCCATTGCCACTTTAACTGCTTTTCCATGCCATCGCTCCGGTACCCTATGCAGAAAAGGGGCCAAGAGATGCCGGGTTTGAACCACAGCCCAGACCCGCCACCATTTAACTGGTGATCCCAGCATAGTGGTTAACCTCCAGATGTTTCAATCCTTCCTACTGTAAAATTGGGGTTTAGGCTCTACACCCATCGTTATGGATGTCATTCCAGTGCTACATTCAACCTGCAATGTCCAGACTCTTGGACAATGTTATCAAGGGGTATAGGGAATAATTCTGTGTGATGTAAGCAAAGTAAGCAAGTGAATCCAAGGTGCTAAAGGCAAATCCCAAGAGTTTATTTACACATTACAGTGGGGAAAAAACAAGGGGGAAAAATCCAGGCATGGGAAAAGAAGAAGGGAACTGGGCAGCAATCAAAGATGATTGGGAAAGATGTCATTACCTCCAGATTTACAGGGAGTAGAACCAATGTTGGAAAATAATCATAATTATTTCATAATTACACACAAGTTGTAGTAGTTTTTGAAAATGTAACTGGTTTTAATTGTATTTTCACTTTCATTCACTTTCGTTTTAATGGTTTATGGTCTTCGAACAAAGTTTTGACAAATATAAATCTTATGTAACATGATAAAAATCTTCACAGCATCATTTTTGAATGAATATATCAATTTCTTTAAAAAGAAACATAATAAAACTAATATTTTTGAATGCCACAAATAAATAAATATTATTTATTCAACATTAACTGAAAATAGAAAGTAAAGTAAATATGAAAAAAGTTTCTGTAGTTGTATTTACTGTAGTACATACTATAATACATTTCAGTGTAGTTTTTGCAAACTCCTAATTTTTAAGTAATAATTTCACCCAAAATTATGTTCATTTGCTCACTGATCATTTACTCACCCTCATGTCGTTCCAAACCCGTGAGGCTTTCGTTTGTCTTTGTTTATTCCCTCATAATGTTGGCCATCCATTGGAAGTCTGTTCAAAACTTTCATAAATACATTGTAAATTGAATCTATATAAATCGAGCGGTTTAGCTCAAGTCTTCAGAAGAGACCTGATTGCTTAAACAGGTTTAATTTAGGCTTTTATTCACATTTAAACACTTTTCAACACAAATACGTAGAGTACATCAAATATGGTAAACAGAAGGTCAACCGAAATCGTTTGGTGTGTGAGAACATACCTCACTGGTTCTTGCAGAAGCGTGACATGAATTAAGATCACACAAGGCGAACTGGCCCAAATGCAAATATTTATGTTGACTAAACTGCGGTGTATGATCTCCATAATTGTGTGTAGGCTCTGCGTGGGACTGTATGCAGATTTCAGACTGCACACAAGGCTTTGTGTATGTAACATAAATTAGAAACAGAAGTTTCAGAAGCCAGATAGAAGACTCATTTGCTTCTCATTACAAAGTCAACACAACCCGTACTTACATAATGTGACGGATATCATTTGGGTCAACTATTACAGGATTGAATTTGAAATTATTATAAAACCTATAAAGTGTGTTTTAATATGCTATTTGAATATACAAATTAGTCCCCACCACCACTCAATCACACCAGCTCAGACTACCGGATCCACTCAGTCAACTGTTGTACACACTACAAAGTGGCAAGTGGAAATGTTGGTTTAATGCAGCCATAGATGTTTGAGCCAGAAACTGATTCAGAAGAAGAAGAGGAATAGAGAGTTACACTGGGTCGTTGTATCAGAATAGAAATTACAAGTTGGTGTATCAGAATGGAAATCTGTTTTATGTATTGCTTTCTACAATGAGGCCAGCTAGTAAGAGCTGTGCGAGTAAACCAGGGGTTATATTGGTGCCGTGACCCGTATGGGAGTGAGGTTTAGGGGGGTGAGTGTAACTGAGGCCAGCTAGTAGGAGCTGTGTGAGTAAACCAGGGGTTATATTGGTGCCGTGACCCAGATGGAAGTGAGGTTTAGGGGGATGAGTGTAACTGAGGCCAGCTAGTAAGAGCTGTGCGAATAAACCAGGGGTTATATTGGTGCCGTGACCCGGATGGGAGTGAGGTTTAGGGGGGTGAGTGTAACTGAGGCCAGCTAGTAAGAGCTGTGCGAGTAAACCAGGGGTTATATTGGTGCCGTGACCCGGATGGGAGTGGGGTTTAGGGGGATGAGTGTAACTGAGTCCAGCTAGTAAGAGCTGTGCGAGTAAACCAGGTGTTACATTAGTGCCGCGACCCAGATGGGAGTGAGGTTTAGGGGGGTGAGTGTAACTGAGCCCAGCTAGTAAGAGCTGTGCGAATAAACCAGGGGTTATATTGGTGCCGTGACCCGGATGGGAGTGAGGTTTAGGGGGGTGAGTGTAACTGAGGCCAGCTAGTAAGAGCTGTGAGAGTAAACCAGGGGTTATATTGGTGCCGTGACCCGGATAGGAGTGGGGTTTAGGGGGATGAGTGTATCTGAGGCCAGCTAGTAAGAATATGCAAGTCTATGCACCAGAGTTTATGCTAATTGTCTAGTTTTCGAAGCTTGCAAACAGAAGCACCCTAAGAGCCATTGGTTAAATAGATAATTTGATCAGCTGCTTCAACCACTAAAGTAAATGTTTTTCCTTGCACTGACGTTATAGCATGTACATGAGGCCGCAGCACCATGTGGAATTATTTGAATGTGAGTAAGCAAGCCGTTGTCCCTCTAAAAAGGGACTTTTATATCACCATGAAACACATTATTGCATTCCTTCACTTGCAATGACATACGTCCTCGAAAATTTTCCATTTGCATTTAGTTTTACAACAACATGTCTCACCCAAACCTCGACAATATGGGTTGTTTGATGCCGAACTTGAAATGCTCTTTGATAAAGCGTTGATTTTTTATTCTTTTATTTTTTTTTTTTGTTGTTGTTGTCAATATAGAGATAAATATCATATGTTTTGTTATGTGAAACAAAATGCATCATAGGTCAAAATTTGAGGTCTTTTTAGTTGTGGTCAGCTTTTAAAGAAAGAAGGGTAAATGATGATGTGGTAAAACTGGCTGTGACTTTTGATTTAAAATTGAAGCCTTGATGGTTCTTCCCTAGTGTTCTCGACACCATTTGCATTAAAACAGCCATGTTAGCTGTAACAGATGCTTTTACAGTTATTGCAAACTGCTAAACACCAACCACACTAATATTAAAACCAGGCAGCTCTTCTTATGATGCAGCAGGCAAACTAATATTTGCCCTGGAATAGCTGTTGACCTAAGCGTTCCTCAGTTTTTTTTATCGTGTGGTGACATTTTCAAGTTCGGTTGACAGATCAATGAAACACCTCGTTAAATTGTGAGCTGAACACAGACAGAAGTCAGCATTTCTTCATAACACAGAGTTTAATGACCTCAACGATATCCAAAGCATATTCTTCACATACTGTGTAATATGAGTGAAAATGTTCGAACATTGTACTTTTTCATTTAAAAGCAACATTTGTTTGTACATTTTGGGTAGATTGAACCATACAGTGTTTCAGCAAATCAAAAGTTGACAATTTAAAATGTAAAAGCTTTTGAGGAATTGAACAAATCTTGTGAGAAAGAAGTGTGCTTGGTTATTGAATGTACACTTCTTGTCTAATCTTCATGACTTACTTAGGCTGCACCTTTAAAAATAACACTTTGCCATAATGTCAAATTAAAAAGTTTAACAAAATTTGAAATCCCAAGTACACTTATTTTGGCAAAAAAACATACTAAAGCACATGTAAAGAACTTGATTATATTTTTAACTGTAGGGTGTTCAGTATTACTGTAAATTTAAAGTAAGCTCATTTATTTAAAATGCACTGAATTGCAACTTCATCATAAAAATGTGGAATTGCAAATGTATTTAAACATATGACATACAAATTCCAATATAAATTACATTTATGTATATTTCAGTTTACCATAAATACTTGTCGGTACATTCAACCATACAGTTTGACCATATTTCAAAGACGATATAAATGATTATAAACTTTCATATAAATATGAACTTAAAGGTGCTTTATGTAACTTTTTTACTCTACTAAACCATAAAAATACCGTAATATGTTAGCAGATATTTACTCGTCTCTCTGAAAAGCACTTCTACAGCCAGTTATTTTACTTCCGTATCTGAATGTCTTGTTTTTGTTTTGGTCTGTGTGACTCCGCCCACTGCCAGTTCAGCCAATAGTATTTCGACACCCCGGGAAACACAGCGCATGGCAACCAGCAAACAAACCGGGTCAGAGATCACAGATTATACCCGACCTAAAAATCTCTATGAACTAGAGCATATTAAAACGTGGATAAATCAACTCATCAACTTACATTGTAAGTCTCCTTGGTTTTCATTGTCAATTGTGCTTGTTCCTGTTGTGTGTGCTCAAACTGACAACTGGCGTCAAGTCTTTTTAGTTTGGACTGCGACCACTCATTCTTACAGACGTCACCTTCCTCTTAAATGGGTCTGAAAACACTCTCAGTAACTAAATCCTAAGTGAATTTAATTTTAACCATAATACTCTACATTTTCATTTAATTGCAAATAACATGCAATTAAGTGTCAGAAAACTATTTTTGAAAGTATGCTAAATTGTACAAAGGGCTATGTATCATTTAAGTTCAACAGAGTGTTTATTTCTTCAGTTGATTTTAAAGTATTCATAATAAATGAGATTAAGTAAATGATTGTATTTAATGATGTTAAACATTGAAATTAGTTTTATTCTGTTAGTGTGATTTTTATACCACAAAGTGCAATTTATAAAAGTACCAACAGATATCAACAAACTTTACTAAACTGGCAGTTTTTTTTAATATATTAAATCCTCCAGTCCTGGTGGGGGCAGTACAGAGACTAATGTTGTCCTGTTTGGAAACAAATAAGAGCAAACAAAGCTCATTTCACAGTTTAGATCAACTTTACTAAACAAAAAAAACCCTTTAGTATTTTATTGCTCGAGCCGTTTATGCTACAGATATAAATGACACCTCAAATTGCGACTGAGAAAAGATTTGTTATTGCTGAAGAAAAGTATTCTGTTAAAGTCGGCATGAAGTGGAAGCTGCGATTGTCATTTCTACACATGTTGACATATATCTGAGTGAAACGACTTCTGGAACAAGAACAAAAATAGGGCAGGGCTTGATTTTGTCCAGATTGGATAATTGGACAGTTCTGGTTTGCTATTGGTGGATCTGATGTGATTGACAGGTTGCCCCACCCTCGTCATCAGAGAAAAAAATGAGCTGCAAGAGGGAGGGGATGTTTTTCTGATTCAAGATTATGAGAGCAAATGAATGTATAAAAAAAAAGAATGAAGTGCATGGCTATAATATATACTACAATATTCCATGAAAAAACAAGCATTGTCCATTTTGACTTCATGGGACTTTAAAAGCTACTCAATGTATTAGCAAAAAAAAAAAAAAAATGTGATTTGCACAGACAAACTCATATTATATTTTATACATATTTTATATTTTTATAAAATCTCCCAGTCATCGACTATGTTTAGAAATATTCCAGTTCTGGTACTTCCATCTTCCATATTAATTCGGGAACAACGTCGTTCTACTCAACACATGTATGACATCATCCGTTACCTTTACTTTGTGATAGTGATGTGAATAGCAGTAAAGTAGGGATGCCCATGTGCTTTGTATCACACTATGAAAATATCCTCAGCGCTGGTACAGCGAACCGCCAATCTGACCCCTTACATCACTGAACGCAGCGGCCGTTGAACAATCCCACATGTGAAAGCCTTCAGAGACACTCTTTGCGAAAAGCACTCAAAAAAAGGCACAATAAAACTGTTATTTATAGGACTCAAACAGACATGTAGTTTGTCTTGAACCGGCTCCAAACACGGTCACCCGGTCTTTGCTGAAACACTTAGCGTGGATCTCGACGGCACACATCCTCCATGCGTACTGATCTAAACTTCTCTGCTTTTTCCGCCACATGAAAGCTGAAAAGTATATTAAAAATTAGGCATATAACATTTTGTGGTCGAAGTTAAAAAAGGACGCAGAAAAATGCTCTTGGATATTTTGTTATGATGTCATTGGGAAAAATCTACAACATCATTAAATGTATGAGAATATGAGGAGAAAAGTTTGTTATGCCAAACTTTCAACATGGCAAAGAAAAGTGTCTTGGGCTCATTAAAACCTAAACAATTCGCAAGACTAGAATATCGATTTTTTTATTATTTTTTTTTTGAGAGAGAGACAGAGAGACAGCCTCTTTTTTGAATTGAACATACTAGCAGCCCAACATGCAAGCATTACGTAAATATATTGAAATTGTTCACTAACAATGTGCAAAAAAATAAATAAAATACCAATACATACAATTCACTGCAGTTTCAAGCTGAAATGAACACTAGAGGCAGTAAAACAAGGAATATCAACCATACACTCACCTAAAGGATTATTAGGAACACCCGTTCAATTTCTCATTAATGCAATTATCTAATCAACCAATCACATGGCAGTTGCTTCAATGTATTTAGGGGTGTGTTCCTGGTCAAGACAATCTCCTGAACTCCCAACTGAATGTCAGAATGTGAAAGAAAGGCGATATAATAATTTTAAATGTTGAGTGTCATTTGATATTGCATATGAAGTTACTTTAAATGTTTTTTTATTATTTTATTACGAACGTCTCACCATAGTGTCTTTCCAACACATTTGTGATTAAAATGAGATTGATCGAAAATACATTTTTAATATTTTTTGGAGAAAATTGCAAGATTCATCATTTCATGAATTCGTCAAAATGTTGCAGGCAAAAAGGGTCCTGTTGTCGTTAGTTTTGCGATATATGAAGCAAAGCTTAGAGAAGTCAGTCAGTTGATTGACACGTCAAATTGAAAAATTTCCAATCATGTAGATGATTATTGATATTACTGAATTTTGCCCAGAAGAATTTAGCAAACAACAGCAAATGTGTCTGTACTTTAATGGTTAATTTACACGTCAACAGTGTACTAAAAACAGGGGGAAAAAAATATTTTGCGTTTTTCGCGTACAGACGACGATCCCTGTTCACACGTGTGAAAACGTGAAAACGTTTAAAAACAATGTATTATTCATGCTAGGCCAGTAGGGGGCGATTTCGCTTGGTAAAAGAAACACTATACACCTGAAGTACACATAATATATATGCGTCGGTATAACGTCACCATTTTCACAGATACATGTTTTTGTACTTCACATGGAGACGATAATGGACAAAACATGCTTTAAAAACTCGTTTTCAAAAGTTTGTGTCTTCAGGCACCCAAAATGCTGCTGTTGTGTAAATGAACGACCAAAACGCATAAAACGTTTTCAGTTTTTAGCTTAAATGGTGTCGTGTAAACGTAACCTAACTCTTGCTAAGGCTAATTTTAGTAGCTAGCATTTCGTGTCTACTAAATACAAATAATTAGAAAATATTGTTGTATTAAAATATGTAAATACAAGTATCTTGATTTTTCTTTATCTTCATCTCATATTTCAAAAATCTCAAAAATAACGCTGTTGTCTTCTTGATAACCAAATACACTAATTTAAATAATAATTAAAATAATAATATTAACTTTATTAGGGTCAGAATTGTTGGCTATGGTGAAAAATGGTGCAAATATGATTATTATCTACACACTAAATTCAAATTTTATTTTCACACAATAAATAGTGAAATGGTTTATGTTTGTTTAACTTTTTTAGTGTGCCTTTTTTTTGTAGTTAACATAATAATGTTTGTTTTTTTAATTACAACTGAAAATCTGGGTCTGTCAAAAGGGTTAAATAATAAAAAGAATTTGACCCTTGCAGGTTTGAACCTCCAAGCTTTCAGACACAGACAAGATCATTAAGCACTGCGCAACATCACCATAACTGATACACCAAAATAATATATTTCTTTACTTACTCTTTAAATGCTCCCTATTTAATTTGCAATGAATATGAATGTCCTTGATACTTCTGACATCAACTAGTTGCGACTTGCAACTGCACCATTCATCTTTCTACACTGATGGCCGTTCAAAAGCAACCGTGTATTTTATGAAATAAGCTATATAAATCATAAACATTTCATTATATTATAGTAGATGTGTAGCCAGTGATTCTGTAGCCAGCATGAAATGGATGTATGTTCCCCTGTCCGCTGCCGTTGACGTCACTGGCTAGTCACTAGTGAATGGCTTGTGACTGAGCACATTCTTGCGGTGCCATCAGCCAATCAGCATTGGCATGACATCATCTTCCTGTGCATTTATGGCTAGGCAACTGCCAGTGAATGGGAATGCTAATGGATAGCTTTCTCCAGGTATTACAGACCTCCTGGATCTCTTCAAATGCCCATTCAAGAAAATTCTTCAGACGCTCCGATGGGCTCGACCACAATGCTTTGAAAAACCTACATTACCAAGAGTAATGGCCACAATCTTTCTGAGTGCAACCAGTATCCTTGAAGACATTTACATCTACTGATGCTTTTATCCAAAAGTGATTCACAAAAGTGATTCGTCTTGAGCGGAAAATTACATTAGAAGTGCTGCGATGCTAAGTTCTAAAGCTGGTTAAAAAACTAAATGCAAGTCCTTCAAGTGCACTGAAGAAAGGGTTTCGCTATACCTATATAGTTTTACATTTATCAGCAAATACTTTTGCAAATGAATAATTCATTTCAATACAATAATAATTTAATATATATATATATATATATATGTGTGTGTGTGTGTGTGTGTGTGTGTGTGTGTCAGGATTACTAGAGTAAGCTAGTTGCCAAAGAAACATTTCTCATTTTTGTTTAGTTTAACTTGTTGTACTAAAATAACTAAAATTAGAATAGAAATGTATAAAAACCATGTATGTAGTCATATCAAAAAGACAAAAGGAGGATATGGCGATGGACAGGGAAATGAAAGCTATAGCGTAAAGTTCTGCCAGGATGGTCCTGTTCAAACCTCCCCAGGGTTCGGCTGCGTTCGCAGAGTCCGCTATCCTCTGAATGTGAACTACGGATGGGTCTTGCCCCAAAGAAATTTACTATCCAATATTTTTGTCTTCATTTTCTGGTCCATTATATGATATCTTGCCTTCCGAGTCTTTCTGGTAGAACTGGATGAGCCAGTCGAGGGAAACACCATGGTGGAGTTGATGGAGGGAGGAGCAAAGATGGAGCACCGACGGGCTTCCTGGATGGAGCCTGGGGACCAACCAGTGGCAGCGGAGAGGACAGCCTAGGGTGACATCATAGATCTGGAGGACCGAGGAGACGTCGTCAGAACGTGATGGAGATGGGGGCCTGGCAGAACAGGGAAACACCATAGACAGTATAAGAAGTGGACAGAGCCATCTCATTGGAACTCCATTGAGACAAGTGAAGCCCATTTTTAACGATTTTTTGGGACTTCCGTTCCTGATGCGTAGACTCAAACCGACTCAAACAGAGCTTGACGACGTAGATGTGACGTGAGCAACCCGTCTGTCTTCTTGTGGCTGTGGCATGACAAATCTGAATCATTCCCTTCCGAAACTTGCAGAGGCGGAGAGTGTGAGTAGGAGCTGTCTATGAGCTAGGAGCAGGAGACACTTTTGCTAGGTATTCTGATTAATTATTTTGTCATTTTGCCTCCACGTTTCCCCGATTTCCCGCAAGCTTCTTCTCCTGTCCATACGGTAATCTCTCTACTGTGCAACAGAGAGTCGCGTGGTTATGACGCAATCGTTAGCCTACTTTTACAAAAAAAAAACAGCTTCTACGGGACCATAACATAAGCTACAAGGTAATGGAGCATTTTATACATTGTCATGTTTCTTTAGAAATGAATAAAGGACAAATGGAGTCTTCAGATAGCCTGGCTGCGCCCTCCTACGCACTTCCGCTCAATTTCATTTTACTTCTGTACTACGTCTGGGATCGCTCCATATCCTTAGGTTTCCAGAAATCAATTTTTTGTAGGACCAATCAGCGAATAGAGGGAGTGGCTGAGAAAGATGACGTTGATGTAAGCGCGTCAGTTTCAATTCAGTAATGGCAGCGGAGAAAAAACGTGAGAAAAGCTATTCGGTCCGTTGTTGGAAAAGAAACTGCCGAATATACAGAATTTAAAGCCGGATTGTTATCGTCTAACCTCTTGTTGCACAACTGAGGACCAAGTGAAGGAGGCAGAAAGTTTGGAAGTTTGTGCTGGGCAGTTCGTGCACGATGACCGTGACATTTTGGGCGGACGGTTTAGCCTGGTGTTCGCGGTGTTCGGAAGCCCCGAGTCCTGGCTGCTAAACTATTGTTGAAGATCCGCTCAGGAGTCATGTCAGTCGCTCATATTCCCAACTGTAAATTTACTGATTCTTGTGATGAATAGAACATTTTGAGCCCCTTTGTGCACTCGTGCAGGAGGTTGGTGTGTCAGTTTTACATGTTGTAAATCATACAAATTGGTTGTGATTTAAAAAAAAATAATTGTCATAAATAAAAATGTGAAAAACCATACTTTGAAGATATTTGATTTTCAGTTTTAGATGGCAATGGTTGATTTGTTTTACTAAAAAAAATAAATGCCACATAAAAATGTACAAACACATACTTTGAAGACCATAATTAAGGTAATTAAGAAACAATAAGACGTAATATGAAAAATTGTTGTTTATTACACATCTGCATATAGAGACAGACTGATCATTCACTGTAGCTGCTACAGCATTTGCGGCAGATCAGAAACGACCACAGCGGCGTATTTGTAATGATTAGACACAGCTTCCACCGTTGAATGAATAATCACTGTCCTTCGTGTCAAATATACATTTCGAATGAATAATTGTTCCTAGATTAACAAAACCTGCGGCGCTCGTTGACTGAAATCCTATTGTAAACATAATCCTCTGATCATTCGGACTTGTTTTCCAGCCATTTCGGCGCGTGACATACTTCACTCACAACACCCCATTAGCGATTGGCTATGGCAGATCGTGAGTGACTTTGGGCAGATCCAATAGATTTGAACTTTAATAGTGAACCCGCCTACAAGGAAGGAAACGTTTTTCAATGGAGCGGTTCCAGACTCTATGTGGAAATGAACTAGAGTCTGGTTGAACCAGGCTAGTCTTCAGATGCCTCAGATGTAAAGTTATTCGCTGTCAAAGTGACGCCAAAATGAATGGGAGTCAATGGAATTGCTAACTCAAGTGAAGTTCTGCTACAAGATGGCAGCACCCGGCCGGCTTCAACTTCAGTTCGATGGATTACCCCCATGGGAAACGCTGGAGGGGGCAAGGACCAAGGCAGAACCGGAGGAAAGGAGGAACTGGGAGGTATGGAGGGCTGAGGCTCAGCTGGAGATCCGGAAGTCTGTGGTGAAACCAGGGTGACGAGAGATCAAGGTGAAGCCGGAGAGTCAAGGGAGCCTGGTGGAGTCTTAAGTGACTACGGCAGAGCTGAGGGAGTGCAAAGCCGAGGCAGAGCCGAAGGGCTGACAGGTCGAGGAGGAGAAATGGGCCTGGAGGCCCGAGGTGTAGCCAAGGATCCACTTCTCAGAGCCATGCTGGTAGAGTCAGTCGCAAGAGCGGAGATGAGAAGCTGTAAGCTAAGGCACCAGAAAGGCAGGTGAGTCAAGGGGACTAGATGGAGCCAGCGGTGAGTACAGGAACAGCGGGGTGGGAATAATATTAGACTGGATCAGGTCATCCAGAACGCTTGGGCTTGAATGAGAAGAGAGTTTGGGGGTGGTATTGGGGGCGGGGGGCAAGGATGGGAGTGGGCTCCGCAGTAAAATCAACGAGCCAGTGATCCTCATCTTGCTCAGGGTAGGATTGTCCTGACGGCACTGACTCCGTGATGGACTTGGTGATCAGCTCCGTCCTAGGGATGGTAGTGTTGACCGGCTCTGGCTCCCGGACAAACTATTTGTCTGGCTCCAGCTCCATGGTTGGAAGGGGCTCTCACTTGTGGTCTGTGGCAGGCGCTGACTTGGGGTCTGATATTGTGGTGGGCTCGGGCATCATCATCAGGTCCGCAGCGGAGGATCTTTCTTGCTGCCGTGGACGATAAGCCAGATCTGAAGTGGGCAGAGAGATGGTTGCGACGGAGTTGATGGTGTCTTCCTCAACGACTTCCATGGTGAGGGATGGTCTGAAAACCCACAAGGCGTACTTTAATCAGCAACATATCGTCCACTCCTTCAGAAAAGCTATTTAAGTCTCATCATCCCAGCGTGCCATTTTACAGCTCCAGGATGTCCTCTTTAAACTCTTCCAGCAAGTGTCTCTTCTACGAGTAACAGTTGTTTGCTGTTGGTCAGTTATTCAGTCACGCTCAATCCAACATAAAGGATTCAGGAATAGACTCGAATAGTATTTAATCCATGAACAGAATTACTTAGGAGAATCTCTGGAGAATTAACATGTTAACCACACTGAAGCGAAGACAATAACCGAAAGAGATCTGAGCAACACAGGGAGTATATACACAGGTTTAACAAGGTACCTAAATGGGAGACAGATGAACATAATCATTAACTCATGAGTAACCAAGGGTACTAACAAGGGTAAGGCAAACGTTAGACTGAAAGGTTATCCCTAAAGGGACACTTCAACCATTTGTATTAAGCTTTGTATCTTTAGAAACCCAGTCATATTTTTGAATGGTCATGGTTTATTCCCTTATTTTCCCCTGAGATGGGAGAAGTAAGGATTTAAGTGTTTTACTTTCTGTTTATTATGACGTAATACTACTCCACAAAAACGTAACTAAGTCCCCCGACTCCGGTTCGGTGCATCAATCTTCCCCCGCAAACGTCAAGTGCGTCAGAAACAGAGCACACGGGCGATCAGTTTACTGTTGGCAATGTGTTGTGTAACGTAGCTTCGTCCCTCGCCACATCCAATGTAGACTGCATTGCTTTCTTTTGAGGGCGCTTAACACACTCAAGCATCCCCGTAGAGCCGGGGCGGGCAGCTCGCGTCAGCTCGAGACGTGAAAATATAGTGATTACTGAGTTTGGTAGGGGCTACATTCTTGCAAGTAAATAATACATGATTAGATGGACAAAATAATCGGTCAGGATAACTATCCTATGTCTGCAGGCTGATAGTCATGTTTGTTACTTATTTTTCTGGTGAAAGTGTCTTGCCTCAGGCTATGATGCAAATTGCTTTTTCAAATTTACAGATTCATCTATGGTAGCTTGATATTATAATATTGACGACATGGCTATTATCTACCACACAAACATTGAATTGAATTAGCATATCCATTATGTAAAAAAGTTGCCAATAGGCTAACGTTACTATAAAGACGCTGGCTTGTAAACGTCTTTTGACGTTTGAAAAAATAAAGCCCATGAAACTATATTCATATGATATGCTGAAATATATGCCAATGTACCTGGGATGAAGACATTTCACATACAACGTCTGCCCAAGATGTGACAACTCCTTCCTTCTGCAGAGTTCGGGGTATCGCTTGACAACAAATGCACGCGTGTATTCCCTAGTGTAACCATAAGTAGTAGAAGACAATACTGTTTCACTACTGTAGGGGGAGCCCGAGAGCACAATTTCAAAAATAACATAATGCAGCTTTAATAATAATGTATATCATTTTGACTTCAAAATTAATCACATTTTTAATTATTTTTAAATTACACTTTTTATTCGAAATTGAATGTTGTTTTTAGTTATAATTATCATCACTTGGGATACGAGAGCGGTCAGGCTTGATCTAATTTTTACAGAACTGAGGAAGTGAGCCGATATTTTCCACATCGTGATGGTTTAACATAAAATCTGTGACCCATTTGATTTGCTTTTGTTCAATACAACCACCAAATTTCTTGTGTTTCAAATTTGAGACAGTAGAAAGGCTTACCCTGCCTCTTACATCTGGGAAATTGTCTTACGGATAAGGCAGCGGCTTTTTCGAAAGGTCACAAATTTTAGTGGACTTAGTCGTAACTATTTTATGATGGGAAAAAAATCATGTCCTTAATTTTGTTCCTTTTCTATTTTTATATCAATAACTGCTCATAGAAGAATAAATGGATAGTTAAAATCGTGTTCTGGTAGCGATAAAAAAAAGTTACAGATTTAACACATAATACAATAGTATGAGACAATTTTGGTGTATAATATTATGATATGTTGTTTAGCAACAGCAGACCAATCATAAAAGCCTCTGTGCTTGCATCACTAAATCTTCATGAGATAATCATGACTTTAGAGCAGAGCTGTCTATCATTCGCTTTCCCTTTAGTTAGACTATATCCCAGCTTTCAGTCTAAACGTCACTTTGGATAAAAAGAGTCTCCTTAATGATAAGTAACTTATTCCCACATTTATGAACACCACATTTTAGGCTGTCAGGACTCATAATACAAGGGTTGATGTAATCTGTGGACCCCATAGATTCCCCTACATTATTGATTTAAAGGAACACTCCGACTTTTTGGGACTTTAGCTTATTCACCGTATCCCCCAGAGTTAGATAAGTCCATACATGCCTTTTTCATCTCCATGAGTGCTGTAAAATCTGACGCACCCACCGCTAGCCTAGCTTAGCACAAAGACTGGATGGAAATGGATACAGCTAGCATACCAATCTCAATAAGAGACAAAATAACAAACATTTTCCTGTATCACTCTGGTATTTCAATCGATGGTTTCGTTTTCGGCTCATACATGTGTTTATAGTGGAAGTGTGATGCGGCTGAGCTGGCGAATAACACGTCATAACCAAACGTTATGTGAATGGCTTACAGGTAACCAATGATTTTATACTTAATACAAACTATGCTTTTACAATCTAGTAATTGCTGTCTCACTCCAACTCTGAAAGAACTCTCTGCTCCTCACCACGGTGTCTCAGGTGCTGCGGTAATCCCTCCGCCCAAGTAGCAGTGCTTCGCCTTCTGAGAATATAGTTCCCAATATTTATAGGGTTAAAAGATATCTATGTCTCAAATGACCTTGTTATTTGTACACTCTGTGACTATACAAATCACAACATGTAAATAGGAAAATGTTTGCGTTATTTTGTCTCTTATTGGGATTAGTATGCTAGCTGTATCCATTTACATCCAGTCTTTGTGCTAAGCTAGGTTAGCGGTGGGTGCGTCAGACAGAGTTACAGCACTCACGGAGATGAAAAGGGTATGTATGGACTTATCTAACTCTGGGGGATAAGGTGAATAAGCTAAAGTCCGAAAAAGTCGGAGTGTTCCTTTAAGACTAAAAACAGAATGCTACCATCTCTTTTTGCATTGTTGTCTGGCATCTTGTGTTTTCCCGAACTTTTTTCACATATTCCTGTAGAAAACATGCTCCATCACTGACTCCCCTGGTATACCGACCTTCCAAAAGGTAAACATGGCACCAAAAGCAAACATGCTAAACCTGCAAAAAGTGATTACAAATGAGATGCATTGCCAGTAAAAAATAAATAAATAAATAAATAAATAAATATACAAGATCTGAAAGTGAATGTGTTTCTGTATGAATTGCAGTAATGCATAAGGCACCATATGATAATCAATGCATTAATTACTTCGAATGTTGACAGTTTTCTTGAATACAAGTAAAAAAAACACCACCGTATTTCCCAGGATTTCCTTGTCAACAGGGCATATTTGTGTATTTACATTATATGTGCATTATCTGATGGCTTTTTAGCTGGAAATGGTTTTGCCCAACTTCCATGTGTATGTGAGTGTAATTTGAATATGTTAAAGCTGAGCATTCATTCACAGCACAACAGCTTTAGCATGAGTTAGACTGAGCATTCACGTCTTTGTAAGTGATGGTGAAGCAGTTTCAGATCAGCATATACTGCCACACTGTGTCTCAACCCAGAATGAGCCGGCTGCTACTGACCCTCTATACGCCTTCATCCTCATATATATGCAGTCAGTCATATTAATACTCAGTATTATTCATATTTAGTTAAATATGTTATTTTAACTCCAGCTGACCTACAGTGTAAGTTACAAATAACAAACATTTTATGTATTGTACTTTAAAAGTGCATTTTAATTTATTATAATTGTTTATTTTAAGTCTATTTTAATTAAATCTTTAAATACACACAATACACACCTGCAAAAAAGATAGATAGATAGATAGATAGATAGATAGATAGATAGATAGATAGATAGATAGATAGATAGATAGATAGATAGATAGATAGATAGATAGATAGATAGATAGACAAAAATGATAGATAGATAGATAGATAGATAGATAGATAGATAGATAGATAGATAGATAGATAGATAGATAGACAAAAAGATAGATAGATAGATAGATAGATAGATAGATAGATAGATAGATAGATAGATAGATAGATAGATAGATAGATAGATAGATAGATAGATAGATAGATAGATAGATAGACAAAAATGATAGATAGATAGATAGATAGATAGATAGATAGATAGATAGATAGATAGATAGATAGATAGATAGATAGATAGATAGATAGATAGATAGATAGATAGACAAAAAGATAGATAGATAGATAGACAGACAGACAGACATCCAGACAGACAGACAGACAGACAGACAGATAGATAGATAGATAGATAGACAGACAGACAGACAGACAGACATCCAGACAGACAGACAGACAGACAGACAGACAGATAGATAGATAGATAGCAACCCGGTCTCATCCCAAATCGTCATATAACTGACGTTTTGGGACGTCTTTTGACCATACGTCAATATTCGCCTTTTTAGGGCCCCCTTAAACGTCGGTAGATGAGGTTATGGGTTCCTAACTCTACCCCATACCTAAACTTAACCCTAAACCTAACCCGTCACCTAACTGACGTTAAAGGTAAAGCGTCAGTTGTATGACGGCCCGGGATCGCCATCTACCGACGTTTAAGGGGGCCCTAAAAAGGCGGATATTGACGTATGGTCAAAATACGTCCCAAAACGTCAGTTATATGACGATTTGGGATGAGACTGTGTTATAGATAGATAGATAGATAGATAGATAGATAGATAGATAGATAGATAGATAGATAGATAGATAGATAGATAGATAGATAGATAGATAGATAGATAGATAGATAGATAGATAGATAGATAGATAGATAGATAGATAGATAGATAGACAGACATCTAGATAGACATCCAGATAGACATCCAGACAGACAGACAGACAGACAGACAGATAGATAGATAGATAGATAGATAGATAGATAGATAGATAGATAGATAGATAGATAGATAGATAGATAGATAGATAGATAGATAGATAGATAGATAGATAGATAGATAGATAGACAGAAAAGATAGATAGATAGACAGACAGACATCCAGACAGATAGATAGATAGATAGATAGATAGATAGATAGATAGATAGATAGATAGATAGATAGATAGATAGATAGATAGATAGATAGATAGATAGATAGATAGATAGATAGATAGATAGATAGATAGATAGATAGACATCTAGATAGACATCCAGATAGACATCCAGACAGACAGACAGACAGACAGATAGATAGATAGATAGATAGATAGATAGATAGATAGATAGATAGATAGATAGATAGATAGATAGATAGATAGATAGATAGATAGATAGATAGATAGATAGATAGATAGACAGAAAAGATAGATAGATAGACAGACAGACATCCAGACAGATAGATAGATAGATAGATAGATAGATAGATAGATAGATAGATAGATAGATAGATAGATAGATAGATAGATAGATAGATAGATAGATAGATAGATAGATAGATAGATAGATAGATAGATAGATAGATAGATATTTTTCATTAAAAGTTACATTAATGTATTAAATAAATATAACACGACTGCATGGCATTCAAACACAAAGACGTGAATCGTTTTATTTCTGTTCTAAAAAAGTTCTAAAAAATGATTATCATGAAAAAGTCGTGATTATCATGAATGAAATCAAATGTGATTGTTCTTTTCTCACCGGTATTTAAGTGTTCACAGCAACCGATAACTAAACTAAACACCCAGTCCGCCTCTCCTCCGGTCACTGAGGCGATGCGCGGTAACCTGTGACGCACACACACACAGCGGACAATCTGGCAAAGGTAAACCACGGGAGGAGGAGGGGGTGTGACGTCACATGAGTGATGTCATATCGCCTATAAAACCATGAGCCGAAATGACATCGAGTAAGAGTTGAGCTCGACACACCTCTGGGAGTAAATGAAGGCTTGTGATTGAGACACACTTAAACAACTGATCTTCTCCACTGACATCAGCTGCACTGAAGCATCCTCACGATGATCATCTCGCATTTGGTGGCTTGTGGACTTATTCTGACTCTTCTCTCAGTCCGCGCGGAGGCAAAACCACTAACGCTGGAAGAACAGAGGGTGAGTCTCATATTTAGACCTACTTAACAAATGATACAGTTTTTAATATATAAAAAAAACTTTATTACAGTCTTTACAACTTGTGGAAAAGACGCTCTGCAGCTCAGACATGCAGTTACGCGCAAATTTACGCATTTAAATCCAGTGCGTAAAATGCGAGTGTTTGATTTTTGTTTTTAAATAATCATCTAAATTATTATTTTTTTTGTTTCTTTTTCCACATCTCATCAGTACTACATAATCATCACTATTATCATGCAAAAAAAGAGCAGATCGTTATTAGACCGCAGAAGTCTGAACACTTGTCTGGACGCAATGTTTGCCGCAAGACTTCTTTAGCCAAACTTTTTATTCCCTAATTTCCGCGACTTACATCATGGCATATCAACAGGTTCTCGTTCTCAAAATTAAAAAACAAAGCAAACGCGCTTTTGAGACGCATTGCGCACTGAATGTCATTCACATACAGACTTGTGTTAAATTCAGAGCGAATTTCAACTTTTAACTCTCACACTTTTCAGAATGTTCTCGTTTCTGAAAAAAGTGTGGGAAGAATGTGCCAAGAAGAGATAACAAAACTGATTGAGATTTTAATTTCGACTCAAACATTTAATCAAAATCATCAAATAAAGCTTCCAAAAGTGTGTGTTTTCCTTTGACGCGTTTGAAGAACTTCCATAAAGAGCCTTTCAGTGAAGCCTTCTTAAAATAAGCCCTTTTTTCTTTAGTGTGAAGGTTTAAATAATCGAAAGAACCTTTTGTGGAATGGAAAGATTCCATGGATGTTAAAGATTCTTTATAGAACCAAATATGCAAATAAGCTTTATTTTTAAAGAATGTTTTACTTGCAGTACTTAGAAATCTCCTAAATTCTGAAATAACCGCATAGAAGCCATAATAAATACATTGTAATATAAAATATTTTGGACCTTCTCCGAGTAACCTGTTAGTCCAGACAGTGCTTGTGTTACTGAAGATGCTCCACTTTAAAACTTCTGTAATGATATTAATAAATCATATTGGATATTTGTGTATGAATTTAAAGGAACTTAAATGAAAAATCGTGTGAATAAAAGCACATTTTAAGGGTCTCTGTAAGTGAACAGTTTGACATTGACATTGATTAATAGTGTGATGTGAGGACGAGCGTGAGTACGGAGGTGTTTATCTGAGCGTCCTGTGTCCCCCAGTCCCTGCGGATGTTGCTGGGAGAGGAGCTGTCCGAGTTCCTGGCATCGGACGAGAGCCAGAGGCGGCTGGAGAGCCGGGCTCGGCTCCTGAGGGACCTGCGCATGGACACGAGGGCCCGGGGCCCCTGGGCCCGCATGCTGAACGAGCAGCCCGGCTCCCGCAGACTCAGAGCCGGGTCTAAGAAGGGCGGGGCCACGGCCAGGAGCGGATGCTTCGGACTCAAGATGGACAGGATAGGGATCATGAGCGGGATGGGCTGCCAGCCGTCTAACCCCTCCGTCAATAACCTCTCCTGGTGAGTGTCTGAGAGAGCCGCTACTGGGAGAACATACAGATGTGTGTTCCATCAATATTAGTACTAATGGAAATAGTTATTATAGAGTATTTGTGCACTGTAAAAAATATTTTCAACATTTGTTATCATTTTCTTTTGTCAAATCAACTTAAATAATTTATTTAGTTCAGATAACATATAATTTCGAGTTTCTGATGATTAAATTAATCTCCTTCATTGTATTATCTCACTTTTTCCAGTTCAATCAACTTAAAATATTAAGGCAACCCGGTTACTTACTTTTTTAAGTTAAACCATCAATATTTTTTACAATGTAGATATACTCGCTTTGAAAATATCATTTCAATTTATGATTACCGCTACACTTTGAATCAATATTTCATGCAAATACTGATACAAATTATATATGATATCAAAGGATATATATATATATATATATATATATATATATATATATATATAATGTATTATATTATGTATATATTAGGGCTGTAAAACGATTAATCGCGATTAATCACATCCAAAATAAAAGTTTGTGTTTACATAATATATGTGTGTGTAGTGTGTATAATAATTTCATATATATAAATACACAAATATGCATGTATATATTTAAGAAAATGTGCTATTAATATATAAGATATTTATATTTATGTATAATGTTAATTTTGTATAAATATATTTAAAGTATATACATGCAAATATTTCTTAAATATATACATGCATGTGTGTATTTATATATACAAAATAATTATACACACTACACACACATATTATGTAAACACAAACTTTTATTTTGGAGTGATATATATATATATATATATATATATATTGTGTGTCCATAATAATTTAATATAAACCATAATAATTTAATTTATGAAAAATAATTAAAAATAAAAAACATTTATTAAATTATTATTTCATAAATAAATCTGTAAATCTAAATATTAGTTATTTGTATGGGGATTTTTTTTTTCAAATGACATGTTTTAAAATTGAAATAATTTATTACATGAAATCATTTATATATATATAATTAGTTGTCTATTTATTCATTTTTTTAATATTTTTATTTCTGTAGAGTCTAAAACATTAGCAGATGTAATCTTTGGAAATCACATATGCATTTTAACAGTTAAATAAATGAATATACTTTTAATGATTGTTAATGAATGTTATATTTATATAATATTTAATATAAAATATATATTTGCATATACACTCCTTGGGAATTTCATGGAATTAAACAAATTAAACAAATTGATGAAGCAAAACAAACGCATCTCTCTGATTTTGGCATTGCATTTGATGCATATCCTCTTTTTTATGCCTATATTTATCATCTGTCATATAAATGAATGACTGACAATTACTGAGTTTCATGATGCCGAAGGCTTTATGATGTTTTTACAGGTGCTATATTATTACAGCGAGCTTTATAAGTGTGTCAAACTGTAATGTGTGTGTGTGTAGATAACTAACAGAGGAGCAGCAAGGTTTAGTTTAAATGAGTCATGTGTCAAACTGATGCGAAGGATATCTGACTCTGTGATGCAGGACTGTTGTCAAAGAATCTGACGTCAGTCTCACACACCCGTGTGTGTGACGCTGCGGTGACGTCACAGATGTCGGACCGAATCCGTCTAACCGTATGCCGTCTTTTTTTCCCAGAGCGCATCACGAACGTCATGGATTATGGATAGAATGGACTTGGTTGCTCTTCTTCCATGGGAAACCTTAAAGAATCGGACTAATGGTACGAAGCCACTACGAGAACCATGTGTGGGGACAATGACACGTACAACTGAAATTAAGTAATTAGATAAAACATATGTACAAAACAACAACAACAACATGATGTGGATAAAAGCTGTATATTGTTGCTGCTGCTGCTGTACATTCATGTATTTCATTCTCGCATAAATGTATTTATGTTTAAAAACCTATTTATATGTTTATAAAAGAGATATTTATAAATATGAGTTTTATTTATGTAACATTTTGAAATGAATGCAAACTGCAGGTCAATTCTGTTTGTAACTATTTTGTCTTTAATAGTTGTAAATGTTTTAAAAATCATTAAAACAAATGCACAAATGCAAAAAAGGTTTTAAATGTTACTTTTCAATAACAGATTATGTTACTTAAATGGGTCTGAATGTCAAATCAATTAATGGTGATTAACCACATCTAACACAAAGGTTTGTAAATATATATACACATACACAAATATATATATAGCCTATAAATAATCCGCACAGAAATCCTTGCCCTTCAAAAAGTTTAAATCAGTATTTTTGTCAACTTCATTTGTCTTCTTCATGTAAAAAAGAAGACAAAATAACAAAATGTTATCTGAAGAGTTTTCAGATAACAATTAAGAAAGTTTTTTCTCTAGTTTTAAGTGCCAATTTAGCTTACTTGCGCTAATTCAACATATTCTCTGAAAATATTGCCGTAAATGCTGTCGGTCTAATGGGCTATATGCACGTATAAGTTCCGCATTTGACGCAAGGATGCTCGTCCATTTCCGGTTGTTGAGATTAAAGCGGAGGAAAACCGAGGAAAACGGGATTATGGCAGAATCTTCAAAATTTACTGTCCTCCCGTCTTTGAAACGAAACGTACATACGTTTAGATGTAATTTTATATATGTTTATTTAATATAATTTTAAAAAGAAGCACAAACACAACGAGGGGTGTCTGTTTTATCCGTTTTTGTGACTAACGTTTCTTTAGTTAGTTGGAGTATAAAATTCAATATAAATTCTTGGTATTGCATTGGATTCTACGATCGGCGGAAGTTATCGAGCATCCTTACACCTTTACCGGAAATACCGCCGTGCATAGCCCATTAAATGCATCTTGTTTTGAGGATGTTTGGATATTTCTTCTAGAAACACAGAATGAGCAAATGGGACACCCTGCGCCTCATGGGCTGTGTCGAAATCGCCCCCCTATATTGCCTACTACATTACTCCACTTATAGTCCACTTGAAGGAGTGAGTGAAAACGAGTGAGCGAATTCGGACACTTGAGTGCCGGATTTTTGTATTTTTGTGAAACTTGCAGCAATAGTGAGTTGAAAATATTTATCCTTAACTCTGTCATTGAAACTATCTACAAACCTAATCAAACAGTATAATAATCATTTTAAAAAAGGAATGTAAATGGATGGTTCGGCTGCGGCGCCATCTTATGGTCTGACGCGGGAATTCATTCAGTGCGCGAGCGCGACTCTCACAGACCATTGTGGGAAATCTCTAGCCGTTGAGAGCAAGTTCCAGACGCAAGTGGGCATCCACATGCCCTACTCCATTCGTAGGGCAGAGTAGAGCCCCTGAAGTGGAGACTTTGGAGTGAGCACGGCACGTGTGTGTTTGTGCCATTAGAGTAGCCTATGAAGCCGTTTGAAACGCACTCTGTGAAGGGAACAACGAAAGACAACGTCATTTCCTCATCTTCACCTAATGTTCTCATCATCCCATGACATCGCACGGTGTCCATCAGCTGTAGGATATATCACAACATAAATGTCTTATTATTGCTGTTAACATAACTGTTGCAAATAAATAAACATTTATATACATTAATAAGTTCTTAAAATATGCTTTATGCGTGTGTGAGAGTGTAGGTTATTTCTCTGCTCTCAACTTTAAAACTTGCCGTCTCATCTTTGGACCCGCATTATTTTACGAATTTCAACTTATCTATTCATAACATGACAAAAAAAAAAGTAAAATATAACGGACAAAACAAAACAAATTGAATTGCTCGGTTTGTAAATTAGCAACTCTCCCGCCATCTAGCTTTAAAATGAATCACAGGTGGCCTATATTCACTGGGTCACATGACCATAAATCATCAAATTTCTTCCTTTAAGTGACCATCGCATGTATACCTTGTGGAAGGGCCTTTCGTGAAGGGATCCAGTTGTTCACTTTCGTTTGGAAAACCCCTACAAATGGCGTCCCCTTCCCGAAGAGCCCTCCGGAGCAGAAATAGCCTACTGTTTGGAATTTGCCCCGTTTTTCATTTAATGAGTGCACTTGATAATGTCCATTATGGTATCAAACACTACTAAAGGCTGTTCCCTCAAATAGAGCCATATATTTAAGAGTATAGGGTGGGATTTGGGGCACAGCCGTGGACTTCACGGTAGCTGAGTCCAGTGTAAGTCTATGAAGTACATATAAGAGCCATGAAGACTTGGACACACCGTTCAGATAAATCTCTGAAAGTATTTTGCAGAATTTTATCTAAATCCGAAATGGCAAAAGGGAGTTTAAGAGCATTGCGTGCCACAATTAAGTTTGACCCACTAAGTGGGTAAAATACCAGATGTATTACACCGAATTAATGCAGTATACATATATGTGTGTGTGTAGAGTGCTTTTAAAGGAGAATTACACAAGGAAAGAAAAAAAAAACAGTTTTGTCCTTGAAAGCCAGTTTCCTATGACTCACACTGGGTCATTTGGGTCTATTTATTGCAAAGGAAAGCAAGGGACGCTGTGACAGATAATTCAGTTAAAATAAATGAAGAGAAAAGCAACGTCTGATCATTGAACTTACCAAACAACCTGGGAGAGCAAGATTCAAGCACAGAGAATATATCAAAAATCAATATTTGTAATTTTAATGTTTAAATAGCCATTTTAAACAAGAAACCCTTTTAGAGGGTACTATACCATTTGTAGTAATTTAAAATTAAAAGATAAAAATAAACAGGTAAAAATATATATAAAAAATAAGCTACAGAGAAGAAATGAGAAGAAATAAGGGCGATGATGTCTAAAAAAATGACAAGTTATAGTGCTGCAGAGATATCAACCTGAATTAAATTACCGTGGCCCGACAGGTGTCATAATAGTTTCGGCCATGGGGGGGCGGTATGCGGGAAACATAACCACCAGCCAAACTGCAATACACGAATAACTTGCACGACTTGTGGGTGGGTGTACTTGAACCTAATGTCAATCGTGTGGAAAGTACAGCCCACTACTACATTTCAGTTCAAGGAAGAGTTTTAAAAAAATGATTGGTTGATATTATGCATGAGGAATACATTTTGGTAAGTTGTAGCGTACTGTATCTTTCAACAGTGTTTGTGTTCTTTTACCATTAGCTAGTAGAGATGATTGATCGGTTCATTTGCGTTAAGGATCTGTCGTGCAACATTTACAAGTGCCAAAATGGTTTTTGTTGTTTGAATTGCGTACTAAAATTGACAGAATCTGAGAGCTGAGATTGTTTTAGGCCTATATCATAACTAACCTGCTCTGTCTAGTCTGTCGGTCTCCGTGTCCTCTTTGATTTGCAATTTTTCTGTGCGTGACAAAATTGATGTGTGGCGTGAGAGCGTGTGAAAAGTGTCAATTGCGTGTCTCCAGACACAATTAATATAGAGACATGCCACTTCCTAAATCCTCAATACAACTATAAAGGGAAAACCTGTAACACCAAAGATGGCGGTTGTACTCCCAGCTGGGAAGCCAATCGTCTGCTTTTAACAGTCAAGCCGGGAAACATTTAAGCCTATCGTCTGGTTCCACTGACGCATGTGCACAGTTGAGGTCTGCGACAGCGGAGACGAGAATCCTTGTGCATGCTTAGTAAAAGTATAACCTGTGGGGAAAAAGGCATTTTAAACCTTGTTTTGGAGCAAAGGCATCAAAGTTTTTCAGCGATTTTTTTAAAATCATATTTTACTGCTGTTTCTATACATGCAGTTTTTATGTCCCGGTGACCAGTGAAAGTGCAGTTCTGACTCTCTGCCCATTCATTTAGATAGGAGCCTGGTCTTGTTAGTCCGAAATAGCTGCCCGGAGGCGTTGCCAAGATGGCGCCCGAGTGGCAGGACTTGCCTAAAAGAACTTTGGTGTCTCTCGCGGTGAATTCGTGAGAGTTGGCAGCTCTGAATGGCGCTAGCTTGGTCAACATCAGCAACGTCTGTCAAATTAATGTAATTCAAACTAATAATAAAAATGTAATATGAACAAATTAAATATGAACATAATCACTGGTAGGTAAATGGTCCATTTACCATTTAACGTTCCTCTGGAGTCAAAATGTCTTCTATTAGGAGTTGGCTCGGCTTCGGCTATGGCTCTAGGGTTGTTGTGAAGGTAGGGGTGGAGCATAGAGACTTTGCCGTTTCTCGTTTGTTACTCTAGAGTAGACCAACTCACTTTCTGGAGGTATACTGCCCCCATCTGGTTTGGAGTATGAATTGATTTTTTGGCAGGCATTACACAAGGCACCTTTAATATATATCAAAACTTCATCAAAACTACAGTAAAAACAGTAATATTGTGTCTGAAATGTCTCCTCTGTCATGTGGAGTTCCCCAGGGCTCGGTTTTAGGTCCTATTTCGTTTTTATTGTTTAATAGCCCTCTTAGTGAAATAATTTGTCATTTTAAAAGTGTGTCTTATAACTTTTATCCTGATGACATTCAGTACTACTGTTCATTCAAACAGTCAGAATTAATTAAGTCTGGAATTAAGAAACTGGTTAAACAACATTAACTACTTACAAATGAATACAAAAAAGGCTGAAACCTTAATCATTGCTCAAGATCAAAAACTACCTCAAATCAAACAGTTCGGTCAGAAACTGTTTCTATCGTTTAAGAAATATTTCTAAATTGAGAGCATTAAAGCTGACACGGAGATGATTATTCATGCCTTTATTTCTTCTCGTTTAGATAGTAATTGTCTTTTTACTTGTTTTAACAGATCTTCTCTGAGTCGTCTCCAAATGGGACAAAACGCTGCCGCCAGGCTTTTAACTGAAACCAACAGAAGGACACACATTACACCAGTTTCATCCACACTCCATTGGCTTCCAGTCAGAATTAATTGTGAAATTTGAGTTTTGACTGCATGGGCATCACAGACCTGTTGACCCCGTACTCCTCCTCTCGCACTCTCCGGACTGGTCCTCGGGTCAAAACCTCCTGATGGTCCCCAAAACACACTTTGAAAATCTGGAACAAATGAGTTTGTGTGTGGTCCAATCTGTTGATTCTTTTAAAAAGCAGCTGAAGACACTTTTATTTAGACAAGATTTAGTCGATTGGGCTTTTATGTTTTACGTTTTGTTTTACGCTCTGATAGTCTTATCTGTGTTTTATTGTTCTTTTATTTAAATTGTTGCACTTTGTAAAGCACTTTGTGAGTTTCTATCTGTGATAGGTGCTGTTTAAATAAAGTTTACTTACTTAAAATAGCTGTTTTCTCAATATAGCCTACTATAAAATGTAATTTATTCCTGTGATCAAAGTTGTATTTTCAGCATCATTACTCCAGTCTTCAGTGTCACTCAATCCTTCAGAAATGATGCTCAAGAAACATTTTTTTTTTTTTTGTAGAAACCATTGGGTTTCATAACCCAACAAAGGGTTGATGACCCAATATGTTGAACCCAGATATTGGTACCGTAAACAACCTAAGTATACAAACATACAGAATAAGTGTATGAAGAATGGCATGCTTGATCCGATCTGCACCTTCACTGAATTCCTGAGAAACATGAATTTAAAACGCAATGATGCCATCTTGTGGTGATTGATAATCTCCTCATTGCCACAAAACCTGTGTTTTGGGATTTTTTTTAAGTCCACTAGGAAAGTTTAATTGCTTAAAAACTGAATAGCAGCATGATCTGAACTAATGTTGAGAGTTCGGCGATTGATCCAAGTGATTGATCCGATTGATCCAAGATGGCTGCTGGTTGGGAGGGCTGTGCAGTTCAGCTTTGCAATCTGTTGAATATCTTAAAGTTAACTTGACATCCAAGTGTTTGCTTATGATCTGCACATTGATGTCCAAGCAATGCTTAAAATTGCTGTATTATTTCTGCGGGTTTTGACCTTCTAAGCACTTACAGCATGTGCTTGGGTAACCAGGATATTACCTGAAGTCTCAGCAACTAGCAATCAGCAGAAATGGCTCCAAGTTTGGCAAAAGAAATGGAAGAAGTTAAGCTGTCACTGAATGTCATATCAGAGGAGCTTAGTAAAGTGCAGACAAGCCTAATGCATCTGATTGGAGATATACAAACAACTGAAAGCCAGACAAACAAAGCCAGAGTGACATTTCAGTTTTTATCTTCCAAAAATCAGTATGATTAAAATGTGACATTAAGTTACTACAACAGTTTAATAAACAATAACTTAATTACAACTACAAAATGTTGCAAAATAATGTAACATATGAATGAATAATGGTCTAAAAAAAACCTTTGTGGCAAAAGGGTTCTTTCTTGTCCTTATAGAACATTTTTTAGCATAAAAGTTCCTTTGGAGTTGAGTAAAGAACCCATATGCTGCATATATAGAACCCCAATGAACCTTTTTTTCTAAGACTGTACACTAGCTAAAGCTTACGAGATGAGCCCACCGTCATCACACTACCAAGAGAGCTGCTTCCTATGTCACCAGCATCATGCAGCCAGGGGCCAGCAACCTCACTGAACGCAGACCCTGTGCCGCTGTTGTCAGAGAAAGGGACAAAAATGAGACTGTGACTACCACTACCTCTGCAGTTAGCCCATCCTCCAATCACTTTGTCCCACGCACACCTGCAAAAGCACTAAAGCAGCACAAGAACTTTAAAAGGGGTGACATTCGCTGCTATAACTGTAATAGTTGGGGTCACAAACAAAGCCAGTGCTCGTCCCCTCAAAGAAACACAGAGACTTTCTTCTCAAAGGCCGCCAAAGAAAGCCCGCTGACCACCGTGTTCCACCTTAAAAGCCAGAGTCGTGAAATGAACATTCACATGCGCATATCTGAGCTGAAGGTATGTGCAGTCCTGGACAGTGGAGCACCACTCCACCACCACTCCAGTCATCCATTGTAGAGAATTTGCTCAGGGTGGGCCAGGAGAAGTGTCAGTGCTTGGTGAGGCCAAGGTACCAGTCAGTATTAACAACCGTCAAGTTGAAGTGGACTTCCTGGTAGCAGACATAGAGGGCAATGAGGTGCTGCATGGCCATCCTTTCCTCACCCAAGCTGAGGCCCGCCTGGATGGTTCTGTTTGGAGAAGAAGTGCCCTTCTTTCACCCAGAGACTGTTCCAAAGTCACACGCTGTAAGAGTAGCCAGAACTGTTGTGGTTGAAGCAGGACAAAAGTACCTAGCCAAGGGCAATGTGAATTTTTGCAGAGAAGCTCAGGGAGACATGATGCTTAGCCCTACAAAAGGCTTTGTTGAAAAGCCCAGACTACTCATTGCCAGAGCCCTAGTCAATGCACAGGCCACCAACATCATTCCATTACGTTTGCAGGCCTCCTCCAGCAAGCGGAAGCCCTGTCCCCGTCCAGTGTCCCCACCGCGGCAGACTTTCCAGCCAGCCCCCTGCAGTTCCAGAGCACTTCCAGGAGCTCTATGCCCAGAGTTCCACTAGTTTTAATGGCAAGGAAAAACTTGAATTATTGAACCTGTTGTGTGCCTATGAAAGAGTCTTTTCCAAGGGACCTGGTGATCTAGGCCGGACCAGTCTTGTGCAGCATGACATCATAACCCGGCCGGGACCTCCAGTGAAACAGTCTCCTCGTCGAATGGCTGGGGAAAAACAGCGAAGCTCGGAACAGCGGATCAGTGAGGCCCTTCAGAGCGGCATTGCCACAAGCAGCCACAGCAGTTGGGTCTCGCCAATCGTTATGGTGCGTAAAAGGGATGGGACTTATCGCTTTTGTATAGACTAGGGCACTCAACAACCTCACCATCACTGACGTGTACCCACTAACTCACATCCAAGAAACGCTGGACACCCTCGCCACTGCCAAATGGTTCAGCACTCTGGATCTTGCTGCAGGTTACTGGCAAGTTGAGCTAACACCAAGGGCCCGCCGCACAGCTGCCTTTTGCACCCGTAATGGACTATTTGAATGGAACGTTATGCTGTTCGGGTTATGTAACGCGCCGGCGACGTTCCAACGCCTGATGGACGCATCCTTGCTGGCCTGCAGTGGGAGACCTGCCTCGTCTACCTGGACGACATCATCGTGCTGGCCAAGGATGTGCCCGAGATGCTGCAGCGACTAAGCCAAGTGTTCCAGAGACTTAAACAGGCAAATCTCAAACTGAAACCAGCCAAATGCTGCCTGTTCCGCCGTCAAGTTGTCTATCTAGGTCATGTTGTGTCTGAGCATGGTGTGGCCACTGACCCCAATAAACAGTGGCGCCTCCAGAAATTTTTCGTAGGGGTGGCCAGATGGGGCCAGTTAAAATCTTGGGGTGGCACACCAAAACTACAGTATAAACCATAATGTAATTGTAATAAACCAGCCTGTAGAAAACTATCAGAAAGACTTAAGGAAACTCCTACTGATATACTTTGGTTTATTGTGTAATATTTAATGTTATGATATTAGTAGGGCCCAACTAATATATATTACATTGTATATAATGATATATATTATATGATATATAAGGGTCCTTGCCCCACAGCAAATTTCCAGATACTTACATAATTGTGATGAATTTAATCATTTTTAAGTTATTAGTTTGCAGTGTAAGATTACAGTTAACACCTTTAAATATTACATAAATGTATTATGAATTTTTAATACACTTAATGTATACATCAGCAGCAAAAAGTAATTCTTGAAAAAATCTGCACAGTAATTTTATAAAATCTAAATATGTTAATAAAAACAAATTACTATTAGTTCTCTTTTAAAATTCAATCAGGCAATCATGTCACAATTTTATATTTATATATTAATGTCAAGAATTCAGAAGTGCATAGCCTAAACTACAAATAAATTATATACAATTAAATTATGCTTATTTAAAATGTATTGAGCAGGCTAGGTATAACAAAATATATTGGCTTTTAATATTTCAGTGCGCAAACCCATGATTGAGCCCGTTCTTGCATGATGAAAAACATCGCGGGTGCAGAATGATGTGCTCAAAGCAACATGGAGTCACAGTGTGCAGCAGCACTGCGCTTCATAAATGTGCATTTAAAAGCTCATGTCACAAATCGAAGAAATGTTGAGCGCACAAATCCAAGTGCGATTTGTTCCTTCACAGTTATTGTGCGTTTGATGCCGATTCATAATCCTTGTGATATGTATGTGTGATCGGTAGTGAGTCGCTTAAAAACAGCAACAAACTCCAAGAAAATAAAGTAATTTTATGCGAATATACAGACTTTTATCTACAGATCATGCATTTATAACGTGAATATATCGTATTGGAGAGAGTTTTACCGTGCATCCAAGAGGCGCGCGTGCTGTTTGAATATGAATGGAGAATGATGACAGTCGCAGAGGAGGGAAAACGAGTTTATACTTTAACGATGTAAATATACTTCTGTCCCTCACATTAAGCTATGGAATGACTTCAGATGACTTTGTCACCCAAACTGACGTGAAAAAAAGCGGGAGGCGCCGAAAAGCGCGCTGTTTGCATCCCTGCCTGTCCAAAAACGTGGCAAAAACACACCTAAAAGCTGCTGTACCATTTGGCACTTAAAAAGCACGTCACGACACATAAATTCCCCGTCTTCTTTTACTTAAGAATATTTTTGACTTATTTATAAAATGCATAACTGATGCTACAAAAATTAATACTGGCCATTGGGGTGGCCAATGGGGTGGCCAGGAGTCGGCCAGGGGTGGCCATGGCCACCCCTGGCCACCCCCTGGTGGCGCCATTGCCAATAAAGTCAGCAAAGTCCAAGCCTGGCCCACTCCCATATCAGTCCACGTTTCATTGGCCTCGCTTCCTACTATCGCAGGTTTGTAAAAGACTTTGCCTCCATTGCTGAGCCATTACATAATCTGACTAAGAAGAATGCCCACTTCCAGTGGCACACTGAACACCAAGCTGCCTTTGACGCGCTCAAGCGCCACCTTACCCAAGCCCCTGTCTTAGGCTATTCACTGGCCCATGGTGGAATGATCCTGGACACCGATGCCAGCGACACCGGTATTGGCGCGGTCTTGTCACAAATGCAGGGTGGCACAGAACGTGTGTTGGTGTACGGCAGCCGCAAACTAACCAAAGCGGAGCAGAACTATTGCACAAGTTGCAAGCCATTGTCGATTTTACATCATGTTTTCGGCAGTACCTACTTGGGAGGCTTTTCCAGGTACGAACTGATCACAGTAGCCTGCGCTGGCTCACGCGAATGAAAGAGCCGGAAGGTCAGTTAGCTCAACTTGGTCTCTCCCACAAGCCCTCCCACACAAGATGCAACCCGATGTTATGCGCCAAATGCACGAAGGACCAGTAGGTGGACATTTTGGTATTGAAAGGACTGTAGCTAGACTTCAAACCAGATACTACTGGTACCACATGAGAGAAGATGTGGCCCTCTGGTGCCGGACTTGTACAAACTGCGCATGCAGAGCCAGACCCCACAAGACTCCACAAGCACCCATGGGAACTGTCAGAGTTGGAGCCACCATGGAGCGCATTGCACTGGACATTATGGACCCACTCAATGAGACAGAACATAAAAACAGTTATATACTCATAATACAGGAGTATTTCACCAAATGGACTGAAGCATTTGCAATCTCTGACGAAAAGGCTGTGACAGTGGCAAACGTGTCGCTTTGGAATGCCTCACTCTTTGCACAATTTTGAATCAGAGGTATTCCAAGAAATGTGCCGTTTGTTTGGCATTGACAAAACCCACACTATACCATCCAGACCACAGTCCAACGGTCAAGTTGAGCGTTTTAATGCCACACTACAAAAGATCCTGACCTCCACTTCCGAACACTGTCACTGGAATTGGGACCTGATGATCCCATATGCAGTTATGGCCTACAGAGTGACCAAGCACGGCGCTACTGGTTTCACCCCCCACTTCATGATGTTCGGCCGTGAAATACGTGAGCCAGTGGACCAGCTACCGGACTCTGACTATGCAACCTCAGCACCCGAGTATGTGCAACAAATGAGCGGTTGGAACTGGCCCATAACATCACCCGAGAAGCCCCAGTAAGTCAGTCACGCGCTCAAAAAGACAATACAACAAAAATGCTTGCCACACACAGTACAAAGTCGGCCATGCGGTGTGGTATCTTATCAAAGGAACACGTCATGTTCCTCCCCTCCTACGAAGGACCTTACTTTGTTATGGGACATTTAGATGATCTAGTCTACTGGATTCAGAAAAGCCCCAGAGCTAAGGTCAAAGTCATCCAACATGATCAACTCAAAGCTTCCCGCAGTCGTGAGCCCCTGGACAACGCTTGGGTCCTGGACCAATCCCAGAACTGGACACCTTCTGAGATCATGCCACCAGCTGTGGATGGGCACCCAGCAGACCGGGAGGATCTCGGTCTACACAGCCTCTACTCTACTGCCTTGGGTGATGGCCCCTTCTGGCTGTCTGCTCCACCTGCTACTAATTCTCACATTATCGGGTCTCTTCCACCCACTCCTTCCCATGTAATACTTGACCATTGGTGGGGGTGCGGTGGGAGAGCCACAACACCAGTCTCCGCGCGAACCTCGGCCCCAACGTCAGTGCCGGGGACCGCTCCAGTTTGGGGACTGGGTCACTGAAGCCCCTTTTCCACCAAAGCATTTTGAGAGCCGGTTCGGAGCCGGTGCCTACGCGCGAACCAGTTCTTTGTGTTTCGACAGCCAAAGAACCGGTTCGCGGCCGGGAAAACTGGTTCCAAAGCGGCACCAACTCTTTGCTTGACTAGAACCGTTCTTTTAGCACGTCATGTTTACGTCGGGGTCTGGGGCGGGTTTAAACATCTTTTCTGACCATCGCAAAGCCAGGAGAAACTGCAGAAACACGTGTTTTTATTTATTCAGTGTTTTTATTTATTTATTTATTTTTAATCTGAAACATAAGCAAAGAAGAAAACAGTCACGATATAGAACAAATAAATGGAAAGAAAAAAGACACAAGACAGGGGTACATATCAGACAAGATTACATATCAAACGAAAAGATTAAAAGACCAAGTTTTCTTGGTACATGAGTTAGAGATAATCCCAAAGCAATGTACTTGCAAGCGTTTTTAGGGACGTGCACAGTGACGTAACGACGTCGTTCCCTGGGCGCTCTAGTCATACAGACATAGAGAGTGTGTGCTAGTAGTATATTTAGATGGAATGGAATTAGTGGTAATTGCCAGTCCATGGTGGGGGTAGTGTTGTGGGATGTGTCTCCGATGTGTTTAGTTCAGGACAGCAACAAAAGAAAATTAAAAAGAAAATTAATTTTAAAGTGAGAAGAAAGTGGCAGATAAACTACACGTGGTAACAGCTAAGTTCAAGCCAGATAGCGAGTGAGAAAAAAGACAGTCAAAAAAAACAAAAAAAAAACCTTCTCAAATAAATTATAGACCCATCCATTAATATATAGAAATGAATTGATATACAGTAACAGTATATATACAGTATATATATATATATATATATATATATATATATAATCATATTAATATTAATTAATGTATATATATGTTACACCGCTTTCTTTTTTATTTATTTATTTAGTTAGGTTAGTTGTTGTTTTTCACTACATAATAGTCCATGTAAATGTCAACCCTACTTAACTATTCAGTAACTTTCATGTCGTTCGCGCGGGATGTGGGCATGTGGGCCACGGTCATCTGCTGAGAAAAAGAATGACTGAATCGAAACGAACTGTTCAAACGAACCGAAGCTCGGAATCGAGTACTACGGATGACGTCACTGGGCGGAGTTCGCGGGACGTACTAAAAGCAAATCCGCTCGCGCTCCTCTGTCCTGTAGAGAGAAGAACCACGTGTGACTGAACGCTTTCAACCTGCGCCACTCTCACAGCTAAACCAGCTTTACAGCACAAACAGCATTCAGTCATGGTCAAGCTCGCTAAGGTAAGATTTCTGCAAACACGCAGTAACAATTCAACGCTCCACGTTAAGGGGCTCAAAATGCGAAAAAAAAACAACAACAAAAAAACATATATTTGTTGTACTGCTTGTAACAGGAAGGCCCACATGTGCGACACGCTTATTTCCATTTTAGGTATTTATAGCGTTGCGATGTAAACACAAAAGTGCAAATTGTGATTTAATGATAAAGCGTGACGTCTGAAACGATGTAATTTATATGTAATCGGTTTTTGGTTTTTTTATCCGTTTTCCCGGGCTGACCACGCTTCTCCAGATTTGGTAGGCCTCAGCTGATAACTCATTAACAATAACGTTATGTGTTAGTTTTTAATGTTACACGGCTTCTACACGTGTTGAGCGAGTAAATAAATCTTTCCGCGCCGGTCAACGATGTTTGCAGCGCTTTTAACGTGTCGTGGTTTTGCTGTAACTCGTGTGTTCGCCATGTGGAGCGATGCAGCTTGATGCTAAACGCCTCCATTTTGGCTCTTTGAAGTGAACGAGCAGACATTTAACACTGCATTAAACCGCATCGCGTTGTTCATGCATATTTACGCGACTCATACCAGTATTATATGTGAGCACGACCCGAGTTTTGCTTAATCTTGCATGTTAAACGAGAAAATGTGTAAATATATATTTACTCTTCTGGTAGCGCGCATGTGGGTTTTCCACGTGTAACGCGAACCCACGTGGGTTTGTTCACGAGCGGAATTTCCACACGCAGGTTTTTGCTGTTTAAATAGTACTTTCAAACCCTAACTTTAAATTTCTTTTTCTTTATTTTAATTTTATGTATTATCTAAGGGTGTTAAGTTTAATTTAATTACGCACACAAACGTGTGCAAAATAAATAGACGCTTCGCGAGAGAAGCACGTGGTACTTAAATGATCCACAGAATATACAAAAATGTTTTGGCCATTTTGTTCGTTTTGTATGCATCCCATTCACCATTTTCTTTGTTTTTGATTTTGCTGCATCTCCAATCATTTGGACATTTGCATGCACAACATATGTATAATTTTTTTTTACGTTTGTTGCGTAAACATTAAGTTAAATGTTTTTTTCATCAGTTATCTAAACCAATGTTTTCACCTCTAAATATGTTGTATTTCAAACGCCATTGCTGGATTTGCATTTTGAATTCTCTGTTTTTATGCAGTAGTGTTTGACTTTTTAGGAATTAGACTGCAGCATGAAATGTCTTTTATTATTATTAATTTGAATCCTAAATTAAAGTGAAACTGAAACTGCCAGCATGTGATATGTACTTTACATATACACTGCTACATTTCTCATTCAGCAGGAAATGCACGCTGTGGTTTGCACGTTTTGTGTGCTTGACTTTGATCGCATTTTATGTCCTTCTAAATCCTTTTCACCCAGCTTTTACTTTGATTTAACGATTCTGTTAAATGTTAGTAATCAAAAAGCATCTCTAATTAATGTAATGGAACCTGTCAAATTTGTCAGTCCATTAAAGGGATACTTCACCTGGAAAGATGAATGTGTTTTTCAAATGGGTCATTTATGTAGAAGAAATTATTTTTAGACTGAAAAAAGCCAGAAATGTTTTTTTGGGTTATGTGGATGAAAGACAACAACTCCCAGAATGCACTTACTTCGCTGCCCTAGGAGGCCACGCCTACCGGTAACAGAGCGCAGTAGTTAAACAAGTCTAGGCTACTAGTGAGTCTTTGTGATGAGTCAGCCCGAAAATGTAAAGATTGGCCAAAATGTCCGAGATTCAGCTTTTGCGTTCTACCGTCACCATTCATTATGTTTACCGGGGCGAGTGAGGCCCGCGGGAGAACCGATGAGCGTCACCTGTGAGCAATCTCGTATCTCTCACGGAGGAGCGGGAATTTTCTAAGCAATTTTAAAACACACATCAACCGATCACTTGTTTAGCGTTCATGTAAACACTAAATTCAGATTCACCAATCGGAATGAATTCAGTTAGATTGAAACAAAAGCTGTACATGTAAACAATGAATGGCGACCGCAGAAAGCAAAAGCTGAATCCCGACATCGACGGCCAGACATATCCGAGAAAAAGAGGATGGTAACTCCTACTACTCGGCTTTCTCCACAGAACAAGAGCCTGCTAGCTTAGCTTCCAAACAAAGATGGCCGACACTATGCGTTCATTCTGTGAATGAGATCGCCCTCTATGGGCGGGTTGAGAACATGCGGGACAGACCCGACTACTGACTGTAGTCTTTCGCCTCTGGACAAAAAAATCCTCCAATGATGCAATGATTTTTCCAGACAAAAAAAAATACATAAATCTCTCGTCTCGGGGATATGAGGGTGGAAAGCACGGTAATTTAAAAATACTGTAGCTTTTCTACTAATACAAAGCTCAATACTAAATCCTGAAGTATCCCTTTAAAAAAAGCGGTCCTATGAAGTGCTGTGTTTTTCATTTAATTGCCATTTTAAGGATTTAATCAACAGATTAGTGCTTTTGTCTTACATTTTGATTCATAATGTAGTCACTTAAAAGATATTTAATACAAAAATTAGTCAAATTTTCAAAATTAAATTTGTCAACTGAACTCGTTTTTGGTGGGTTGTCAATCCTTTTGATATCTTTAACGGCGGACTTTCCAAGTGGTTACAGTAAATGCTGATTTCTATGTTTGCAGGCAGCGAAGAAAGAAGCGCCACTGAAGAAAAAGGCACCTCCACCTCCCAAAGATGTGGAAGAGGAATCCAGCGAGGAGGAGGACAGCGACGATGAGGAAGAGGTGACTACTCGACTGTGAATCTGCAACCGCTACTTTATTTGCAGCGTGATTCATAACCAACTTTAATTTCAGCAGGCTCCACCAGTCAAAGCTGCAGCAAAGAAAAACGCAGCTCCGGTAAAGGCGGTGAAGAACGGCAAAGCTGCGGCCAAACAGGAGAGCGAGGATGACGACGATGATGATGATGACGACGACTCTGGTACGCAAATCTTTCCTCAACTTTACAGTGCGTTTTGATCCCAAGCCTGACGTCTAACTAGTATTTGTCTCTTCTTTCTTCCCATTAGAAGAGGAAGCTCCTCCCCCCCCAAAGAAGGCCACCCCTGCTAAGGCCACCCCTGCTAAAGCGACCCCGGCTAAGAAAGCAGCTCCCGCTGAGGAGTCTAGTGACGAGGATGATGATGGTATGAAAACACTGGCGAAGAACAGTATGTTTAATCTATTTTCATTTTGGAGAGCAGATATCGATTCTTACATCCCAAGAATCGTTATTTGTTCAGTGTTTGATGTGTGAAAGTTCTCTAGCCGTCATTTGTGGCGCACCTTCCATCTGATAGATCGCTATAAGCGTTATGCTTTTGTTTATATGAAAGTGTCTTGTTTCAAAATGTCAATTTTATTCTGAAATTCATTGTGATGTTGTATGATCAGCTCTTTACTACTAGTTATAGCACCAAATAGACATGAATGAACATCTGAAGGATTGTTCAAATACACTGAACCACTTAGTAAAAACACCAACTTTATTGAAGACGTCAAAGCGGCTTGTAAACTAAGTTGTGTAACGCTTTATAGTTTTGACTTATTTTTAAAAAATACTTCCCTTGATCTGAGCGGTACAAGACTTACAACTCAAGACTCAATTCTACAATGTTAAGTGGGTGGAAAAAAAACTCCTTAATCTTGTATTTGGGTCAAAAATGGGCACCCATAGAAATGAATGGAAAAAACTCATTTAGATCTCTCTAAAATAAGCCAAAACAAGACACCAGGTGACGGCAAAGTCACTTCATCTTTAGGTTTTAGCTCTAAGAACTTGTTGGAATGATATTTTAATATAGTTAAAAAAATAAAACCTAAATAAGCATAATTTACATAGAAGATAATATGGTACTTTTTGAAGTAAATAAATTCAAAAATACCCCCAAATAATAAAAAAAACCATAAATGGATAGACAAAACTTTATCGAAGACAGTGATATAACATTTATAATAAATAAAAATTAGGATCAGTCTTCTGTGCCCCGAGTCATTTGTCCACAATTACAGGATTAAGGGCTATAAAGTGAATACGGTTTGAGGGCTTAAATTAAGTGTGCATTTAAAAAGCAATTTGGGAGTAAAAACCAATTAAATCACTACTGTTTGTATACTAAAACATCGAAGGTTTAAACAATTGGTTTGTAATGTATAACTTTTACATATACATGTATTGCACATTTGATAATGACTTTGTTGGCCGTGGTGCTTGACAATTTGGTGTATAAATAGTTTAGAGCGGTACACCATAGTTTTACATTATGCATCTGAATATCAAACGTATCGTAAAACGTGCCGATGCACAACCCTCGTGTTTTGTGATTTCAAGACGATGTGACCGTCTAACAACTCTATTTGCACCATTTCCTGTCTTGTGCAGAAGAGTCAGAGGAAGAGGCCCCCCCACCCAAGAAAGCTGCACCCGCCAAAGCCACGCCGGCCAAGAAAGCGGCTCCTGCGGCCAAAGCGGCTCCTGCCGAGGAGTCCGATGATGAAGACGACGACGATGGTATGAAACACTGACATCAGACTGCCTTAGGATCTTCACTCTTAATGCCCCTGTGTTGTAAATCCCAGTCTAAACTTGTGTTCCTGTTTAGATGAATCTGAAGAGGAAGAAACTCCGCCTCCTAAAAAAGCGGCTAAACCCGCAGCGAAAGCTCCCGCAGCCAAAGCCAAAGCCCCTGCACCCAAGGAGGAATCCGATGATGACGACGATGAAGATGATGGTGAGAATGGCTTTTCTTTTATTATATATGTGTGTATGTTGCACATGATGAACCACAAGGGACTTAATGCTGAGTGATTTGGATGATTCTGTGGAGCTGATGTGTCTTTTTTTTGTTTTGTTTTACATCAACTTTTTTTTTGCTTTTCTCAAATGATTTTGGTTTTCTCAGATTCAGAAGAGGAGGAAATGGACACAACTCCTGCGCCCAAGGCCAAAAAGGCAGGAATGGTGAAAGCAAAGGAGGAATCTGAAGATGACGACGATGATGATGATGATGATGAAGACGATGATGATGAGGAAGAAGGTATGAGCGCAACACTGTTATTGTATTTTTGCAGATTGGCAGACGTTCGTTTCTAAAACGCCCATGTTTTGTTGTCCAGAACCCCCAGTCACTCCAGGGAAGAGGAAAGCGGAGGCTAAAAAAGATAAGGCGACACCACCTGCTAAGAAAGCTAAAACTGATGGCGAAGGTGAGACTTGCGCTCTATCTTCTTTAGTTCTTGCGCATTTAACTACATATGATGATCAAAAGGGACTTAATACTGATGAATGTGATGTCACCTTTTTTATCAATTCTGATGCTAGTTGACGGAAAAGTGTGTATGTCCTTGTCGTGGAATTGTGAAGTAACTTTGGTGTAAACTTTCAGGTTTCAGTCTCTATTTGGGCAACTTGAACTGCAATAAGGACTTTGACGAAATTAAATCTGCGATCTCCAAGTTCTTCTCAAAGGAAGGTCTTGAAATTCAGGATGTGCGACTTGGTGGGACCAAGTAAGGAGAATAATTTTTTTTAAATCGTTGAATGTTGATTTGACTCTTGAATGTTGATTTGACTGTTAATTTGACTCTTGAATGTTGATTTGGCTGTTGATTTGACTCTTGAATGTTGATTTGACTCTTGAACTTTTATTTGACTCTTGAATGTTGATTTGACTCTTAAATTAATCTTCCAAATGTCTTTTTGCAGGAAATTTGGCTACGTTGACTTTGCATCTGAAGAGGATTTGCAGAAGGCTTTGGCCCTCAACGGCAAGAAGCTGATGGGCCAGCCGCTGAAAATCGACCGCGCCAGGAGCAAGGAGGACTCCCAGGAAAGCAAAAAAGGTAATGTCCTTCAGCCGACACTTCAAACGCCAATCCAACCGAGTCTAGAAAGGATGTCAGCTTATCAAACACCTGAACTCTCATGTGGATACCATGATGGTCAAGTACTGATCTGGATCCGTCGGCGTGCTATACATGGTAACTTTCAGTTTCCAGAAGCCAATGTTTTACCGTCTTTCTCCCCTCAGAGAGAGATGCACGCACTTTATTCGTAAAGAACCTCCCCTACTCCGTAACGCAAGACGATCTGAAGGAACTCTTCGACCAGGCTGTTGATATTAGAGTACCGATGGGCAACAACGGTTCAAGCAGAGGGTAAGCTTAACCTGTGACTGTTTGTGTTGACGCAACTTGTTTTGAGCAAACGGTTGACTGACATCCTCCACTTTGGTGACAGAATCGCTTACGTTGAGTTCAAGACCGAGGAGATCGCAGAGAAGATGCTGGAGGAGGCACAAGGTGCCGATGTTCAGGGGCGCTCCATCACGGTAGACTTCACCGGGGAAAAGAGCCGGCAGAGCGGGAGATGTGAGCAACAATGCCATCTAGTGGTCTTAAGTTCCTGTTTTAGATTTGTTTTTATCAATGCTAATTAAATGCGTTTCTTGTTTTCTAGCTCAATCAACCGGTGGTGCTTCAAGCAAAGTCCTTGTCGTAAACAATCTGGCATTCAGCGCAAGTGAAGATTCACTCCAGAGTGTGTTTGAGAAGGCCGTGTCCATCAGGATACCCCAGAACAACGGCAGGCCGAAGGGGTACGTCCAGCACTTCACTAGTGTCTTTGAGGATGTGTTGGAGTAGGCTCATATTACAACTCCCCCAGAGTTAAACAGTTAAGTTTTACCGTTTTGGAATCCATTCAGCCGATTTTCTGATATTTAGACTATCAGTAACCAGACAGTTTCTGGTCTCATTGACTTCCACCATAGTAGGAAAAAACCATACTATGGAAGTCAATGGGACCAGAAACTGTCTGGTTACTCATCGTCTTCTAAATATCAGAAAATCAGCTGAATGGATTCCAAAACAGTAAAACTCAACTGTTTAACTCTGGGGGAGTGTTAAAATGAGCCTATTTCCCAAAAAAGTGGAGTATCCCTTTAATATGGCTATCAAACTAAAGTTTAGAGTCTACAATGACGCCTAAATATTTAAATTCTTCCACTCCCTTGGTTTCATTTAGGTCAATTTTGATGCACTTTCTTTTCTGAAAGCACGTAGAAACTGTTTTGTTATAATTTAAAGTTCAACGGTTATCCGCAGCCACTGGGAAACGCTGACCATTTGTCTAGTTAACATTTCTGCAGCCAAATGAGAGGTTTCTGCTGTTAAATAAATAGCGTCATCTACATACATTTGACAACCGACCTCCTTGCAACTTTCAGGTAGATCATTTATATACAGACAAAAAAAAGCAAAGGGCCCAATATTGAACCTTGTGGTACACCTAGTTTGCATTTTTGAACTGATGACTTTAGACCACTCATTTTAACATATTGCTGTCTACAATCCAGGTATGATCTAAACCAGTTTGTTGAGAAAACAATGGAGTGTGCTTTGGAAGGCTATACCATTAACATCCATTTCCTGTGCATGTGTGACTTAATTTCAAAATCAATGGCTGTGCGCCAAATTCTTAAGCCATTTGTTCTACAAAACGTTCATATTGTAAACAAGTTTGTCAAATCAAGCCGCATTTTTTTTTTTCCTGATATTTTTCAGGAGAATTTAATTTTCTCTTGCTCTTACACTAAATAAAGCTGGTCATCATTTTACCGTATTTACGGTGCTAAGAATGTCTATCTGTAAAGGAGTGGTGTGTTGGGCAAGTTTTCGGATCACTAATGAATGGCGGTTAATGTCTATTGAGAAAGTAAAATGTTTTAATTTTGGCTCTAAACATTTGTGTGAAGCATCTTGGACTGGTCTAATGTCTTGTTTTGTTTTTCTAGATATGCATTTTTGGAGTTTGAAAATGTGGAGGATGCCAAGGAGGCGCTGGAGAATTGCAACAACACAGAAATTGAGGGCAGAAGCATCAGATTAGAGTTCAGTCAGAGCGACCGAGAGCGAGGAGGAAGAGGAAACTCTGGTTTGTGGATTTGCTGCTTACTAAAGTTTTATCAGCTTAATATTGTTTGCAAACGCTTGGTAAGAATCAAAGCGCTAACCATTTCCACCCTTTGTAGGGCCTACAAAAACCCTGTTTGTCAAAGGTTTGTCAGAAGACACCACAGATCAGTCTCTGAGAGACTCTTTTGAAGGAGCCATTGGTGCCAGAGTCGCCATGGACAGAGACACCGGATCATCAAAAGGGTACGGATGTGTTCGATTCCCTCAAACCGATGTTTGTGCTTCTCATGAGCTCCTCTCTGTCAGTTCAGTGGCGTTGTATGGATTCGCACGAGAAGTAGATTCAAAGTCACACTCAAACAGGTGTTTCCAAGCGTTTCATTGGAAAGCACCCATGTCTGATGTGAGACATCTTTAGCCATTTCGATCCAGAAACTGTTTTTACCCCCTTGAATGTTCACTGAATATGGATTCGTCCCCCAGATTCGGCTTCGTAGACTTCGATAGTGAAGAAGACTGCAAATCCGCAAAAGAAGCCATGGATGACGGAGAGATCGACGGCAGCAAAGTGACCCTGGACTACGCCAGGCCCAAGGGCGAGGGCGGCCGAGGCGGGGGCTTCGGCGGCAGAGGAGGGTTTGGAGGACGAGGCGGCGGACGCGGGGGTTTCGGAGGCCGAGGGGGCGGCGGTAGAGGAGGTGGATTCAGGGGCGGACGAGGACGAGGCGGCGGAGGAGGCTTCAGAGGAGGGAGAGGAGGAGGTAGGTGTCAACTACCCAAAACATGATTCGTAACGAGACACAAACGCATTGTAATTAATGATTAGAGCACCAAATAGCTTGATTACAGAATATTTGAAAGTTCCTCTTACCCTACCTTTCAGTGGGATTGTGTAACATCTACAAAACTAACCATTTCCAGGCGTCATACATAAACTGTCCTAGAGTTTTAATTCGATCAACATCACATTTGGTGCATCTCTTCTAGAGCCCGACCGATAAAGGATTTTGAAGGCTGATACCGATTCAAATATTGTTTGGTTTTAAAATCCAATTTTCCGATATATCTGCCGTTTTTTTTATTTATTTATTTTTATTTCAGAAATGCACAACAAAACATTAACAGATTTCCCTAAGATTAGTTATTTGTAGTTTTTAATTAAAAAACAATTTTTTTTATATCCCCATCTAGCGGTGAAAAGGTATATGACCATCCAGTGAATATTAGTTTTTGTTCCCCTCAATTCCGATTTCGTTTTAACTCCTACGGTGGCCAATGTTGTCCAAGATTAACATGGCTTCCAGTTTGACCTCGTCCATGAGTGTTAACTCAAACGTAAACGCGAAAGGTGAAGCTTGAATTAACGGGTATGTCCCTCTTTGGCTAATGTACTGTCAAGATGGAGGGGCAATATGGCGACCGACATTAGAACCCCTTACCCGTATGTATTTTCAATGGCATATTATACACTCACGAGAATATTTTATTACTTGAACGAAGTAAATGTACATTAATGAGCACACATATTTTTGAAAGAACTAAGTACTTTTAAGCGAAGAATAAACTAAAAGAGATGCACAATATAGCTTTAAAAAGAAACTTGTTAGCTAGTCTATGATGAGCCATAATTTAGCGATGGATTGTCATATTGAAAATGTATGTTTTACAATTTGCAGTATAACAGGCCAAGGAGAGATGATGCGTCTCATTGCTATAACGGTCACGCGCTATTAAAGAAATACTTCAGTCACATTGTCAAAAGTTAAAGGACAGTCAGTCAACTACCCTGTAACAACGTAACGCAACTATTACTAGCTAATTCCGCTTCACTCTCGGCTCATTTAACAGCAGCAAAACTGGACTAGATAGTCACAGATTTTGTGATGCTCAATGAGTGTTGCCCTCTGGTGGACAAACTATACAACTCCAACACTCATGACATGGTTCAAGCGTGTTTCGTCCGTTTTTATTTTTGAAATATTCATTTATCGGCCATTATAACTACCGATAGTTTGGAAAATGCCTAATATCGGCCTGCCGATATATCGGTCTGGCTCTTCTAAAGGCGTTTGCTGAGATCTCGAGTTTTCATGGCGGCTTTACGGAGTTTGTTTCGCCATGAAACTGGAAGCTGTAGTTACTCAAGCATATTCTGCAAGTGGTTGAAAGTAGAAAAGCTTTTTACACCCCGTTTACACCTGTATTAATGGTGCGGTCTATTATAGCCAATGAACCGACTCGGTCTTCGGATATGACGTCACGTCCACACTTGAAGCGTTCTATTATGTTTTGCGTGTCAGAGATAAAAATGGACGCCACCCAGAAAGCTGTTGTAATGGTAGCGCTGGCCGAGTACCAGGCGCTCCAAAATAAGAAATTTTCATGTTAATCTTCTGTTAGCAACCTTAGTGATTGCACTCAAAACAACCGATTCCCATACCAACAGGGGACGCAGTAATACGAGTGATTATAATCGTCATTTAAAATACCAAAGCGGTTTAAAAACAATGAAAACAATTCATACTTACAAGTCACCCAGGGCGCAGCCATCTTGAATTCTGAAACAATTCTTGCTCTGTGGCATTCGAGAGGAGAAATCCGAGGAAAGGGGGTGTTGCTAGGCAACATCTGTCTTCCGATTCGGAACTCTGAGACGGATGAATAATAGAACGCACCATAACGTCATCCACTTTTGATCCGATCAAACAAAGCATCTAAGGCTGTGTTTATACAGAAACGATTCTGAAGAGAAAACGCGAAAGTGGTGTTGCGTTATCACTTTATTCTGCGTTTAGACGGCGTTTTGTGTGGGAAATCCGTGTGCAAATGGTGACGCAAAAGTGTGTGAAATTCAATGTAGTATGCACTTCAGGCGGCTAGGAGTGCATCCTACAACAACACCAAGTCCATGCGTCTGCGTACAACCTTCACGGTCAAGCAGACTTCTGTGTTTTCATGCTTTACACGGGAACGCGGCGGTGTTTTCGCTTCTTTGCGTTTTTAAGCCTCAAAAACGCCGTCGCCGTGTAAACGAAAGGCACATCCGATAAAATATTTTTACGTTTTCACCTGCGAGCGTTCTCGTATAAACAGGGCCTTGTATACCAGCTGTAAACGGCCATGCATGCCATCATTCAGAGTCATGGCGCCACCTACTGGTTGCAGAAGCTGTGGCACACAGTCATAATCCACCTATATTTACCAGTTTAAGAGCGTATTGCTGTTTTCTTCACTTTTTTCCTGAGGCCACCTGGAGTTACAACAGCTTCCCGTTCATGGCGAAACGGACTTTGAAGATCTTGAAAAGCCTTCAGATGAGATTCACTGAATATGATGTTGATTAGATTAAAACTCTAGAATGGTTTAAGTACGACACCTAGAAATGCGACCAGTTAACTGCAATTTAAATGTTTTTCCCTGTCAGTTTTTATTAATGTTAGTCACTACATATACCAACAAACTATTGAATTATAAATTGAAACTTTTCTTTTCTCCCCCTCAGGTGGACGAGGAGGATTTGGGGACAGGCCACAAGGAAAGAAGATTAAGTTTGATGATTAAGTCTGTAATTGAATGAACTGTTTTCATTGCTTAAATCCACTTTTGTCAGAGCATTTCTAGGACATTCCAGAAAGCGTCAGTAACTGTACAGTGACCCCCGACCCCACGCTCCCCATGAACTGAGTTCTGAGAGGTCCCAACCATCCGAGTAAAAATGAAATGTGAATGTTGTAATTATGCTCTGCTGGTTTAGGTACATGTTGTACATGCTACGGTTTGTTTTGTTTCTTTTGTTAGTGTGTTTTCCATTTCTCCCTCAATTTTTATTTAATTTCATCAACTTTTTTTTTAGTTGCCTTTTAGGTGCAAGTTTAATGTGCAGTACCTTTTTAATGTGCAAAGCATATTGTAACGTATACATGGATTGACACCTATTTAGTAGTAATTAGAGATAAATCTATATGAGAGTTTTGAATGTTGAGGTTGGACAACAGCTCTGTGAGGATAATGTCAAATTTATACATCCATTAAATTTGGCTTTTGTGACTTGAGGTTTTCTTTTTCCAGTTCAGATTTTTCATAATGTAAAGAACCATTTTGATTAAATATGGTTTTTAAACTGTTTGGTTGTGGTTTTTGAAAGGTGTGTATGTGTTGCAAATAAGATCTACAACTGTAATTTTAGGCTTTTTCCTAAATTTGAAAATCCAATTGGTTTCATGCACAGCTGCACTACTTCCTGAACTTCAGCCAGCTCCTGGTTTCCTGTCTGCCATTATTGGATAAATTGATTAATTCAGGTGTGCCTGACCTCAGTCACACGGCAACAATAATTAGACACACCTGAATTAATCAATTTGTCCAATAATGGTAGAAAGGAAACCAGGAGCTGGCTGAAGTTCAGGAAGTAGTGGTGCAGCTGCATTCTTAAAAAAAGGGTACATTGGGGTTATATGAAGCACAGGTTTCTTTCCTCAACTCCAAAGGAACTTTCATGCTAAAAAAAGGTTCTGTAATGACAAGAAAGAACCCTTTGACACAAAGGTTCTTTATAGGCTATTATTCATTCATATATTACATTATTCTGCAACATTTAGTAGATGCAATTAAGTTATTGTTTATTAAACTGTTGTAACTTAATATCACATTTTAATCATGCTGATTTTTGGAGGATAAAAACTGAAATGTCACTTGTGATATTGATTAATTGCATTTTTTTTACTCCCATATCTTGAATTTTGTTATCATTCACATGCATTGCATTTTATGGATTCCAAATACGTAGCGCTAGAACCTTTTAAGGTTTTATATAGAACCTTTTCTTCTAAGAGTGTGTGCATAAAACCTATTAAAAGCCAAACTGGTGACATTTCCCTAGTCTGCCAATCAGAACAATGGAAGTGTAATGCATACCGTAAAGCCAACTAACGTTGATTAAACTTACTTTTAATGCTATTTTCTCTCAACTATGAGAACAATGCCACAACATCAGAGAAGTACCGGAAAAACAACCTGTGTGAGACATTGAGTCCTTCAGACTACTAGAAACACTTGCCAGAAAACGCTGTGTTTGTTACAGATAAAACACATTAACATCAAATTGTTTGCTAGTTCAACATGACGGTTTTCAATGGCTGTGAGAGTTTTAACATCTTATAAATATGAGTTAATGATGACAAACGCAAACTAATGTTTCCAATGGTGGAGCTGCCTTCCGTTTAGTTTGTAGAGCGACTCAAGATGGCGCCACCGCTCCTGTTGGTCGAAGAGCGGAAATATCTTTGAGAATCGGTCGGACTCGGGCGTCTTCCACTACGTCGCTAGTTATTTATTTTTGTTTTTCTTTTAATGACGACAATTATTAACTAATTGACACACAGAAAGTCTAGAGGCAACTTGAGTTATAAAGTCATAAAAAAAGTGTTTTTAGAGCAGTCTTGGCCATAATCCCCTACTGTAATGCTAGTCACGTCCAAATGAGGGCAGTCTCCCCGAGAAAGAAGATCACGCGTTAATGTTTTTTTTTTTTTTTTTAACTACAGCAGGGAGATACTTCCAAAAAACAGTAATTGAACATTTAAAGACGGTCCCTGTGGCTTGTCTGAAAGGTAAATTAAGCTTATTTCCCCACAAGTTATCTGTTTATTAAGCTGCTTTGAGGTGGTTTATTTATCAAATCAGGCAGCGACCTGCTGAAGTGATGGTCTGGCTTTTTGTGTGTGAAATGTTTGCTAGTGCTAGTGCAAGTAAATGAAAATTGTTCCCTTAAAAAAATCTTTTGAATATAAGACAACAACGTTCACACCACATGTAAGTGTCAGCTCTGAGAATACATTTCGGGGTAAATGAGATGTTGTGTGGAATAGGCTACTATTTAACTTACTTAGGCCTACACAATAATTATTGATGACGTGCTAGCTCGAAATTTTGACATAGCCTACAAAAGTCAATATATGACATGCCGAGACAAAAAGTCATGTTTATATGTCCATGCTATGACATCATAGAAAGTTTAGGATATGACTTTCATTTATAACATTAACGTTTTGTCATAAATTCACCTTTCTGATTCTTACTCATTGCTCAGTGTGTCATAATTTGGCTAAGTGTGTTATAAGTTAGAACTTTTCTAATGTCATAATTTTGATTTGGTGTGTCAATTAAGATTTAGCAAGTCATAATTTCGATGTTTTTAAATCCATTTTATGACGTTTTAATTTCAATTTTCTGATCTGAATTATGACTGTATGTCATTATTTCGACTTTTTATGTCAATTCCTATTTCGTATGCCGTAATTGGTATTTTTTTTATCATAATTTTGACGTTTTTTTAATCCCATAGACCCATAATTATGATTTAGTATGCCATAATTGTTACTTTTATGTAATAATTACTAAATTTTTGCTATTATTTATTTTTGTCCATTTTGACTTGCATAATGATCACTTTTTGATTTATAATTTTGTCTTTTTGTCATAATTTAGATTCTTTTGTCGATTTCAACTTTTTGTCAATTTAGACTTTTTAATCTCATAATTTGACTAGTAATTTACATTTTTTGTCGAAATTTTGACTTTTTATTCTCATTATTTGACTTTTTGTCATAATTTAGATTTTTTTTTTGTCAATTTCAACTTTTTGGTCTCATTGTGACTTTATGTCATAATTGCGAGTTTTGTCAGTTTCGACTTTTTAATCCAATTATTATGATTTAGTATATCATAAATATGACTGATAACTTTTTGTCATAATTTCGATTTAGTATGCTATGTTATAACTATAACTAAGCATGTTTTGCTTGTTTGGCTTCCATAAGGATTGTTTAATGAAGTTTAATATCTCTTCGTTTTATTAAGGTGAACTTCTTTGATACTCTGTTCTGTCATGTCATTGTTCATTTTTATAACCATACTTAATTGGACATCGACACGTACGCAGAGTGCTGAAATAGCCCATGGTGATGACACTTGACACTTGGGCCCAGTAAGATGTTTTCAAAGAAATGAATACTCTTATTCAGGAAAAACGACATTTATATCTATTTCAAATAAATGTCATCGCTACTCCTCAAGAAACAAACTCACAGAATCAGAATCAGAGAGAGCTTTATTGCCAAGCCACTCTTCACAGTATGGACACAATTGACTGAATATTATTTTCTCAATGGATAATGAATGAATAATTTGGTCCATGCCAAACCCAGTCATTCCTAACTTTAAAGATTAGATTTCAGTAACGGAAAGCTGCATTGCTTCATTCCTGTGTTTGATTTCATTCTCAGTCATGTGACGTGGCTTTGTGATATAACCGGCAGAGTCACCATCTAGATACTACAGTGTCTTATCTACAGTAGAAGTCAAAAACTCTGCTGGGAAGTGCCAAGATGTCTATGTCTGTGTAGCAGTTTATAGAATAGACCAACAGTTTATCTATGGTCTTTTCCAGATGTTTGATGTTCACTTTTTTTGTGTGGGTTCTTCAATAGTGTTTTGATTTTTTTTACTGGGTATACCATCCTAAAAACATATACAGTGAACTTTCACATTTTTTTCTGTCTTAGTATTCTAGACAATCTCGTTTGTTGACTTCTATCTACTTTAAAGGGATAGTTCACTTTGAAATACATTTTTGATACGTTTTAGCTTACCTCAAGGGCATCCGAGAGGTGTCTTTGTTTCCGCAGTATTTTCAATTTTTATATTTTTAGGTCAAACCGTTCTTGTCAGTCGTACAGATACTCGTACTCGTAAATGTAAGTACACATTGATGGCCCAAGACACGAAACGAGCGGTTTGTGTGAGAAAACGAACAGTATTTATATAGTTTTTACATCTTGTAACCACAGCCACAAAGCGCCCGCGCCCTCAGATCACTTGGACGTGGCTGTGGTTTCAAGAGGTAAAAACAATATAAATACTGTTCGTTTTCTCACACAAACCGCTCGTTTAATGTCTTAGGCCATCAGTGTGTACTTACATTTACGAGTCATTAAATCATGTTTAATTTGGACTTCTCTGTGCATGCTCTTTGAGGTGGTGACCATAGACCTCCATTATATGACTAACAGACAAGAACGGTTTGACCTAAAAATATCAAAATTGAAAATACTGTGGAAACAAAGACACCTACATCTTGGATGCCCTTGAGGTAAGATAAAACATTTATTTCAAAGTGAACTATCCCTTTAAACACTGTTTAGTTGCTATAGTACATCTTGTTCTAGAAAAATATGCAAAATAATACCATCTATTGTGGGATTTGTTTTAAAGGGTCAGAAGGTGGAAATCTTTTTACACATTAAATATATTGTACATTTTATATCAATACCTTTAAATCAAACCTTTGACAAAATATTGTGTATTTCATATATGAAATATATGCTATATATTATTGTATTTTAAATATTTGAATTGTTTTGTAATGTGTACATTATGAATTCACAAAATCCCAAGTAGAGACAACGTATTAGGCCTATAAATACATTTATATATTCTTATGTTATATTGTGCTATGTGTCCGTGTGTGTATTTGTGCGTGCATATATTTAAAAATGTATGTTATATTATTATATTTTGAATTATGTTGAAATGTACTCATTATTAGAAGCTTTGAAAACAACTTTGAAAACTAATGCTATTTTTTTTTTTTAACTTGACGTCTTGAGGAAGACTAAAAATGCTTGCTTTCCCCCTTTAAGTTCACTTCGGACACTTCAAAGGATATACAATCAAACTAAAAAACAATTTTTTTGAAGAAATGTTTATTTACAAATAATAATCCATGTTCACCTTCGTGTTCATTCTAGTCATATTCTACACAATCAGACCTTGTAGTTCTGATTACAAATGTAAGTGTTTTGCGTAACTTTCAAGTACAGTTAAATATCATACACCAGACTCCGCCCCCTCTGATCCATGGATGTACCAGACAGTTTGCTGTTTCACAGTTTTAAAGTAAACCCTCTACCAAACGCATTTCAAGTCTATGGGAAAATCAAACAATGCCAATGTGTAAAGCACACAACAATACGCTCTAAATGACGCAACCTCTCGAACAGTAAGATATATGTAAATTATGTTATATTAGAAATGTACACAAACCACGTGAAGGTAACATTCATCCACAGAGGGGCAGATTAAAACAAAAACACTGAGGTAGAGACTAGTTTCCTTCTATTTTGGACAATTACATTTTGTCTTTGATGTATGACTTAAAGTAATTGTTCACTTAAAAATGAGAATTATGTCCTTTTTCTTGTCTATACATTGAATGTCAATTGGATCCAAAACAAAGAGCACTTTGGCGTTCTTGAAAATAATTTTGGGTTCCACAGACGAGTCAAACGAGGGTTGTAAATGTTTTGCATTTCAGGTTTCTGTAGCCTAAAGGCCTGTTCACACCGGGAAGAATTTTGCGTGCGATATTCACCGACGTTTAACGCCTCGTGACTAAACAAAGGGCGCCAATGTGAGTGTGCACACCGACGCGAAAAAAAACACATGTAAAAGCGTCATTTAAAAAAAAAACGCCTCAGATTTGTTTTGTTTTTTAGTTTGATGCGCAGTGTCAAACTATCCGACCAATGAGATTGCCGTTTTTGCTCACGTGTTTGGAGCTTCTGAAGTTACAGTAAAACACAACTTGGGGGCACTCAAACACAAAACGGTCTTGGCGAGCACTCATACGTAACGGCGAAGAAGATATACGCCAAGTAGCGTCGCCATCTACACAGCCAGGAATAAATAAGACGAGGAAGATGCGAGGCAAGATGAATGTAGAGCCGCTGGTCTCGTTGGTGTTGGAACATAAAGAACTATATGACAAACGCGACAGCGACTACAAACATCTTGATAAAAGAAATTGATATGGAGTGGTATTACAGAGGAAATCGGCGCCATCTAATGTCAGGGAATGAATTGGCATGTTCACTCGGCCCATCTTTAGTGAAAATCGCTGTGTGTGAACACAAAAAACACGTTGAAAAAACGCGCTGATATTCATCCCGGTGTGTACGGGCCTTAAAGATTCCCCAAAAAAACTAGGTTACCAAAAAAAAAAAAGAAAAAAAGACCTCTCACATTATTTACACTATCCACATTACATACTATGTCATTTGGTACATAAATTAAAAAAATTGTCCAGAAATCTCCTCAAAAAAGGAGTACTTTATCTTCGAGTCGCCTCAAAGTTCTCTCTCCGCAGATCCTTCATTTCCTTTCCTCCAATGGCGAATGAAGATCCTTCGGATTCAGAAACGACAGCAAAGTCTCAGACTATAGGAACTCCGATTTCTGCGAACAGATCAAGTCACTGTTGACCAGTTTCCACATGTTTATTAGATCCGGCGGGAGCAACTTATGTACCACTATCATGCTCTTAAAGAAGCACGGCTCCCTGTTCAGCCGACTGGTTTTGTTCTTCACGAGCCCGAACGTTTTGAAGGCGTCGTGTTTTACCGGAGTCACCTGAAGCACCTCCAGGCACATTCCCAGGAACACGTCGTCGATGGGATAAAGCTCCAGAGTCTCGCAAGCTTCGTAGAGTTTCCGTGCCAAAGGACCGTCCATCAGGAAACCCCCTCCGCCGGCGTACGGCGGGTACAGCGTCTTGTTATACAAGGCCTGCGGGATGTAGTACTTGTTCTGCTTCTTGCGAATAGGCTTGGCTTTGAAGAGAACGTCTCCGACAAAGAGGTCCTTCAAGTCTTTGCTGACTTCCAGATACTCCAAGATGTTGGGAACGCTGACAAACACGTCGTCGTCTCCTTTAAAGATGTATTGGGTTTTTCCACAGTACGTGGAGAACCATTTCAAGAAGTGGATCTCCTTGAGGGTCAGGTTGAAGAAGCTATCCATGAAGTCCCATTGCAGGATGTCTCCGTAAATGTAATCCTCGTATTCCAGGAGCTTCTGATGATTTGCCCGTTCTTCAATGTTGGAAGACGTTCCGAGAAGGAAAATGGTCTTGATTCGCTTTCCGTTGATCACTTGTTCTTTGCCCCAAGTTTGCCGAATCACCTCCCGCCGGTCGTGCTGCGTTATGACCGACTTGATGACCATGAGCAGGTCCACGTCTCCGGCACACTTCTCCGGGTGGTTCATGAGGATCGGGAAGTAGCGGCAGTGCCTGTAGACCAGGAACTCCTTGAAGTTGGCTTCGAGACCCGTGAACCAGTCCTCTGAGGAGAAGTTGAGGTTGATGCTGCAGTTGGAGGAGGTGACGTCCCATGTGGTGGGCCTCTGCTTTTTGGTTGTGCTCGGACCGTTGGTGCTCAACCCGAGCCGTTCCTCGCTCTTCCAGAATTTGACAGCAACCGAGGCGTTTCTCTGCAGCTCACTGTCCGCCATGAGCTCCATGCGCGTCTGCCTCGCGATGTGGTCCGCCTGGAGGTCCTGCAGCGAGGTGAGGTTCCCTCTCTGGACCACGGTGAGCGTGACCACGGCCAGGAAGAACATCAGGCAGATGCGCTTGTAAACTCGCCATCGCTCTCTGGTCGTCATCCTAGAGTCGAGAAAACGAGAACTGTGATCTCCTTCTAATACATTATAGACAAACGGCTTCGGCATAAAGCAAACTCTTAAAGGAGTGGTTCACTTTTAAAAAAACTTTTGCTGATAATTTACTCACCCCCATATCATCCACAACGCATTCTCACCCCAAGGCGTCACCTTTGACCATGCTTCAATATTTGACGTTTTAGGCGCCCTTTAGCGTCACTTACATGACGCGATCCTACGGCGTCATCTAACTGACGCTAAAGGAAAGCGTCAGTTAGAGGACGCGGTTAGGTTTAGGTGTGGGGTGGGGGTAGGGTACACGCGATCCTAGGGCGTCATCTTACTGACGCTAAAGGGCACCTAAAGCGTCAGATATTGAAGCATGTCCAAATGCTTCCCAAGGCGTCAGATAAGTGACGCCTTGGGGGTGAGAATGGGCTGTCATCCAAGATGTCCATGTCTTTCTTTCTTTAGTCGAAAAGAAATTAAGGTTTTTGATAAACATTCCAGCATTTTCTCCATATAATGGACTTCAATGGGAACCAAACGGTTCAAAGTCCAAATGACAGTTTCAGTGCAAACTGTTCAAAGGGCTTTAAACGATTCCAGACGATCAATAAGGGTCTTATCTAGCGAAACGATCACTCATTTAATAAATAAATAACAAAGTTTAAGTTTTGAGCGTTCGTGACTCTCCTGTTCGAACTCGTTTATCAAAATAAACACATCTTTTTTCGAGTCATGACTCGAAAGGGTCCTAAGACACTTATTCATCGTCTGGTGTCGTTTAAAGCCCTTTGAAGCTGCACTGAAACTCTCATTTGGACCTTGAACCGTTTGGTTCCCAATGAAGTCCATTATATGGAGAAAATCCCGGAATGTTTTCATCAAAAACCTTAATTTCTTTTCGACTGAAGAAAGAATGACATGGACATCCTGGATGACATGGGGGTGAGTAAATTATCAGCAAAAGTTTTTTTTTTTTTTTTAAGTGAACTACTCCTTTAATGTAACACCTTATTGTAAAGGTTTACCGTTTTGTTTATTTTCTATTCACTTAATTTTGCAGTCATTGTTAAATATGTTGCATGTACTTACCATAGCAATAACAGTATGTTATGCACAATTACATGCAACAAGCCCTCAACCAAACCCTAACCCTATAAGCACATGTAGCTGATTAACATCAGCACTGAAGTATAAAATTACACTGTAACAATGACACCTTACAATAAAGTTAAACCGTTGAAGGTGTCATTGTAACAGCATTATACATGGAGTTACTGAGTAATATTAATGAACAATATGCACTTATTATAGAGTTAGGGTTTGGTTTATGGAAAGTTGTTATAACTTCATTAAGTACATGTTACATATGTAACAAGGACACTAGAATAGTGTTACCTGCTTCTTTCTTTTTTGTTAGATGAACTTAATCGATATTAGATTTAGTATTTTAATATTATAGACCAACTCTCTCATGTGCATGTTGTTAATTAATGTTATCCAGTAATTACATGTATAATCAATAAAGCAATATTTAAAGCCTTGAAACATAAGCAAATTATATTGAGTTCCATTGAAATGTAGATTTCCATCCAAACAATGGAAATATTGTTATCTCCGATGATCAAGTGCATAAACAAATGTTTAGATTATTTTCCGTGGAATAAAATTATGTCTTTGTTTTTTTCAAAGGGTTTCAGGTTTATTACAGATATGTGATATAATCATGTGAGCATTTGATAGTTTAGTTTTAAAAATGACAAAAACACAATAATGCAATCTGAATATTTGAATTCCACTATGACTGAAATGTGTAAAAATCAATTGTGTTACGTTTATTTCACATTATTTTTTTACAACACATCATAAGGCATGAGTTAATCAGTTATTTGAATATTATATTATAATGTTCACTATTTAACATGTTAATGTACCATTTCATGGCATATTTGAATGAAGTGTATTTACATATTTCATAATATTTTGCAGTAATGAATGCGGTGTGATTTGAATATGGCAAACCACAGATGCTGTTGCTAACCCATATCCCGTTGCCAAAGCCTATATTTTATAATATTAATATGGTTTTAAATATAAAATCGATTTCTAAAGAAAAAAAAAACAGGTAACACTTTATTTTAGTGTCTTTGTTAGTTACATGTACTTAGCTATAACAACTAACCATGAATCAAACCCTAACTCTAAAATAAGTGCAAGTTGTTACTTATTATTTCTCAATAATTAAATGTATAGACTAATCAAACTGTAAAACGGACGCCTTAAAATAAAGTGTAACCAACTATAATATTAACAAAACGGTACTTTATAATAACGTCGGATAGGTTAACACTATTGAATGCATCGGTTAACAAAAACAATATCGATTTAAAGCATTTATTAACCTCTGTTAATGTTATTGAACATATAATTGTCCATCGATTGTTCACAGGAGCCTACAGTACATTAACTAATGTTAACAAATACAACTTCTGACATAATAATATAGGCTACTAGTAGCAATTATGAAATTAAAATTAAGTAAGATTAATAACTGCTATTGTTCAGTGTTAATTCGTGTTTCCTAATAACAAATGAAAGCGTATTGGAAAGTGTTAACAACACAACAAACAAACACTTCACGATCAGATACTCACATTTTTGAAAGTTTGTCGTATATATGATAGCTTCTGTTAATTGAAAAAGGTCTGCTGTTCTTCAGATGAATGACAGGGTCTCTTTAGACAATCCGGTAAATAGTTTCAATAAAAACAGAAAAGAAACGCAACAAAACTCCGAAGCAAAGAGTTCACATGAAGACGCGAGAGCAAAGCGCAACATCCCCAAAGCGCAGCCGGTTTCTTTTAAGCGTGCGTGACTTATGCAAATGAGGGCAGGGATGACTCCGCCCACCGCCCACGCGGTGATTTACATTGAAAATAAAATATAGTTGCTTTCACCTCAGATACAATAGAGATAGCTCAAAATGATGTGAAGTTTATTTTGTTATATATAGCCTATAACTCTCAAGGGTGAATTTTTTTCTTGGAAGTCTTAAGAAAAGCAAAAGTGGATGTTACATCTGATGTATGTGTTTATACTTAATCCCAAATTCAACCCCAGCGGTCTGACGTAAAACTACGAGCATGTCTCTAATATCCACCATGCTTCGGTCTGGATTTATGAATTGACATAATATGTCAATAAATTGGCAAACAATTGTGCGTCAAACACTCCTCCTTCAGGCTTGCTTTGTGTGTGTGCAAATCCAAATGGTTGAATCAACAACAGTCAGAATAATAAAAGAGTTGTCTATATACACTTACTCTGATGCAAAATCCTGCGTCATTTTCCTTCTGGCACAGTGGAGTAACTTTGTCATTTTTGATGCTGTAAACCTTTTCTGTCTTCTTAAAAGAAATTCTGAAATCACATTTAAACAATTTTCCATTTCTTGTGAGATAGTACAGGACTGTTGGGATTTGCTTTGCCTTTGAGCTCTTTAAAAGACATTTGTTTGTGATGTAATGGCCCTCTTTAACTCTCTTTCTTATATTTATTTTTATTTCTCTTTTTTTGTGCTGTTGTCCCCTGCTATTATGGTTGATTTTATGTGATGTATGCTTACTCCTTTGTATGTTCCTGTTCTCTGCAAAAAACAAAACAAACTTGTTTATATTACATTACATTTATATAGTACTAAAGCAGAATAAAACTTATGATTTATACGTTTATCAAATGCACACATTTTACCATAATATCTCTCTTTCAATATGTACTTTTTTTTTGATTATCATATATTTGGAACGGAAGTGTATTGCATTCACTTTAAGAAAAAAAATCTACTCTGTTTTTCTGAATTCTCAATATTAACGTGATCCTTTTTCATGGAAAAATGTTTTTGCTCTGTTTTTCTGAATTAACACGTTAATTATCTCAGAATTACAAGATGATTTTTCATGTAAAAAAAGTTTTTGCTCTGTTTTTCTGAATTAACAAGTCAATTATCTCAGAATTACGAAATAATTTTTCATGTAAGTTTTTGCTCTGTTTTTCTGAATTAACGAGTTATTTATCTCAGAATTATGCTATAATTTTTCATGGAAAAAAGTTTTTGCTCTGTTTTTCTGAATTAACGAGTTAATTATCTCAGAATTACGAGATAAAAAAAGTTTTTCTCTGTTTTTCTGAATTAACACGTTAATTATCTCAGAATTACAAGATGATTTTTCATGTAAAAAAAGTTTTTGCTCTGTTTTTCTGAATTAACAAGTCAATTATCTCAGAATTACGAAATAATTTTTCATGTAAGTTTTTGCTCTGTTTTTCTGAATTAACAAGTTAATTATCTCAGAATTATGAAATAATTTTTCATGTAAAAAAAGTTTTGCTCTGTTTTTCTGAATTAACGAGTTAATTATCTCAGAATTACGAGATAAAAAAAGTTTTTTCTCTGTTTTTCTGAATTAACACGTTAATTATCTCAGAATTACAAGATGATTTTTCATGTAAAAAAAGTTTTGCTCTGTTTTTCTGAATTAACAAGTTAATTATCTCAGAATTATGAAATAATTTTTCATGTAAAAAAAGTTTTTGCTCTGTTTTTCTGAATTAACGAGTTAATTATCTCAGAATTACGAGATAAAAAAAAGTTTTTGCTCTGTTTTTCTGAATTAACGAGTGAAGTATCTCAGAATTACGAGATAAAAAAGTTTTTGCTCTGTTTTTATGAATTAACAAGTTAATTATCTCACAATTACAAGATGATTTTTCATGTAAAAAAAGTTTTTGCTCTGTTTTTCTGAATTAACGAGTTAACTATCTCAGAATTACGAGATTTCTGAATTAATGACTTTATCTCAAAAACTCTTTTTTTCAAGAAAAATATCTCTGAGATAATCTGATCTGAATAATTTTGAGATAATTAATTCGTTAATTCAGAAAAACAGAGTAGATTTTGTTTCCTCAAGTGAATGCAATACACTTCCGTAATTTGAAATAATGAAAAAAAAAAAAAAAAAAAAAACTCCGTAAAGCATCTTTTTCTAGTTCCCTAAACGCAATGATCAAGGCTTGGCTAAACACAGATTGTCCTCCGTGCATCAAGTGCGTTTAGCTGTTTAGTCAAGGAAATAAAGTCAAAGGACAATATGAGGAAACCAGCTGGACATAGTGAGTCACTGTGCAGGTGTGCGTAGAGCTGCCCGGCATGGGAAAGAGTACAAGATGCAACAGTGATCAGATGTGTATTCATTTTACAAATCAAGCGTCACTGTGTTTTCACTGAAGTGCACTGCAGGCTTGAGATCAGGTCTCAGTGTCGCGGGGAAGGGCCCTCAATGTCAGTGTGGTGGAGGACAATCCATCAGCCGTGTTTATCTGAGCCGGCGGTGTACTTTACTGATAACACGCACGTCCCAACGTGGCTTTACTTTGTCCAAACGTTTCTTTGGGTGCTTTTGTGTTCCTTGGATGATGTCCATTTTTTCCGGTTTGTTGCGCGAAGGTCACATTAACGTGAAATCTTTTGCTTTCATCATTGCAGTAATCGCCTTTTATGTTTAGATTTTATGGTTTAACGATTGACCCAGAATCCATCATAAAAATGTTCTGCAACACTTTTGGAAACTGAATGCTGCAGCAGAAATCGAAACTCATCTCGCTCAGTTTGAACTTCAGCAGATCATGTCTACATGCCAATTCACACGACACCTGTTTCAACTAAAAACGTAAAAAAGTTATGCATTTTGGCCGTTCGTTTAAATGAAAACTTTTGAAAACGGGTTTCCGTGTAAACAACAAAAACGTGGATCTCTGAAGGCGGTGATGTCATGCACATATTGCGTGTTAAGTCTACAGTGTTTCATCGCCATCTACTGGCCTGGAGCAGAATACAGCGTTTTTAGTCGTTTTTGCATTTCGTGTAAACATGCCCTAAATGCATGGAGTTGCTGCAATATGATTGGCTGATTAGATATTTGGTTTATTGAGCAGCTGAACAGGTGTACCTATAAAGTGTCCCGTGAGTATGTGTGTATGTGTGTATATAAAGTAGGCATAAAGTTCTACCCCTAAAACTAACACATCAGTGTACATATTCATATGTACTTCGATTCAAATTCATATGTACTTCGCCCAAGGCGTAAAATAGTCACTTACACTTTCTTCTATTATACAGATGTTACATACAGACGTTGAGGTTGCCATCTCGTAAGAGAGAATCTGGAAGACTTTGGTCTGTGTTTCACAAAGGAAGAAGATAACACTTGGCATTTGCACTTATACAGCATGGATGCCTTCCTCTGGTCCTTCCTGAGCAGTCTCTGGCTGACGTAAGCACGCTCAAACTCACACATACACACAGACACACACAGATATTTCAGAAATATAGATGTCCTGCAGTCATAGTACGAAGCAACATTAAGCCTAAAAGCCTAATCTAAAGCAGTATTTGTCTATTTTTCCCAGACAATAAATTATGAATTGTTTTCCAGACAGTAATAATTAAAGGAGTAGTTCACTTTAAAAACAAAAACAAAAAAACAAAAAACGAACGTTTGCTGATAATTTGCTCACCCCCATGTCATCCAGGATGTCCATGTCATTCTTTCTTCAGTCGAAAAGAAATTAAGGTTTTTGATGAAAACATCAAATAGCGACACAATTGGTCATTTAAACAATCGGCGACCATTTGAGCTTATAAAACTTAAACTTTATTATTTTTTTATATATATATCCAATCGTTTCGCTAGATAAGACCCTTATTCATCGTCTGGAGTCGTTTAAAGCCCTTTGAACAGTTTGCACTGAAACTCTCATTTGGACCTTGAACCGTTTGGTTCCCATTGAAGCCCATTATATGGAGAAAAATCCTGGATGTTTTCATCAAAAACCTTAATTTCTTTTCGACTGAAGAAAGAAAGACATGGATATCTTGGATCACATGGGGGTGAGTAAATTAACAGCAAATGTTGAACTACTCCTTTAATTTCACATAAGTTTCACATGATAGATGTAAATTAGTAATGACTGACATGATTCATTGACATTAAACATCCAGGCTTGAAACTCAAGAGGGTTTCTCACACTTTATAGAGTGAAAACTGGGCCATTCTACATCCGGGTAAACAGAAACCTGGCTTCACGTTTCACACTGCACGTAACTGACCTGGGGTTAACATTGTACATTTCTAAAGCCTGTGTTAACGTCCTAATTTGCTGTGTCAGTGTCATTTACTCGATGAACGCCGCATGCGTTTCCCCACGAGCAAACGCAATGTCACGTTCCCTCATATTAGTTAACAGAAGTGCGTAACCAGAGACGATATGTTTACATAAATGCTTTGAATACTGATATTACATGTGACCGCCTATACTATCAAGTTTAACCTGGGGCTGGTTGCATTAATCACTAAGACTAGTCTTGCAAGACTGTTTTTTAAATACACAAAAACATAGATTGGCCTACTTTCATACAGAAAAGTCAGACTGACTGCCCCTGTTTTTGCAACCGGCACCAGAATGCTCTTTTCAGACTATAAAGGTGATGAAAATATCTATTCTTCACCCCAATTGTCATGCCTTTTGTCACCATTTGATATTATTTCCCCTCTCATGCTGACATTAAAGGAGTAGTTCACTTTTCAAAAAACTTTGCTGATAATTTACTCACCCCCATGTCATCAAAGATGTCCATGTCTTTCTTTCTTCAGTCGAAAAGAAATTAAGGTTTTTGATGAAAACATTCCAGGATTTTTCTCCATATAATGGACTTCAATGGGAACCAAACGGTTCAAGGTCCAAATGAGAGTTTCAGTGCAAACTGTTCAAAGGGCTTTAAACGATTCCAGACGATGAATAAGGGTCTTATCAAGCGAAACGATCGCTCATTTAAAAAATAAATAACAAAGTTTAAGTTTTATAAGCTCAAATGCTCGCCTTGCTCTGGTCTGAGATGCACGTTTGTGACTCTCCTGTTCGAACTCGTTCATCAAAATGAACAAATCTTTTTGTCATGACTCGAAGGGGCCTTGATAAGACCCTTATTCATCGTCTGGAATCGTTTAAAGCCCTTTGAACAGTTTGCACTGAAACTGTCTTTTGGACCTTGAACTGTTTGGTTCCCATTGAAGTCCATTATATGGAGAAAATCCTGGAATGTTTTCATCAAAAACTTCAATTTCTTTTCGACTGAAGACAGAAAGACATGGACATCTTGGATGACATGGGGGTGAGTAAATTATCAGCAAAAGCTTTTTTTAAAGGGAACTACTCCTTTAACACCAGAGGTGGAAAGAGTATTAAAATATTCTACTCAAGTAAAAATACTACTAATTTAAATTAAATTTGACTTAAATACAAGTAAAATTACTGGTCTAAAATGTAAAATTTAATCCGTGTAAAAATTACTGAGTTACTTTTTTAACAGCATATTATTATATAAATAAACGGTATTATTCAATATGGTTATTATTATTATTATTATCATCATCAGTTAAATTGGAAACAGATTAATGAAAACAGGTTTTTTTTTGCTATAACAAACTTGAAACCATTTGTTTGTTTTGTTTATTAAAATTTCAATAAATCATGTCTAATCAATTCAATTCGATAATTGATAATGAATTAGATTAACAACTTATTTTTAACATGAATAATTTATTAAAATGAATAATAAATAATATGAATAATATAGTCCTATAAAATGTATTTTATTCAGAAAATTAATGTTTCTTTTTATGATTTAAATATCCAAATATATGATCAAAAACGGTGTTATTTTAAACATGTGTCCTTTTATTTTGGGGGGGGAAGCGCTGCAAAAACAGATTTTCTGAATTAAACCTTGGACAAAAAATTATATTCCTTTAAATAATGTTTTAAAATGTTGTTATTATTATTATTTTGAGAAGTACGTTCTATTTTATGCCCAATATATTACTGAATTTCTCCTAAAACCAAACTTTTATTTTGACAGGTTGTAGTGAAGACCTGTTTCAAAAGTGTATTTGACATTTTTTTTTCCCCAAATAAAATTATGAAAATGAACATTTCCAGAGCTGCTCTGAGAGAACACTTAATGAGCATGTATTCATATCCTCAAATTGTTAGAGAGACGCTGAGAAGACCATGAACGTCACGCGTACTTGAGTATGTAGTAGACTTGTGCTTAAATACTCTCAGACCATGTCGTGATTGGATTTATTGCACAGTACTTTCCATGTATTCATCCATCCATTATTTTGCGTGTTTTACATGACATCTGCTTTTTTTCTTTTAAGTTTGTGTATTCATTCACAAATAATACCACTACCAGCAAATTCTAATACAGCGGGGGTACTGAATCAGAATTTGGTATAGTGAATGGGTCCCCCAAAGAAGCTAAAAAAAGCTTGTGGATTTTTAAAATTCTGCTTTCCCCTTGTTGTTGATTAATTTCATGAAAAGAGACACTAGTGATTTTGCCAAGAGATCTCTCGTATATATTTATAGAAGACATAGGAGGAAGAGACTACAGACAGAGGTCTTCATTCTGCATCGTTGTCATCTTTTCTTGCTTTTCGGACAAAAGGGTTCAGTCTTTATAAGAAAAAAAAACTATATCACCATAGTAACCCATACATTACCACAAAAACATGCGTTTCCCATTAACAATGAAATGTACTGTATATCCAATCCCAGTGGAAACTGTACACTGCATTTACTTTCAGTCTCTAACTCCCACATACATTCTCTCATGCAGTCTAACTTATCACAAAGTCTCCTAAAGTCTCTCTCTCTCTCTCTCTCACACACACACACACACACACGCATCTTCAAAACATTATAATTCACAAAATGCAATGATTACAAATGATTATGTATGTATACAAAAAGTAATAAAACAGATACATAATCTGATTATGAATATTAATAAAAATAATAATAACTAAGAACAACATTAAATTGAGAGATTTTCAATCTTCAAAGCTTCTAGATAGGGCCCATAATTTATGAAAAGGAATGGTACAGACATGGTACACAGTTACCACCTGCAACCAAACAACCAATGTAAGAACTGAAAAGCAGAACTGAAAGCATGCAAAGCACACAAGTACATACATAAAAATACATACACATACAATCATACACATACATCCCAGTAGTCCATTAAAAGACAGTTATATTATATTAAATATAGGTTGATAGATAATATATTTTTAGTTGTCTTTTAAAGGTGGAGATAAAGGGCAAAACCCTAAAGCCATCATCAATCCCGTTCCCAATCTACAGCCCCCGACAGACAATGCTCATACTGGCACGAACATGTCAGCGATATTTTCCAGATATGAGTGGTTTGGTTCTCGTTTGGTATATGTGCTGGGGGCTGGATTGATGTAGGTTTCAAAGGTTTCATTACCCTGGGTTAAAAGCGGTGCTAACTCTACCCTAGAGTAGGGTTTCATTACCCTGGGTTAAAAGTGGTGTTAACTCTGCTCTAGAGTAGGGTTTCATTAACCCTGGGTTAATAGCGATGCTAACTCTGCTCCACAGCAGGGTTTCATTACCCTGGGTTAAAAGCGGTGCCAACTCTCCTCTAGAGTAGGGTTTCATTAACCCTGGGTTAAAAGCGATGCTAACTATGCTCCAGAGCAGGGTTTCATTACCCTGGGTTAAAAGCGGTGCTAACTCTGCTCTAGAGTAGGGGTTCATTAACCCTGGGTTAAAAGCACTGCTAACTCTGCTCTAGAGTAGGGTTTCATTATCCTGGGTTAAAAGTGGTGCTAACTCTGCTCCAGAGTAGGGTTTCATTGCCTCGGGTTAAAAGCAATTTTAAATCTGCTCCAGAGTAGGGTTTCATTAACCCTGGGTTAAAAGCGGTGCTAACTCTGCTCCAGAGTAGGGTTTCATTAACCCTGGGTTAAAAGTGGTGTTAACTCTGCTCCAGAGTAGGGTTTCATTAACCCTGGGTTAAAAGTGGTGTTAACTCTGCTCCAGAGTAGGGTTTCATTAACCCTGGGTTAAAAGTGGTGTTAACTCTGCTCCAGAGTAGGGTTTCATTAACCCTGGGTTAAAAAGTGGTGTTAACTCTGCTCCAGAGTAGGGTTTCATTAACCCTGGGTTAAAAGTGGTGTTAACTCTGCTCCAGAGTAGGGTTTCATTAACCCTGGGTTAAAAGTGGTGTTAACTCTGCTCTAGAGTAGGGTTTCATTATCCTGGGTTAAAAGCACTGCTAACTCTGCTCCAGAGTAGGGTTTCATTGCCTCGGGTTAAAAGCAATTTTAAATCTGCTCCAGAGTAGGGTTTCATTAACCCTGGGTTAAAAGCGGTGTTAACTCTGCTCCAGAGTAGGGTTTCATTAACCCTGGGTTAAAAGTGGTGTTAACTCTGCTCCAGAGTAGGGTTTCAATACCCTGGCATAAAAACAATTTTATATCTGCTCCAAAACAGGATTTCATTACCCAGGGGTTAAAAAGCAATAATAACTCTGCTCCAGAGCAGGGTTTCATTAGCCTGACATCGTCATACTCAGATCGTCATAGTCAGAATGTGAGTCTAATACTGCTCCATTGGGCTGTGATTATGGGGCGTGTTTAACCGAACCAGGAAAGAAAATACCTCTGCACTCAATTGGATCGACAAATGCCTTGATTGCAGTTCTCTGTTCCTCTTTTAAAATGAATTCGCTTTCTACATCTTCTATAACAAACACGATGGCTGAATCTACACATCTAAATTCTCCAGCGGTAGCCATTCTTTGTTGTAAATGAATTCAACCCAAGCGCTCTTTGGTGACTTGGATGATTACGTTACGGTTCATCATCTGTCCATCATCGTTTAAATCCCGGCCTGACAATTTGATTGGTCTGAACAGCTCTTTGGTTCAGGCATATTTGCCTCACAACGGACCAAGTCCAGACCGGACTTCCCCTCCTCAAATGGTGTGGGCGTGGCTAAGTTCGGCTGGCATCCAGGGGTGAGTTTTCCGAAAGCATCGTTAGCCAACTACGTTAGTCACAAGTTCCGTCGTTATCAGCATAGTTCAACGAGTCGGTGTTTCCCGAAACCAACGTTCCAACGAACATTCGCAAACAGCATCGCAAAGTTGGGTGATTTGAACGACAGCTCTCGACCTGTGGTTAGAGGCATCATTTCCATATTGCGTGACATTTGGAGGTAATAAATCCTTATCTTGAGCAAAACAAGCAAGCTGACATTCAGTGCAACCGGTGCCTTTTATCAAGAATACATACAAATGTATTTTACGTCTTTTAGTTTGTCAAACGATTTAAAGTACCGTGTTTGAAGAATGCGCATCTGCGAACGTGCTCTACTATGTAAGAACGAGCCAAATATTGAGTCTGGTAATAAAGCAAAATAACTGAGAACAATTAGAAAAACTCCTCAGATGACATGACTGTAATTTATATGAAAAAATCTACCGTTAAATGAATCTCAAACAGTTTCATGAAAAATAGTTATTACTCCACAACGTGCGAAACCAACGTGGTTGAACGATACTTTGCGACAATGGGTTGACGAGCTAGTTGATTTTTCCAACGATGCATCGCACTATGGTAGTGAAGCAGCGAACTACGTCATTGTATATACGGGAAACACATTCCAGGCTAGGGTTTCATTACCCTGGGTAAAAAGCGGTGCCAACTCTGCTCCAGAGCAGGGTTTTTTTCATTACTGTGGGTGAAAATCCCTAATTTCTGATTCCATTCTTAGTACAACACTTTTTTGGAAGATAAAAAACTGCATTGATAATTAAACAAAAGTTTAACATAAATGATCAGAATTACAGGTTGATCAGCTGCTTAATTTTTTTTCGAGCTTTTGTCTGTAGAGTTGTCACAATGCCAAGGCCTGCAGGAAATCTGCAAATGCAAGGTACAACACAGCTGAGGACTCAGATGTTTGGTACTCCATCATGCCGAGCTCAGCTTGAGCTCATAAAAACATGTCCAGAGGGCTTGTCTCCTGTGGACAAGTGCAACCTTACCAGGAATTCTGTTCCAAAGAGCATAGCGCTCCGTAAGCAGGACAGTTTCCGCTAAAAGGACACTGCCATTCTTACCCTAACTTGTCATCTCCTGATCTAGTAACTCGGCAACCTTGCTTTGGGATCTGCTAAGACAAGCCCAGTTTGTCCATCATTAACAAATAACTTTCATTTGGATTTCCTCATTCCCAAGAGGCCGCAGGTCAGATTGGACAATATAATCTGTAGGGCACACTTGTCTGCCAAAAACTGGTGGCAAAGGATTTGTTGTTTTAGGAGACAGAAACAGAGGGACCTAAATGGTCCATTTTCAGGTCAAAGGTTGGGGATGGGGGGATACAGGAAAAATCCCCCTGAAGCACAGGATGCACATGGACGGACCATGACAGGCAGAATCCAGCAGGAAATGGAGAGAGAACGAAAGGAAGAGAGGATTGTGGGACACAGCTGAAGTTAGATTAAATAATTCCTGTTTTTCAGTGCCCAGTTTGTGTAGCGCACTATGCAGGAAGCTGGAGACACAGTGCTGTCGTCACAACTGTTGGGTTTACACTTGTTGACGGTTAGATAGCAAAGCACTGCCAAATAAAACACATTAGTCACTTTACTTAAACTGCATTTACTGAAGAAAATGTGAGTGGTGTATGCTTTGAAACTCACTGCCACTCTCAACTACAGTTGGTGTTTGCCAAGTGCGTTGCATTGAGTTTGCTCGGGTGTCCTGGGTGATTGCTATAAACAACGCATCGGTCTGTTACCTCTGGGTGGATTTTAACATCACTCCAGTGTTCTGAATGGTTGCCGGCCCGTGTTAAAATTATTGGCCCATGTCAAAAGAGCCCACAGTGAAGTCTCTAGGTATGGTTCAGATCCCTCCTTGACTATGTCGAAAGAACTTTTGGCATGTTTTCTATGTACTCACATTGACTTCAGGAAATGACAGTGTCATTGTGGACCTTTGATGTTATATTCAAACAAGTCAGTTATTTATAGTGCCATCCTCTCTTCTAGAGAAGGCTGCTTAACATTTACTTACCATTTATTCAAATCAGGTTCTTTTATTACTCACACTTCAATTCATTTCTATTCAAAATTATTTGTGTAGCGCTTTTCACATTACATATTGTTTCAAAGCAGCTTTACAGAAAGTGACAGAAATAATACAGTTAATCATGTATTAATTTAGGGCAAAACATATCGCCGGCGTTTAGTCATCTCATCGCACGTGTTGGGGCATCTGAAGTCTCCGTGAGAGGCTGGATACAAAACTGGAGCTGACGAACGCTATTTACCTCGGGACTAGCGTCCCAAGATAACAGCAGAAAAGCAGATAGGAAATAATTAGCATAGCTGCTGTTCATAATATTAAATGTATTCGATCTGATTCAACAGAGGAACAAAAGGTATAGCATTGTGTGAATGCTTGGCTAAAGAGATGCGTCTTTAATCTAGTTTTAGACTGGGACAGCGAGTTTGAGCCTCGAACAATATCGGGAAGGCTATTCCAGAGTTTAGGAGCTAAATGCGAGAACGCCCTCCCTCCTTTAGTGGACCTAGATATCCTAGGAATGACCAGGAGCCTTGAATTTAGTGATCTTAAAGATTGTAGGGTGATAGAAGGTCCATTAAATACACAGGGCTTTATATGTCAGTTACTTTGTAATTTACACTGAACTTTAAAAGGTAACCGGTGATAAAATTGGTGTTATATGATCACATAAGAATTTTGTAGTACTGTAGCTATTAAAACTGCAGCTTGTTTATTGAGGATGAAGGACAACCAGCTAATAAAGCATTACAGTAATCTAGTCTCAAGGTTACTTCATAAACAAGATATTTTATGGGCAAATGGGTAACTCAATATGTGGAATAAGAGAAGAAAAGACAGAAAGTGGATTAATGAATCCAAAATAGAAGCATTTCAGACATGTGTTGGTGTTCGCTTGAGGTTTCAACACTGTTATGATTTGCGCAGATGTTCAGACCAACTGGGGAAAGACGTGACACACAGTAGGACTTCTCATCTGCTGTCAGTTGAGATCAAAATATTATGGGGAAAAAAAACTGTCTGGTAGGAGCGTTTTACACAACATAACCAATGTAACAATTTTGACATCTCAATAAGCCTTTTGCCTTTAATATCTTTAAACGATATTCGCTGCTCATCCATGATGGGAATCTCCCATTCCATCACATCCTAAAGCTGCTACTGGGTTGAGACTTGAGACAGATTGGTGACGTTTAGTAAACTGTGTATATTTTCAATATATTTTGTAATTATTTTCTTGTGGTTGTAAGGAGGCCCAACAAATGTATCAATCTGAAATGTTTTTTTCTGGTCCCTACATCTCAGGTCAATAATATCATTGTCATTGAATCTATGTGAATTTGATGTCAGGAAATACGATATAAAATTGATGTGAAATTTATGTCAAAACAATGTCTTAAATGTCTGGATTTTTTTTTTAAATTTTATTTATTACCCGGTGTAAATTAATGAGATGCATTTTCAACAGCTAAAAGACTTTGACTTTTAGATGACAATTTCTTGAAAAAATTAGGCATAGGTCTATGTATTTTGCTAAGGAGAACTCCGGCAAACAATGAACCTTTGGTCTAATAAAACATCTGTACCTATAGTCAATCGTTCTGAGATTTGTTTCTACCCATTTTATTTGTACCCACACTAACGCAGTAACATAATGAGGCTCCATACATGCAAAACGAAGCATTGAGAACTTTGTAAGTGTACAGACCGTTCGTGTACAGACAGAAGCCATCTTAGAAAATAGTCTCGATAAGTCAAACCATGAACGTCGTGCTGAGTGATCTGAACTGTATGAAGTTCAGCGAACTTCTGAACTGTATGGCGCTCAGGGATCGACTTATCGAGACTATTTTCTAAGATGGCTCCTGTCTGTATACGCGAAGTGAACTGTCTTCATAAAGTATCTTCTTTTTAAACGGTCTGTACACTTACAAAGTTCTCAATGCTTCGTTTTGCATGTATGGAGCCTCATTATGTTACTGCGTTAGTGTGGGGCTATTTTGAGCCTTGTTAGTGGTATAAACTAGCGATTTCTTTTTACTTAGTCAATGCCCCCATTACTAGCGTTATACGCTAAACAGTTTTTAGAGATAAAACTCTTTACATTCGATTATCATGAAAACAAATCTCAGAGAACGGTTGACTAGGTACCGATGTTTTATTAGAACAAAGGTTCATTGATCGCCGGAGTTCTCCTTCAAAGTTTGATGTGTTGAGCATTCAGAGATGCTCTTCTGCTTAAAGGGGTCATATAATGCCATTTTTGTACAAGCTAATATGAATGTTTAGAGTCTAAATGAAAACTTTGAAATATACTTTTATTAAAAATTCTCATTAGTATTTTAAGAAAACACCATTTTATCTGGTGAAAATCAGCTTTGTTTTCAGCACTCCGTTTCAGTGCATATGCCTTTAAATAATAAACCCCGCCCCTCTGTTCTGCAGGCGTGAACGCGTGGAGTGTTGTCTTGACAACAGTTGAAGGTTTTGGAGAGAGAATGGCAGCGGGAGGACTCATCTGTGGAACCGTATCAGTTTGAACCGGTGTCGCACCAGAACAAGATGGCGGCCGCAAAGAAGTTCGACAATTAAGGTTTGAGGACGTTTCTGAATAGTTGGTTTACGAACGCTGTGTTTACTGATGTAATGTTACGTAAGTTCATTGACAGATTGACGTGGTCATTAAAAACTTTTTCCCGCGATTTGTAAAGATTAATATAAAGATTGATAAAACTTTAGTTGCAGAGGGAACGTAAATAGTTGGTACCGATTAGTTTTTTCAGGAGCAGCTTCTTAGCAAAACCAGCTTTATACTGATCTTCCTCGTTTATAAAGCAGTCTGGTGAGAAATGATTTGCGCAAACAATAAAGTATTGATCGTTGACCGTGGGGAATAATCCCTTCGTAAACAAAACTCAGCCACTGCGTCTTCAGCGGTTCAAATTTAGGAACATCAGAATGATTTCTATGTTTGTTATTGCACTGAAGAACAGAACAACACAATCGCTTAGACGCAATTCTGCTCCAGTGTATCAACAATGACGGACTATACTCTATGATGACAGCTCGCTCAGGGCGGGTCTGTGTTGAAACACTGCTGTCAATCAACAACCGCGGGAGGGGCGTGCGGCCGTGTGACGTCACACGGTCGAACGGCTCGATTCGAGGCAGGGGAAAACATATAAGGAGATTAAAACAAAACCACTGGATGGATTTTTATCATTAAATGATGGTTGTGTACAGGCACCGACAACACACATTGCAGTACAATCAACTTGTAAAAGTGCATGTACCATTATATGACCCCTTTAACGTTTGGTGTGTTGAGTGTTCAGAGATGCTCTTCTTCTTCAAGGTTTGGTTTGTTGCGTGTTCAGAGATGCTCTTCTGCTTCAAGGTTTGATGTTTTGAGTGTTCAGAGATGCTCTTCTGCTTCAAGGTTTGGTGTGTTGAGTGTTCAGAGATGCTCTTCTGCTTCAAGGTTTGATGTGTTGAGTGTTCAGAGATGCTCTTCTGCTTAAGGTTGGATGTGTTGAGTGTTCAGAGATGCTCTTCTGCTTCAAGGTTTGATGTGTTGAGTGTTCAGAGATGCTCTTCTGCTTCAAGGTTTGGTGTGTTGAGTGTTCAGAGATGCTCTTCTGCTTCAAGGTTTGATGTGTTGAGTGTTCAGAGATGCTCTTCTGCTTCAAGGTTTGGTGTGTTGAATGTTCAGAGATGCTCTTCTGCTTCAAGGTTTGATGTGTTGAGTGTTCAGAGATGCTCTTCTGCTTCAAGGTTTGGTGTGTTGAGTGTTCAGAGATGCTCTTCTGCTTCAAGGTTTGATGTGTTGAGTGTTCAGAGATGCTCTTCTGCTTCAAGGTTTGATGTGTTGAGTGTTCAGAGATGCTCTTCTGCTTCAAGGTTTGGTGTGTTGAATGTTCAGAGATGCTCTTCTGCTTCAAGGTTTGATGTGTTGAGTGTTCAGAGATGCTCTTCTGCTTCAAGGTTTGATGTGTTGAGTGTTCAGAGATGCTCTTCTGCTTCAAGGTTTGGTGTGTTGAGTGTTCAGAGATGCTCTTCTGCTTAAGGTTTGGTGAGAGATGGTTGTGCGTGAAAATCCCAGTAGAGCATCAGTTTCTGAAGTACTTAATACAACAATCATGCCACGTTCAAAGTCAGTTAAATCACTTTTATTCTCTACTCTTATGCTCTGTTTGAACTTCAGCAGATATTAGTGATAATGTCTACGTCTAAATCCATTGAGTTGCTGGCATGTGATTAACTGATTAAATATTTGCGTAAACAAGAAGGTGAACAGGTGTACCTAATAAAATATCCAGTGTGTGTGTGTGTGTTACATTGCTGGTTATATTATGACATAATATGACACAAAAGGACCTTTCTTTTATATAAAATTTATTATATTTAATGTAAAAAAATATTCACAATCTATGACTTCAAAACACTTTAAAGCACAAAGCATAATTTTAAATGGCAAAATACATATCCAAACATCAACCTGGTAGTTCAAAGTTACCTGTGTTAGTTTCCTCCATCAGGTTTATTTTACACAGCACAATCATGCAAAACAAACTACAAGTGAATTCAAAGTTTTACGACTCTGCAAGCTAGCTGAAACAAGGTTACATAAGCTGCGATACAAAACGACTGGGATACAGAAAACACAAATCAACATTGACTGAAAACATCTTCATTCTTCTATGTTTTTAAATACATCTGCTTCCTCTGAGAGAGGGTGGTCGAGGTTCACGAGTAACAAAGCCGGCGTGGAGCACCAGGCGTTTGCAAGGTTGTGGGATAAAGAAAGTACTTGTTGTGATGATTGCTGAAGTGTGTTGTGTTACACAAGCGCTCTGTGGCAGGGGCTGAAAGGTCCTTAGGAGCCACAATCCTCAGCTTTGTTCCACAGGCCCACGGCCTGATAAGCAATTTGGATGCTGTTACAGGATGCTCCTCTGCCGATAGGCTTCTGCTGAAAGCTTCCCTTTTTCACTTTCTGTTCGACTGGCTGCCTGGAAGGTGAAAAGGAGATGTGGAGTAGAATAAACATGTGTGTCATGTTTATAACTAATCACTTGAAATAGACGTTAATGCATTCTTTGGCAAAGTTGTAATCTCTTTAAATCTAATATTTCAGGTGAAAAGAATAAGAACAGTATTAAATGTAAAAGACGATTGGATTTCTGGGTAAACCCGCGGGCTGTGAAGAAATAAATCATCATCATATTTCAGACAGTTATTTAAATACCAAATACAGAGTCTTTCATACTATGGCAAATGCAAAACAGCATGGAATCGGGATCATACAGTGAAATACAACATGCAGAAGAAATATCCTAAATAAAAATAAATTGATATATATATATATATATATATATATATATATATATATACTGTATATTTATTTGAATTTTTATTATTTAAAAAAATGTATCACTGTTTTAATGTTATTGAGAATTGAAATGTTGGCTTGGCAATAAACTGAAATAAGCATAAGTTGAAGCACAAAAATTATTAATTGGAAATAAATAAAAACTAAAACTGAAATACAAATAAAATTTTACCCAAATAGATATATATATATATATATATATATATATATATATAACCCTAATAAAATGACAAAAGCATGTTACGTGGAGACGGAAATGATAAAAATAACAATACATTAATTGGTGCAATACAAATGAATACAAATATAATGCTTTTTGACCTGTACATAAGAAAAGGTAATTTTTTTTTTCTACAATCAGAACAATGACAGAACGGACCACAACGGGCCTGCAGATTTTTTTCATCTGCTACAATCATGCAATGTCTTTGAATCGTTTTTATCTGAGGGCTTTTCTTAATAAAAATGCATGTGTATATTTTGTGACTTGAATTGGCATTTTATGTAATTATGATAAAAATAAAAAAAGCCATAATTTTGAGACAACATATGACCCATAAATGTTCTTGACAGGTTTTGTAAGCTTCAGCCTTCTAGCAGTGATCTTATCTTGTACTGTTGTATTCTTAGTTCAATAGCCATATTTCCTGATGTCTTAACTGATCAGATTGTGGTCGGAACAGACACACTGAGTGCCCTTTTCCAATTTGTAATACTAAGATCGGTGAAATGAAAAGATCTTAAAGCCCTTAACAGGAACTAAATATAATGTGGAGCTTTGACCATGTGTGCATTATGGAGGATAATTGATTTTCCAGTAATGCATCAGGCAGGAAGGAGTCACCATCAAATACACTCAGACCTCATAGTGGAATGGATATAAAATGTTTGATATGGCCTTATATATATATATAAATACAACCAGATTTCTCTAAAAACGCATACCAACAACCCAAACACCTAGCAGCCATCCAAAACACTCTACAAATCAACCAGATTTCTGTAGAAACCACCTACCAACAACCCAAACATTTAGCAACCACCCAAAAACACTGTATCAATCACCCAGAATGCCCTAGAAATCACCTACCAACAACCAAAACACAGCAACCACCCATGGCACTCTATAAATCAACCAGATTTCTCTAGAAACCACCTACCAACAACCAAAACACCTAGCAACCACCCAGAACACTCTATAAATCAACCAGATTTCTCTAGAAACCACCTACCAAACAACCAAAACACCTAGCAACCACCCAGAACACTCTATAAATCAAGCAGATTTCTCTAGAAACCACCTACCAACAACCCAAACTCCTAGCAACCACCCAGAACGCTGTATCAATCCCCCAGAATGCCCTAGAAACCACCTAGCAACAACGCAAACACCTAGCAACCACATACCAACAACCCAAACACATAGCAACCACCCAGAACACTCTATAAATCAACCAGAATTCTATAGAAACCACCTACCAACAACCCAAACACTTAGCAACCACATACCAACAACCTAAACACATAGCAACCACCCAGAACACTCTATAAATCAACCAGATTTCTCTAGAATCCACCTGACAACCCAAACTCCTAGCAACCACATATAGGGCTGTCACGGTTATGGAATTTCCCTTGCGGAAATGTTAAGTGGCTCAATAGCGCGATATGCGGTATTACCGCCATTTATTTATTTCTTTATTTAATTTATATGTATTTGTTGCTATATAAATAAAGTTTACGATGTGGACAAAAACGAGGACATTTTCAGTAACCAATGTAACCGAAACTAAACAGCATCTACAGTATATATGCGCATTGAAAGACTTTCACTCAGCGCGCATATTGTTATAACAGACTTTGAGCGAGTCATTGAACCGTTCATTAAACGAAGACGTTTAAAAAAGCTGATTCATTAAAAGAGATCTAAAGAAACAAGATGTTAATTATTTTTAACTTTGAGGTTCAACTTTTCAAGGCTCAGCTGAGCAGCAATGCGTCGTATGGGCAACGCTGAAGCTGATGCTTCACTTATTAGACACCCATATAGCATTGATTTAATGCGTGACTCACTGATTTTATTTCCCCGCGGCTTCCTTGTGCTGTTGAATGCTGACCAGCGCTGCTGCTGACGCGCATTTATGGGAAAATACCCGTGAAGCAAACATTAAAATGATGATGCGACAAATATTTCGCTTCCCTTTGACACGACAAGCTTTCCACGACTTCAAAGACAGACGCAGGTAATTGCACGCGCCCTGCCGATCTCTCTCATTCACTGTCTGTGTGAAGCCTGTAGGCTACACATCACCATGATAAAAAGTCTTGTTATCATTAGGAACTTGTTTAACATTCAATACACATGCATTAAGTTAAAAACAAGGAAAAAAACTTTAATATCGCGGTTGCTGCGGTTACGTGCAATCCTCTGCGGTTGACATGTCAGAAGCGCGGTACTACAATATTGCGGTTACCGCGACAGCCCTAACCACATACCAACAACCCAAACACATAGCAACCACCCAGAACACTATAAATCAACCAGATTTCTCTAGAAACCACCTAACAACAACTCAAACACATAGCAACCACCCAGAAAGCTGTATCGATCCCCAGAAAGACCCTAGAAACCACCTACCAACAACACAAACTCCTAGCAACCACACAGAACGCTGTATCAATCATCCAGAATGCCCTAGAAACCACCTACCAAAAACACAAACACCTAGCAACCACACAGAATGCTGTATCAATCACCCAGAATGCCCTAGAAACCACCTACCAACAACACAAACACCTAGCAACCACACAGAATGCTGTATCAATCACCCAGAATGCCCTAGAAACCACCTACCAACAACACAAACTCCTAGCAACCACACAGAACGCTGTATCAATCACCCAGAATGCCCTAGAAACCACCTACCAAAAACACAAACACCTAGCAACCACACAGAATGCTGTATCAATCACCCAGAATGCCCTAGAAACCACCTACCAACAACACAAACTCCTAGCAACCACACAGAACGCTGTATCAATCACCCAGAATGCCCTAGAAACCACCTACCAAAAAACACAAACACCTAGCAACCACACAGAACGCTGTATCAATCACCCAGAATGCCCTAGAAACCACCTACCAAAAACACAAACACCTAGCAACCACACAGAATGCTGTATCAATCACCCAGAATGCCCTAGAAACCACCTACCAACAACACAAACTCCTAGCAACCACACAGAATGCTGTATCAATCACCCAGAATGCCCTAGAAACCACCTACCAACAACACAAACTCCTAGCAACCACACAGAATGCTGTATCAATCACCCAGAATGCCCTAGAAACCACCTACCAACAACACAAACTCCTAGCAACCACACAGAATGCTGTATCAATCACCCAGAATGCCCTAGAAACCACCTACCAACAACGCAAACACCTAGCAACCACACAGAATGCTGTATCAATCACCCAGAATGCCCTAGAAACCACCTACCAAAAACACAAACACCTAGCAACCACACAGAATGCTGTATCAATCACCCAGAATGCCCTAGAAACCACCTACCAACAACACAAACTCCTAGCAACCACACAGAATGCTGTATCAATCACCCAGAATGCCCTAGAAACCACCTACCAACAACACAAACTCCTAGCAACCACACAGAATGCTGTATCAATCACCCAGAATGCCCTAGAAACCACCTACCAACAACACAAACTCCTAGCAACCACACAGAATGCTGTATCAATCACCCAGAATGCCCTAGAAACCACCTACCAACAACACAAACTCCTAGCAACCACACAGAATGCTGTATCAATCACCCAGAATGCCCTAGAAACCACCTACCAACAACACAAACTCCTAGCAACCACACAGAATGCTGTATCAATCACCCAGAATGCCCTAGAAACCACCTAGCAACAACGCAAACATATCTAATATAAGAACACCTTCGTCAATCTCGAAGACACACTGTCCTTTGACGTCATAAAACACTGTTTCGCAGCTGTGGTTCATACTGCTTGACATCTGTTCCAGTAAAAACAAGAACAAACGACTGAATGAGAGAGCAAATAAATAAAGACACTTTAAGTGTTCTCTTTACGTCAAGTCAAATATCTCCATATTTGCATTTATAGAAATTTCTCTTTTTTTCTAATATAATCTCCAATGACTGTCCTTCAATAATTTACTTCACTTTATTATTTACTGTTCATGATTGTACTTTATCACTTCATGTAAAAAACAAAAACAAAACCTGAGCTTAAACCGTAAAAACCATTGTAGACTCAAATGTAGAAATCAAATTCTCAGGGGAACACCGGTCAACCTAAACTTGTTCAATGAAACTCTTTTCATTGTTCAAATGGGATTTCTATGAGGATCACGTTAAGTATAAGGAAAAGCACGTTTTATGAAGAATGAAAGAGAAAAAAACCTAGCAAGAAAAATAGAGGTTTTGGCTATCAGACAAAGTGGCACTTTTAACTTTATTACATATTTTCTGTTTGTAAATAGTTTTAAGTGAATGTTGTATATCACAACACTTATAAAAAATATATTTATCTTCAACAGTTTTTTGTGTGTGTGTTCTTGTTTAACCAACAGTGAGAAAACCAAATGTCCTTACAAATATAGAGCAATGTGTAAATGTTGACATTGTGGAGGCATCCGCATGAGCAAAACCACTTATAAATCATCACAAGTGATGTTTTTTAAAAAAAGTAAAAATGCAGAGAGTTTGTGTCTGTGGTGAGGCGGTATAGTAGGGGGATAAAATCTACAGTTTTAACATTTTTTTAACAGTAAAAAAAAAATTACGTCTATGGAAAGTCTACATAAAGATTTAAAAACAAGTTTGTGTGTGTGTAGTTAATATATAATACTGTAATTAATTTATAGTGTTATGAGGCAGTTCAGTGAATCAGAAGTGTACAGCACAACCAAAGAATGACTCTTATGAGCCGGCCCTGTTTAATGAACCAAACACATTCAACACCGTCAGTGTAATCTAATCTGAACAAATTAATTTTAGTGAATCAAATGCATACATTATTGCAACCTATGCAGTTTGATTCCTAAACAAATTACACACGATTCATTTTGTATATATGTTACATTACATTTAAAGAAAAACACTAATTAAATATTGATAATTTAAAATATTGTAAAGGCCAGTGACTGGATTGCATTTATTTTGCATCTTTAAACACAGCAATTAACAAATTAGAGTATAAAACTTATAAATTAAACTCAAATGTAATTTTCTCCCTAATTAGTTCTTAGAAGCATTAAAATAATCGTTAACACACCTAATAAATTAAGGTAAACACTTAATGCGCCTGTTAAAGAATTATAGGGTAATCTGAAACGGAAATGTTAACACTCTTTGATCATAGTAAAATCACAGTGAGCAATGGCCTGCCATCAGTGTATTTGCTTTATAAGAGCTCACAATGATGTTACACAACATATAGTACACACGAGAGTAAAAGTATATAACAAAGGCGTTTTCTTTTTTATACTGCACACATGCAAAATGCCAAGTAGCCATTTATATTACATAATGTACATTAAAAAGGGATTCACAGGGATAGTCCTCAAACATGGGTTGGGGATTGGTGACTGATCATATAGATAAGATAAATGCACACAAGTTTTGTTTGAGAGACAACTTAAGAGTGTTGATTTTGATGGTGAAGTTGTGTGCATGACTCACTTAGTTGGCCGGGCCGCCCCCCGGAGCTCCCCGTGGACCCGGGCCGGCTGGCGCTCTGCTGGGGCTCGCTGTTGGAGAACTGGGGGGCCAGGCGAGACCTGCCAGTGCTGCCTGCGTCACTGTCAGGGGTGCGAGGAATCTTTGGCCGGCATGCAAAGCCCACGGTCTGGCCACTAGAAAGAAGAGAAGAGAATGAAAGAGAAGCCAATAAGTGTTCATTTGCAATTTGCCTTTTGTCCAGTGCTACTCAGAGTGACTAGCAGGCTCATTTGCATCCATTTGGATTTGCCTCTCAATCGAATGTTTCTATCTGAGGGATTTTTTTTTATTTTTTACTGTAAAATGAGAGTTTTTAATGACATAGTGGGTTTTGTATAAACCAGATTTCGTTAAAAACAAAGAAATAGCATGTTAGCTTAGCATACAGCTAAATGTTGATGACAATTTAAAGGAATACTCCACTTTTTTTTTTTTTTGGAAATAGGCTCATTTTACAACTCCCCCAGAGTTAAACAGTTGAGTTTTACCGTTTTCGAATCCATCCAGCCAATTTTCTGATATTTATAAGAAAATCAGTAACCAGACAGTTTCTGGTCTCATTGACTTCCATAGTATATATATTTGTCCTACTATGGAAGTCAATGAGACCAGAAACTGTCTGGTTACTGTTATTCTTCGAAATATCAGAAAATCGTCTGAATGGATTAGAAAACGGTAAAACTCAAACGTTTAACCCTGAGGGAGTTGTAAAATGAGCCTATTTCCCAAAAAAGTGGAGTATCCCGTTAAACAAGTTACTATTTACACTACTCAAAGTTTGCTTCAACAACCAACTGAGTGTAAAAAAACAACTTTAAATGATGATATGTGGATTAGTTATGAGCGAAATTATATCTTTGTACTGATTTAAACTAGATTTGCGCGTATCATTTAAAGCGCTCGTCAGCGTTGGTGTCTATTGTTGTTGTGTCTCCAGTAGTTTGTTGTAGTGATGTTCGACTCTTGAACAAATCGTTCTTTGAAGCTGGTAAACATTTGAGCCGGTTCACAGAATCAATCTGAATCGAGCTTTAGTTCCGGGCTGATGGCGGTAGATGAGCATCTGAAGTAGCGTGCGCAGCACCGAATCAGCCAATGAGCATGCAGTAATGCAGAAGGATGGAAGTCCAATTCACACTGGACCGACTCGGACGATTGAACATGTTCGATTGTCAAACAAGCAGTGAGCAACAACAACAAATGCTGATGGGTAACGCACTGATCCGACAGAACTCGACAAAGCGTCTGTTGCTGTTGGTCAGTGTCTATTGGTGCAGTGTGTATTGGCCTATAGAATTGTTTGCATTCTGTTTTTATGTTTCCACCGCAGGAACTGGGGACTTCGGGGTGTTGATTAGTGTGTTTCCACCTCAGGGATCAGGGTCTAAATGAAGTTCTGGGTAAAAATGTCCTCTGCAGAAAATCCCTGCTCGAGAGGTAGTACTTATTTTAGGGATAAGTTCACCTCAAAATGAAAATTTCCTGATACTTTACTCACCCCAATGTCATCTTTCTTCTTTCTTCAGTGGACAGAAAGTTTTTTGAGAAAAATTTCAGGATTTTTCTCCACACAATGGACTTCAACGGTAACCAAATTGTCCAAATCAATGGAAGTACCACCCCATTGTTTTAAACTTCCAGGATACACACACAGAATGACCATTTTAAACATTTTAAACATTAAACTGACACAAAGACATAAATATGTTATTCAACATAAAATATAATTGAATGATCCACGCTTGTAAACAATGAGGTGGTACCGCCTACGGCCACCATGACAGCGTGACGTTTCCAACATGATCACGTAATGCCTGGCGCTTCGCAGACCAGCACAAGATGAACAAATGTGGTTAATAAGTATAATTTTTTTTTTTTAAATGACCGATGGTTTGGATAGATAAGACCCTATTCCGCAGCTGGGGTCGTGGAGAGCCGTTTGAAGCTCTTCATGGCCCTTCGTAACTGCATTAATTTGGACTTCAACAAGAACTTCAACAGTCCATTGTGTGGAGAAAAATCCTAAAATGTTTCCCTCAAAAAAACTTAATTTCTCCACTGAAGAAAGACATGAACATCTTGCATGGCATTGGGTGAGTTAATTATTAGGAAAAATGGGGGGCAATTTTGGTGGAAACACGGCTGTGAGTGTCTCAAAAATAAATGAGATGATGAATATTTCAGCTCATACTCTTGATTGGAAGTTTTCCTGTTGAACGAAAGTGTAATTATAGCTTCACACAAGAGAATGTGGTGCACGTGTGTTCAAAGAGTCATTACACACAGGTCTCCAGGAGTCAGGTTGGACAGGGATTTGGGAAGAAAGGTACCTGAATAAGCCCTTTGTTTAGCAGTTGTTGGATTCTCATGACAAACTCTGTCCTGTGGCAATGCAGACTCAAGGTTCGATGCCTTGCACCCACCCCAAATTCCTTTGGTCTCTCTCTAGCTCGCTGCCTTTCAGAGCTGAGTTACAGCCTGCGACATGCTTGATAACACTGGATCCTGTGGACCTTTACATTTTAGATGTGCCATGCCACAGTGAGCATGGAATGTCGCACCCGGATCCTTAAACCTCTTGTTAATGTAAACCTGGTGTGGAAGATCCCAAGATGAGTAACGTTGGGCTAAAAATACGCTGAATGGGCAGCAAACCCACCTGTAGGATTGGCCGTTGGTGTTGTCCTCGCCTGGTGGAGGCACACGTCTCTCCGGGGACCCCGCGAGCCCCGATTCCACAGAGGAACGCCAGCATTCAGAATCAGAGGCTGGTTGGAGAAAGACTAGAAGACGTCACACACACCTCACATGCGGCTGACATTATTAACACACTCGTGTCACAGTGAAGAACTTGAGAGCTGTTCACTTTCACAGGGAAATGCAAAGTGGTCTAGGAGAGATGTGCAATATGGTTGCTGTTCGAAAGGAAATTGAATAGGAATAACTACTAAGAGAGAAAAAGTAGGTGAGAAATAAATTAAACAGGTGTCCCGTATTTTTGATGATACACTATAACCACTACAAAGACAAATGCTAAAAAAGAGAGGAAATTAAGTAATTTTGACCAAGTTTTGGTAGAAATGTGAGATGAGAAGCTGATTTTTACAAAACAGTATTTTTACAGTATTACACTAGTTAGTTGGAAACTGTACAACAGTTCAACAGCTTTGAACATGGCTCATCCAATCAGATTGTAGAACCAGAACCATACATGTTATGGTGATTTCCAAAAATTGGGTACACATTGACATCAAATGACTTTTTTTGAAAGCAAGGGACAGATCCCATATGTTGACCAAGTTCAAACATTTAACCATGTTACTAAAGTTATCAAGCATTCAACTCTGTTACCAAAGTTATCAAGCATTCAACTCTTACTAAAGTTATCAATGATTCAACCATTTTACTAAAGTTATCAAGCATTCAACTCTGCTACTAGTTATCAAGCATTCAACTTTGCTACTAAAGTTATCAAGCATTCAACTCTGTTACTAAAGTTATAAAGCATTCAACTCAGTTCCTAAAGTTATCAAGCATTCAACTCTGTCACTAAAGTTATCCATGATTCAACCGTGTTACTAAAGTTATCAATCATTCAACCATGTTACTAAAGTTATCAGTCATTCAACTCAGTCACTTAAGTTATCAATGATTCAACCATGTTACTAAAGTTATCAATGATTCAACCGTGTTACTAAAGTTATCAATCATTCAACTCGGTCACTAAAGTTATCAATGATTCAACTCTGTCACTAAAGTTATCAATCATTGAACTCTGTCACTAAAGTTATCAATGATTCAACCATGTTACTAAAGTTATCAATGATTCTACCCTGTTGCTAAAGTTATCAAGCATTCAACTCTTACTAAAGTTATCAATGATTCAACCATGTTACTCAAGTTAACAATGATTCAACCCTGTTACTAAAGTTATCAATGATTCAACCCTGTAACTAAAGTTATCAATCATTTAACTCGGTCACTAAAGTTATCAATGATTCAACTCTGTCACTAAAGTTATCAATCATTGAACTCTGTCACTAAAGTTATCAATGATTCAACCCTGTAACTAAAGTTATCAATCATTTAACTCGGTCACTAAAGTTATCAATGATTCAACTCTGTCACTAAAGTTATCAATCATTGAACTCTGTCACTAAAGTTATCAATGATTCAACCCTGTTACTAAAGTTATCAATGATTCAACCCTGTAACTAAAGTTATCAATCATTCAACTCGGTCACTAAAGTTATCAATGATTCAACTCTGTCACTAAAGTTATCAATCATTGAACTCTGTCACTAAAGTTATCAATGATTCTACCCTGTTGCTAAAGTTATCAAGCATTCAACTCTTACTAAAGTTATCAATGATTCAACCATGTTACTCAAGTTAACAATGATTCAACCCTGTTACTAAAGTTATCAATGATTCTACCCTGTTGCTAAAGTTATCAAGCATTCAACTCTTACTAAAGTTATCAATGATTCAACCATGTTACTCAAGTTAACAATGATTTAACCATGTTACTAAAGTTATAAATCATTCAACCATGTTACTAAAGTTATCAGTCATTCAACTCTGTCACTTAAGTTATCAATGATTCAACCGTGTTACTAAAGTTATCAATCATTCAAATCGGTCACTAAAGTTATCAATGATTCAACCATGTTACTAAAGTTATCAATGATTCAACACTGTTACTAAAGTTATCAATGATTCTACCCTGTTGCTAAAGTTATCAAGCATTCAACTCTTACTAAAGTTATCAATGATTCAACCCTGTTACTAAAGTTATCAATGATTCAACTCTGTCACTAAAGTTATCAATGATTCAACTCTGTCACTAAAGTTATCAATGATTCAACTCTGTCAATAAAGTTATCAAGCATTCAACTCTGTCAATAAAGTTATCAGGCATTCAACCCTGTTACTAAAATTATCAAAATGATTAAACATTTAACTGCCACATCAACCTGCCACATTTTGATTGAAAGCCACATCAAAATGATTTCATAAGGCTGTGCATTTGGAACGCATTCATGAAACACTGAATCATGGAAATTAAATATCAGGTATTTTTATTCAGAGAAAAAAACAATACAAAAACAATAAAATAACGCAAGACATTCTGGAGCACATTTGTAATTTATGACAGTGGTCGGCACACGTACCCAGTGTCTGGTGCATGGATTCAGCAGTGCTGGGCCGACTGCCGCTGCGAGTGGGGGGGCGGGAACTGAAGCGAGAGTGGGCGGGGCTTTCTTCACTTCTCAGTCGGGTAATGGGGTACGCTCCGTCCCCACCAGCTCTGCATAGGCAAACACATAAACACACACACATGAAGACCTCCGATGTGAAAGCCACCCGTGTCAAAAACAAGATTAATAAAATTGAGTGAATGCTCTCTGCACATTGGTTCATCAAATACTTTCACTTCAATCTCACTAAATCCCAGCCTCGGGTCATTCAGAAATGTCAGTACTTGGGTAGAAACCTATACACGGGAGCCTAATAAAAATGTTTATATTAAAGAAAAGCGTTAGACAGTTATTTTACATTTTCATAATATTTAACAATATTACTCACAATATTACTTTTTTGTTGTAATCTTTTTCTTTTAAAATCGTACCGATCCAAAACTTTTGACTGGTAGTGTATGTAGGTTAATATTAATGTTTACAGTATGCATTGTTTGCATACATTTGTGCTTATAAATTAACAGAAATAAATATACTGGTGGTCAAAAGATGGGAATAATTACAATATTTTAATGTTTTTGAAAGAAGTCTCTTCTGCTCACCAAAGATGAATTTATTTGATCAAACAAACAAACAAACAAACAGTAAAAACAGTAATATTGTAAAATGTTAGTAACATTTAAATAACCGTGTTAAATTTGAATATATTTTAAAATGCAATTTATTCCTGTATGTCACAGCTGAATTTTCAGCATCATTACTCCAGTCTTCAGTGTCAAATGATCCTTCAGAAATCATTCTTAAATTGGTCTACTCCAAGCGGCCTTTGGAGATGCTAGTAAATATTATCTTAACAAACACGCACTGATGAATTCAATTCACACTATTTTCCAAAACAGCAAGGTCAAAACATTGACAGTCACGCAACCAATTGTCTATGATTGTTCCCATCACCGATCCTTATGCTTCATTCAGTAGAAACAATGAGGATATACCCAACTGAGGAAGGAGTCTTGTATATCCTGCTTGCACATTAACACACTATTTGACTTGAGGGCAGAACTATTGACTTCTCCGTCATTGACGACAAGCCCGTAGGTGAATCTAGACACATTTGCAATTCATATGTGAGCGAGAGTCACAATGTTTGTGGTATTCTGTATTACACACCTTCAATGATAACACTTTAATAACTATGATAAAAAAAATAACTATTTGTGGACCAAATACCAACTAGGAAGCATAGAACTTATTAAAGTAGAACTTATTAAATACATAGAACTTATTAAAGTAACAACCACAACCACATAGAACCATATCTGGGTGTGCGTTAAAATTGCACACAGCTTGTAAAAATTCATAAGATTTGTGATGGATAGAGGAAGATTTCCGAAGAATAATTGCACCAATTTTCATGATAGTATCACCATTTGAAAAAATACTATGTACACATGTAGTTATCATGTTAGTTCACAGGTATTACGGCCACCATAAAGTGGAACCGTTAAGGTCAACCTTGTTTCCAAATTTATTAAAATGAATACTTTGCAACCAAAGTTATCGTAAGTGATCAAACATTCACTGCTACCAACGTAATCAAAAACTATCAAATTATCAGTCCTGTTTTCACAATGATCAAAGAATACCAAGTACTTAAAGGGTTAGTTCACCCAAAAATTGGGACTACCGTGGCTCAACTATATGTTTATCAAGCGACGCGAATACTTTTTGTGCGAAAAAACAAACAAAAATAACGAGTTTATTCGACTATTTCTTTTCTTCCTTGTAGGCCAGAATGAGACTTCCTTAGATTTCCACGACGCATGCGCGAGATTTGCGATCTGCTCACACCAGCTTACACTACTTCAGATCGCAATTCTCGCGCATGCGTCGTGGAAATCTAAGGAAGTCTCATTCTGGCCTACAAGGAAGAAAAGAAATAGTCGAATAAACTCGTTATTTTTGTTTGTTTTTTCGCACAAAAAGTATTCGCGTCGCTTGATAAACATATAGTTGAGCCACGGTAGTCACTTGGGATATTTAAACATTTTCTTCATTGACTTTCTGGGCCGTCAAGAGGCAGTCCTTTAGGAGCCAATGTGGTAGTTATACAGCTCTCAAATTTAATCAAAAATATCTTCATTTGTGTTCCGAAGACGAACGAAGGTCTTACGGGGTTGGTACAGCATGGGGGTGAGTAATTAATGACTTAATTTTCATTTTTGGGTGAACTAACCCTTTAACCCTGTTACTAACTGAGACGGTCTGAACAGACGCATTAACAGCCGTCGAATTTTCACACCAAATATCCATCTTATTATGATCAGGCGTTCAGAATGAGGCTCTTACATGGAGTTTTTGTGAGAACTGGGCGTAACCGGCCGCTGGAGGGGCTCGTCTATGTTGTGAGATGATGCAGGATAGGATCTTCTCTTCATCTTCACCAAGTTGGTCATTATCTACAAAGCACCAGAGAGACACTAATCACACAGAATACAGCTGACACATCTCAAATTAATCGCAAAACCACAGTTTCTCAATAACTAATGCACATGCACCAGTTCATCTTTTGCTTTGACTACCGTGAATATGTTGATTTCCTAAAAGAGTTTCAATGTGAGATTTTAACATTCAGGTACAAAATAAAAATGATGCATTAGGGGCTGTGTTTACAGATTTACTTAACTACTCTGGGAAAACGAAAAGCAAAACTCATCATTTTAATCATACACTAGATTTAATTATATTGCATGGAAGTTGAACCAATCCTACTGATATAGATATTCAACGCAAAGTGATGATGTCACTGATCACTACCTCGTAACGTGCATACTGTGATATTTGTCATATTGTGGCATGTTATTGTCCAGGTAAAAAAAATCTGATCTTATCTGTCTCAGCTTCTCAGTGTACCCACACACACACAACTGAACTAGAGGAAATGCCGCAGTTTTTGCACCATTTTCTCTAGTACATTATAAACTATTGCACCAATCATATTGCACTGTGGTACAGCAGTATTACTCACGCTATCAAGTGAGAAACTCGTAATGTAGAGCGCAAATGAAGACAGGCATCAAGGTGGTTTAGATCATACCTATCACACGTTACCATTTTTGTCTATTTAAATGGGGAACAATCTAAGATAATATCAGTAAATTATGGAGTGCCGCAAGGATCTGTGTTAGGTCCTCTGCTATTTTCAATATATAAGAAAACATGGGATATATAAATGTATTATGTACTTCATCACGACTAGATGAATTCTCTAAATGTAAAGTTGATGAGTGTGTTTAAGATATACAAATATTAGATGACTTTTTCTTCATTTTCTTCTATTAAATTCAGACAAGACTGAGGTATTACTTATTGGACCAAAAACCTATACAAAGAATCTCTTAAATACAATTTGCATTTGGAAGGATGTAGTGTAACTTCATCCTCTACAGTTAAAGACCTGGGTGTTATTAGACAATATGGTATGAGCTTCTGATGCAGAAAATTTAGTTCATGCATTCATGACCTCTAGACTAGATTACTAGCTGGTTGTCCATTATATGATCACTTCGTCCTCAATAAACAAGCAACAGTTAGTCCAAAATGCACCTTCTTCAGTTTTTAATGTCATTAAAATATGATCATATGACACCAATCATGTCTATAACTGGTCACCTATTAAGTTATGTTTCTGAGTATTGCTACAGACCCTTGGTCTCAGCCTTGGTGGTCTCAGTCTTGGTGGTCTTGGTCTCGGTCTTGTTCTTGGTGGTCTTGGTCTTGGTGGTCTCAGCCTTGATGGTCTCGGTCTTGGTGGTCTCAGTCTTGGTGGTCTTGGTCTTGTTCTTGGTGGTCTCGGCCTTGGTCTCAGTCTTGGTGGTCTTGGTCTCGGTGGTCTCAGTCTTGGTGGTCTCGGCTAGGGCTGCGCGATATTGGTAAAAAATGGCATTGCGATATTTTATATTTCCGCGATATATATTGCGATATTACAACACTTTCCCCAGATGACTTGAATAGCTCTATTTGGAAAGAATGAATCATTCTAGAATGACTGGGGTGGTTTTGTCATGGATTAAATCAGCATAGAAACTAATATTAATTGAATGTTTACTAATGTTGTTAACAGGACGCAGCACATTAGTGGTGGTTGAGGAGAGTCCCCTTCCCCCTATATAAAGCACTTTGAGTGCAGAGAAAAGTTCTATATAAATGTAATGAATTATTATTATTAATGTAGTTTACTAGACTTTAATAAATGGAACCGTATTGTAAAGTGTTTCCGATTTATGTATCTTGAGTTCAGTGTTGAATAGATCAGTTGTTTTAACCATTCATTAAAGTGAATCGGTTCAAATGAGTCATTAGTTCGCGACTCAGACGTGTCATTAACGGACCGCGCCACACGTTGTGTGATTATCCAGGCAGGTTAGAACATCGCACAAGATTTGTGTCAACACAGAAAACATTTCATCACTCGATAGCATTTTTTTTAAATCAAAGTATGGTTTATGTAATGTCATCTGAATGTGTGGAACGGCAAATCACAACCAGTGGTAGATTAGAAAAAAGAAAAAACTTGTCTTCAGACCTTTTACCGTCATGTATTCTCAAAGATATTCAGTCAACTCAAATCATTGATATGCGCGAGGGCGGGAGAAAGATCAAGACAGTTTGAAGACGGTGAGAATGCATGCGCGACCGGGACTTTCTCTCTCTCATTTAAACGAGCGCAGAAGTCACTCATCGTCATCTGCATCACACATCTACAGTGCATCATTCACTGGTCAAGCTTTGGCGGGACAAAAATGCGCTTTAGTAAGACTGACAGAAAACTGCGCGCAAGTTCCAGTCTTCTTGCACTTGATGTTTAAACTGACAGGACTTGCAAATTGATAAACTTGCACATTATGATGGTTAAACTTTGCATTTAATCTGCGAATCACAAGCCTTACGGGCCAGGGAGCTGCTGGCACGTAGCCTACTGATCACGAATCACAGATTAACTACGATCCCTATAAGTGACATCGCACATCCTTGCGATGTGACTATCTTGGATTCGCACATCGCGATATCGATGTTAAAGTGATACATCGTGCAGCCCTAGTCTCGGCCTTGGTGGTCTCTGCGTTGGTGGTCTCAGCCTTGTTCTTGGTGGTCACAGTCTTGGTGGTCTCGGCCTTGGTCACGGTCTTGGTCTCGGTGGTCTAGGTCTCGCTCTTAGTCTTGGTGGTCTTAGCCTTGGTCTCGGAGGTCTCGGCCTTGGTCTCGGTCTTGGAGGTCTCGGCCTTGGTCTCGGTCTTGGTGGTCTCGGTCTTGGTGGGCACAGTCTTGGTGGTCTCGGTCTTGGTCTCGTGGTCTCAGTCTCGATACCCTCTGGTCTTGGTAGTGTCTTGGTCTCGGTTTAGGAGGTCTTGACTACAGGTCTAACTATCAGTACTTGCAAGTATATATAAAAAAAATATTACAATTTTTTATATAACTTGCAAGTACTGATAGTGTGCAGGAGTTCCTAATTTGCAGATTTGTCAACCAACCTATTTGGTCCTCTTTTTCTACGCACCTGCAGGTGTGCGATGGTGTTTGTTCGTAGAGCAGTGTACTAATAATTGCTGCTGTAAAGTCACTAAAGATGCGTAACTGCTTTGAGATTTTTGATATCTTAAATGTTGTTTCCTTTGCGAGGAATTTAATTAATGACAAAAACGGAGGTGTGACTCTTGTGGCTCAACTATATGTTTATCAAGCGACGCGAATACTTTTTGTGCGAAAAAACAAACAAGTTTTTATTCGACTATTTCTTTTCTTCCTTGTAGGCCAGAAACGAGACTTCCTTAGATTTCCACGACGCATGCGCGAGAATTGCGATCTGAAGTAGTGTAAGCTGGTGTAAGCAGATAGCAATTCTCACGCATGCGTCGTGGAAATCTAAGGAATTCTCGTTCTGGCCTACAAGGAAGAAAAGAAATAGTCGAATAAACTCGTTATTTTTGTTTGTTTTTTCGCACAAAAAGTATTCGCGTCGCTTGATAAACATATAGTTGAGCCACGGTAGTCACTTGGGATATTTAAACATTTTCTTCATTGACTTTCTGGGCCGTCAAGAGGCAGTCCCTTAGGCAGCCAATGTGGTAGTTATACAGCTCTCAAATTTAATCAAAAATATCTTCATTTGTGTTCCGAAGACGAACGAAGGTCTTACGGGGTTGGTACAGCATGGGGGGTGAGTAATTAATGACTTAATTTTCATTTTTGGGTGAACTAACCCTTTAAGTTCTTAGCCTGGATTTGGTTTCTATCGTCATATAAATGTTGTGTGATGTTTTACCCCAAGATACTCGGTTGTGAGTAAAGACTCTCCACTGAGCTCTTTTGGCTGAGACTGCAAAACTTCTTCTTTATCTAGGTCTGCCTCCATAACATCTTCCTGTTAACAAGATTAAAGAATTACAGACAAATCAAGTGACTGGGCAGTAAATCACATGAACACCGCCAATACCAATTAAATACAAATAGCAGTGATAGCCTTTTCTGTAGATTATAGCAAACAAGAAATCGTGTTGAGCAATAATCTTTCTCAGAAGACAAAATCAAAGTGAATTACTGTACCTCGTCATCATCGTCGTCATCATCCTCTTCATCACCTGACTCAGGTTCTTGCTCGGGAATGTCCGCTGTGTACGACAGTATTATGAGGCAAAAGAATCACTAAAATCTGTCCCATCTAAACCCGTAAGACATCCATGGAACACAACATATTAATTGTTAAATGTGACAAAAAAGCAACGTAGAAGTGTTGTAAAAGTCCGAATGACTCATATCCTTTATTCCATGACACATGGACTGCATTTATGATGCATTTATGGTCAATTATTTATTTCTGAAGCTGATAACCCAGTCATCATTAACTTTATCATACTAAAAACTGTGGCCATGATATTATCCAAAAAGGCACATTGTGTGCTCCACGGAAGAAAAACGTTACAAAAACGTTGAGTAGGATGAGGATCGATCTTTTGTTTTTAAGTGAACGTTTTTTCCGTCTTACCCGAGTTAAGCAGTTTAATGATGAATTCGATTTGTCTGTTGAGTTCAGGGTTTTCCTCTTTACTGTAACAGCATAGGGTCTCTTCCAAACTCTAGATGCAACAACAAAATACTCACATTATTTGTATTCTGTGAAGGAACTATGGAGCACAACAGTGACCACTCACTGTTTTGGCAGCCTTGGTTCCAGCAGGATTTTCTTATATGCCAGTTTGACAGTGACTTTTCTGATTGGTGGATGGACATAACTTTCAATTTTTGGGAATTTAACTATCAAGTGTCTTGCTTGTGACATCTACATGGGCACACATCACTGTTTAACTTTCAAAGGTTTGCATGTTATCACCAAAGTGATGATAATGAATGGGGAATTTATGAACGTTGAACATTGATTAAACACGTACCATCTGTTTCGCTTCCTCTCGTATCTCTGGCATGGACAGAATGCTGTATAAAGCTCCATTCACATAGTACCGAATCTATATTTACACACAAGAAAACAAAAATTCAATGATCCTTTGGACATTTTGAGACATCTCAAAAAACAAAAAAAAACAAAAAAGCTTGAAATGAGTTTTGTACACAATTTCATAATTATGACACTTTGCTTCATTTACACAGTCATTCAACTGGTTTGGATCAACTAAACTCATTTTTATTCCGTTAATTACCGTAAAGCTGCAATAAACAATGTTTATTGTATAAAACACTATGACTTTACTTAAAAATAGTGCCTATTTTTAATTTAATGGGTGAACTGGACTGGATATTAAAGTAAATTCAATGATTTATTATATGTCTTTTAATATACTATTATTGTTCTGTATTTATTACACAATGAGTCTGCAATGACACTATTAAGTTTCAATATTGCAATGCATTTTTGAGGCCGGCAAGCAAATTCATTTCTGAAAATAATATAAAGTGTAGGCTTGACTCTCCACTTCTAAAGTTTCAAAAAGGGAGTGAATCGGTAGACTTGCAGGACAAACTTTTTAATCCAAAGTTGACAAAAGCCCTCTTATTCGAGAACTGGTTGACGTAAAAAGGAATAAGCTGATTTACGCCTTCAGTTTCAGTCATCACGAAGGCTGTAAGAGGAGAACAAGCTCAAATAACACACCTTGTTTGTTGATAGCGGATGAGTAATTAGCAATGTACCTCATGGTTTTCATGTCCCAAGAGCTCCGTCAGCACTTTCAGGACGTGTTTGGCCTTCTCCGCGCACTTCTTCTTTCCTGAAACATAAAGTAAACATTGATTTGCTAATTTGAGCAAAGCAAATAAAAGTCTAAACAAAGGAAGGTGAACACAATACAATGGTTTATTTGTATCTTTTTGTCTTTGCTATGGTCATTGATTTAATAACTCATTGTGTCACCTTGAGTGCGCAGGCAGAGGTTCATGAGGAGGGAGATGGCGTATTCAAGTGTGTAGTCAGATAGGCAGTCGGAGTCGTGGAGCTCTTTGACCAACCAGCCAATAAGACCATCTCTGATCATAGCAGACTGTTGGGCTCGCCTGCTCACAGCAGAAAATACACACACACACAGCAGCTTTTATATGAGGAGTTTAATATGATATATAGTAAATAATAACATATATTTTTTGTAAAAACCCCATGAAATCAAAAAAAAAAAAATTAAACCATTGGATGTTTAGTACTGAAGCTTGTTTCCACCACGGAATAAAAACTAAGCAACTGTGGCTTTTTTGTGACAATTCAAAAATGCCTTTTACCCCTTGCAATTGCAAGTTTATATCACACAATTCTGAAAGTCAGTTATAATCTTGCAAATTGCAGAAAATATAGTTTATATTACAATTCAGACTTTCATGTCAGTTTTCATTTCTTGCAAATTACAATTTTTGTGCCCCAGAATTAGAAACAAGGCAGAATTATGAGAAATAAATGCGAGTTTATATCTCACAACTTGGACTTTAAAACTGGCAATGGCAAGAGTTTCCATCTCACAATTCTAAGAAAAAAAGTCAGAATTGCGTTATAACTCGCAATTGTGAGAGAAAAGACAGCATTGCGATATAACTCGCAATTGCGAGTTTATATCTCACAATTTGGACTTAAAACTGGCAATGGGAAGAGTTTCCATCTCACAATTCCAAGAAAAATGTTGGAATTGCGTTATAACTCGCAATTGCGGGAGAAAAGTCAGAATTGCGTTATAACTCGCAATTGCGAGAGAAAAGACAGAATTGCGTTACAACTCGCAATTGTGAGAGAAAAGACAGAATTGCGTTATTACTCGCAATTGCGAGTTTATATCTCACAACTTGGACTTTATAACTGGCAATGGGAAGAGTTTCCATCTCACAATTCCAATAAAAATGTCAGAATTGCGTTATAACTCGCAATTGCGAGAGAAAAGTCACAATTGCGTTATAAGTCGCAATTGCGAGTTTATATCTCACAACTTGGACTTTATAACTGGCAATGGGAAGAGTTTCCATCTCACAATTCAAAGAAAAATGTCGGAATTGCGTTGTAACTCGCAATTGACTCTGTGCACGAGAAAAATGCTAACTTCCGCCTTGAGGGCGGATGTTGGGGACTTCGGTTCCGGTTGCCGTTGTTTACATCCTACATCAGAGGACCGGCTATCTAAAGCTTAGCTATCTAAATATATTTGTCTAAAACTATGTTCGTTTGTTCATTGTCAAGTCAACCAACACAGTTTTCACTCATATTTGGGTGGAGCCAGGCGCTGCTGCATTGTGAAAAGTAAACAATATTTCACATTTTGTCACCGCACCCAAGCAGTCGCTTTACAGAGTGGAGCGTTGCGTATCCATGACAACTAGAAGGAAGTTTTTAGGCTACTAATTATTTATTATATTATACCCTTTAACCAGGAGAAGCCCCTGGGGTTAGAACCTATTTTGCAAGGGAGACCTGTTTAGAAATATGTGTGAACAGCCTAATATGTGTTAAACAGCCTAACTTGATAACGAACGAACCAACGTCGGATACCTTTAACCTACTCCCTGTATGACATGTATAGTGGTTGTCAACACTGATCTATATAATGACATTCTATATAGATAGTGGTTGTCAACAACATAGCCTCTGAACATCATAAACAAAATAATGGCGAACACAAACTGTTCTGGAAAATGCACTTTCTAACGCATGATTTCGACTTTTATAATGTATAAAGAGATATAACAGTTACCAAATAGCATAGCTTGAGCACATAGCATGGCAACATTAATGTCCGAGTGATTCCACGTGTACCGCGTATGTACACGCCGTCAAATGTCCGAGCGAAACAAAACAAAATGTAGATCTACATCTGGGGAGCGATATTTTTTCCTAGGATGGTAGGAGTGACGGGTAGGTTTAGGGATGGGGTTGAGGTTGAGGTAGGTCATATGCAATATATATATATATATATATATATATATAACTTACTATATATATACAGTAATAACGTTAAGTCAACGGTATTCATAAACACGTTGAAAAGAGATTATGCGTGTTGATAGCATGCCAAAAATACGTGATACACGTACGTGTCATACATACGCAATTTCTGAGCATGGATGTTGTTGTGACTTAACGTTCCCTTCAAAATTATGCAAATACTGAGAAATGTAATATTTAAACCCCTTCTCTCTTGCTCTGGGGAGCTGGAGAAAAATCATTAGCCAGTCGATAAACATAATCGACTGTAATATTCGGCAAATGTTCAAGACATTTGGGGAAACATACATCCTCTACGTCGTCCATCAGGCTACCGGAAACTAGACACCCCATATCGGTTTCGCAGCCGGAACTAGCATATGCTAACGTGCACATAGTCCATTGCGGGAGAAAAGTCACAATTGCGTTATAAGTCGCAATTGCGAGTTTATATCTCACAACTTGGACTTAAAACTGGCAATGGGAAGAGTTTCCATCTCACAATTCCAAGAAAAATGTCGGAATTGCGTTGTAACTCGCAATTGCGGGAGAAAAGTCACAATTGCGTTATAACTCACAATTGCGAGTATATATCTCACAACTTGGACTTAAAACTGGCAATGGCAAGAGTTTCCATCTCACAACTCTAAGAAAAAAGTCAGAATTGCGTTATAACTCGAAATTGCGAGAGAAAAGTCAGAATTACGTTACAAAAAGACATAATTGTGATTTAAAAAGTCAAAATGACCTTCTTTTTTGTGGCAGGAAGAAGCTTCCAAATTTAGTTTACATCACAGCCATTAATGTACTTGCTAGTTGGTTGCAGGTAGTATTGTTCGGAAAAAAACATTTGATTGGGAAAAAAAAGTGGAATCCCTAATATTTATTTTAAATGTTTGTTGATACTTTATTTGAATGTGTCCCTGTTAAAGTGTAATTATACAATCAAGTGCTGAGAAACAGTAATGTACTACATGTAAATACTATAGAGTTAGGGTTTTATTTACAGTTTGTTGCATGTAATTATGCCTAATTTATAGTGATTACTATAGTAAATACATGTAACGCGTAACAAGGACACATTACAGTAAAATTTTACTGTAAATAAAAGTAAATTTGAAACCTGAATTTGTCATCAAACAAAAAGAAACAACTGAAAGCATATTGTTAAAGTCTGCTTACTGTATTACCATTTAACAGATGACACACCTGAGGCTGAGTTTCTGCAGAGCCGCAAGCACATTTTCTCGAGTTACAGACTCTTTCTCTTCATTCTTCAGACAATCAAGCAGAAACCTTAGTAAAGAGGGTATCTGAGATAGATACATGCGCCCTTGGGAGAGCAACAAGCCATAAGATGACAATAAACACATTTCAAAACTAAACAAAGAGGTGTATAGACAATGTATTCAATTGTTGGAAAAAATAATTAAAATGATAGAATGTAAATTATATAGAGTATGTTGCCATTGTAAACATGTTGAACCAAAAATGTTGAGAATTGAGAACCAGAAAGGAATTTACATTTTACTTTAATCTGTTTGGGCCAGGGCCAAAAAACACTGATGGGGAAAAAAAGGTCAATTTCCTAATGTGAATAGTGATATCCATCAACACAAGAATGTAGAGTAGCATGTGAGTGGAAATAATCTGCTGTACACAGAGAATTCTAGCATGGGATTCACAATAATGTGCATTCCTATTGAAATGACTACATTTAGCCTGTGGAAATTTGACCAAACAACAGTAAATGTAACCATATGTTACCTTGTTAGGGTAATTCACCGTTCTCAAAATCGGCTTTCAATAAAATTCGGCAATGCGGCAGAATGACGAAAACTGAAATCGTGCTACCGGACTGGAGAAAACAGAAAAAAGGCTGTTGTCTTCCCTTTTGCCAAATAGGGGATAGACCCCAATAATGCACTTGGCATGCTGTTTTCCAAGACCACTCCCAGTCTGCTCCTATTGGATACCCTTGACCAATGAGTCAAATATCGGCTTTCTTGAGTAGGAAATACTCCTTAGCAAACTTTTAGACACAATAATGTTTACTATAATAACGAATGTTTTCATATTGTTCTATTTTTACCATAATGCAGTTTATTTTCAGTGATAAACCTAATTTTACAATAAGTGTTCTCTGTCAAATCAACTGTCTGTGGAAGTATAATCTGTAGTCAAGTGTTTTTTTTTTTTTTTTAGATCAAAGTAACATGGAGAATGGATATTGTTAATTTACATAGACTACCAACATTGTAACAGTACCAAAGCGGATTGAAAATTGGCAAAGTTACACTTTAAATTCAAAAAAAGTTTATTTCCACCAGAAAAAAAAAGGTGGAAATAAAAATCCACAAGTACAAATGATTCAGGGGAAGATTTTTGATTCTGGCCCATACAGTTGTGGAGGTACTTAACAACTTTGCTTATTATAGCGCCACCCAGAGCGATGGAGGAATGTGTGCGTTTCCTTGTTTGCTCAAGGAACAAAAAGAAAAAAAATAGTTTTCACTTACCATCACACAATGAGGCAAAGGCATTGATGAGTCTTGCCATATACTGTCTGACAATCTCATTTTTGGATTTTATTAGACGAAGAACGGTTTTCTGCAAAATACACAAAACGCTTATGTAAAAAGTTACTCTTGGTGCAATATGTTGATTGCAAAGGACAATTTAATTTATTCTGGATTATAGTAACATGAGATATTATCTTCCAACCTGCACAAAGATAGGACAGCTGATTAGATTGTCCCACAAGGAACTTGATGACACGAGTTACGTTAACTGCAAAAACCTGATCATCCACATTTATCATAAATACCTGAGATAACACATTTTAAACCGCAGTAGATCATAGACCGCACACACTTTGTTTTAATTATTTTGAGTGCTGGAATGGTTAGTTTCATAACTGTCCTCATCTAGAACTCCCAAAAGCAATCACATATTAAAATTAATGTTTCCAATCGAAATGAAATTTGAATACATTGGAATGATATAAAAGGGGTAGATTAAAAGGGGTCTATTTTCCCATCTGATTTTGCATACTACTCTATCTGATATGAACAATCCGATATGAATAACCCGATAACCGATTATTCTTTATATTTGAAAGCCGATAACCGATATATCGGCCAATAAATCTAAATCCAAATTATTGTATAATTTTTGAGAGCCTGGACACAAAAACAAAAGTCTCAACCTTAAAATCCATGTCCCAACCACACAATTATAATGTTCTCATAATAATTGTCTGTAGCCGATATGACAGACTTGCATCTCACTTAACTATATTTTCTTTTTTGAAGTGATTCCAATCATATTTCAAGCAATTCAAAACACATCATGTTGAACAGTGCGCATCTGAAATGTGTCCACTGAAGGAAATAATACATTATCAGCTTCAATATATCTGCCTAATTTTCTTATTGGGCCGATAACGAAAACATTAAAAATGAACATTTATCGGCCGATACTGATTTGGTGGCCGATATTATCATGCATCCCTAATAACTATCCTAAAATATAGTCCAAATAGAGAATGGACTAAAAATTTTAATTATAGTAACATAACAGAAAGAGAGATGTTAAACAATGAACATTGATAAGCATTCAAAAATGAATCTTTGCGTATTTGCATTGAGGCAGCACACAGGAGGTTAAGTGTTGTGTCAAAATAGCTAAATATAAATGATATTACTTTAAATATTATTTTATAATTGTAAAACTATCCAACATGCAGTTTCCCATACAATACACAAAAAACGGTTGTTAGCACAAACATGACAAGGAGTTTGTTAAGTACCTGTTTGGTACTGTACCGCTCCAGAAGATCATTGCTGATGAAGGCCTGTAGAATTGTGTCTCTTTGCTCTCCATGAAGAGATCGAGTCAACCTCTGCCGAACAATGGAAAATTACAAGACAATTGGCATGTAATGCGAAAGCCAATTTGTGTACCTCAATGCATATTCCAAAGGACACAAAATACCTCAAAGATGGAGATAAAACAACAAAATATCCCTTACAAAACTGAACTAGGGCTTAAAGCTTGGCCATGTACACGCTGCAGTGGTTCTTAGCATGTGTCTGTGCGGCTGCTCTGGTATTTCAACGCATTCTCATCCCAAGGCGTCATATACGACGCTTTTGCCAAAGCGTAGACATCCAACGCACATGGCACCCTTTAGCGTCAATATAACACGTACAGAGTATGGGTAGGTTTAGGTCTGGGGTAGGGTTAGGGTTAGACCACTAGGAGGCACCATCTGCCCCTTTTATATCTGCGTCTCATATTGACGCTAAAGGGTGCCATGTAGGGCTGGGTAATAAATATTGATTTCTCGATATTAATCGATTCTCATTTTTACGAACCGATATCGATTCTTAAATCTCAAGAATCGATTAGTCGTCCTGAATGAATGGAACATTGTATCGCGGCTGCGCGCATTCCAAAAAAAATTCGCAATAATTTCAATAATAATTTCAAATTACGTCCATTTTCTTTAGAAATTCAAAAACATAAATAACGTTTTGGCGCTGTGGCGTGAGATCGCTCTGGCGCAGCTCAAGAGAAGCAGCAGCACATGATCATTAATAATACCAGTCACAGCGCGAAATAAATATGAATGAGCATCTGAAAGTGTGTTAAAAGATAGAGTACAACTTATCGAAATCTGTATCATGTCACATTGATTCGCTCAATCAGCGTTTCAACCGTGGAAAGACGTCAGTGTAATCAATGTCATGTATCGTCATATTTACCTCAGAAAACCCACATAAACTCGTTAGTCAGCTAGAAAAAAATAACTCCAGAGAGGAGCATTTTGCTAAATATATACACAATATTACATTATAATCTTAATGTTTTTCAATATTTAATGCATATTTGAATAAATCTGGCAAGTTTTTTATGACAGCCACCATTTAAATGTTTATTTTTCATACAATCTTCTTATTATAAAAATAAATAAAAGTGTAATTTAAGTGTTTGTATAGCTACAAAACAGTTCATTATTACCTTCATATTAGGCTAATAAAGCCTAGTAGGCTACACCTAGACTCCCATAGTTTACAGCATTAGAAAATTTCCCATTTATTGTAACTGATATCCAAAATAATCAATATTGAATCGAAATCGAATCGAATTGCAAGCTTGTGAAACGAAATCGAATCGAATTGTGAAATTTGTGTCAATACCCAGCCCTAGTGCCATGTGCGTCGGATGTCTACGCTTTGGCAAAAGCGTCGTATATGACGCCTTGGGATGAGAACAGACTGGGTATTTTCAATGGTTGTCAAAAGATCCCACTCCAAATTTCTACTATTTTCTTGGGTTTCTTGTTTTTTAACCTATTTTATCATGTTTGAGCAATACTAACAGTGATCCTTGACTTAGAAGACACCTCTAACCGTAGTAATTCTGATATTGTGGCAGAAACTATGGGAAACATTGGCATTTTAACCATTCCGATATTATTAATTCCAATAAGGTAAACAAAATAAAAATAAATAAATAAAACCTTAGATATAATTCATATTTATTCTAAGTCTTCTAGAGTCTTCTTGCGCTCGAATGGTTTCAAGTCATATTAAAATGCACACACAGGAATAGATTGGGATTTTATAACATAAGATTCCCAAGCCATGGACCGATGCCAGCATGTTTTTCATTTACAATCAGTAATTCTGAGTTACCCAGCGCAAAGCTTGAAGCAGCAAAGCCTTCAGTCGATCTGATCCGTTCACCAGGTCTTCCTTCAGCTTTTCGTAGTCGAGCGAAGGCAGCAACGGCACGTCTTTGGGCCTCCTGCCAGCAGGAAATAAAATGGTGACAAATCGACACATGACACCTTGCTCTTCACGTTACTGCTGGGAATTGTGTTGAGAAAAAAAAGGTCATTTTTCCTCAAGTTCTGGTTGGATTGCATTAATGGAATAACATTTAAATGATCTGACTCGGAAAGTACAAGATGCCAAAGTTAACAAGCTGCTTGATTATAACTTAGATCAAAATGTAAAACATTTAAAGAATGTTTTACCGTAATGATATTTTAGACTTTCCTCGGGTCAATGACAATTATTTAATTCTGGGAAGAAAATAGTCTTTTTTTATATTCCACATAACGTTTTTCTCAAACAATGAAAAATTATATATTTTACAAACGGGGCCATACAAACAGATCCCCATAATTAGGGGTCTGGCATAAAAATAAATTAAAAAAAGTGTGAAAACCCCTGATCTACATCAAGTTATGAAATGTTTAGTAGATATCCCCTCGATTACTCCTGAAATCAGCAATCTCAAAGTCAAAAAGCAACTTACTGAGGTGCGACAGACGCCCGCAGCAGTGAGGACGCCTAAAAGAAGAAAAAATGTTTTATTTGTTGATACGTCGGCTTGCAGATAAAAACAAAATGGCTGTGTGTGTGTGTTAGTGAACTTTTCGCGCTCAATGTGAGTGTTCAGAAATAAACTGGCATGTGTTTCACAACAGTTGCGACCGCATGCAGTACGGGTGGGTTTACGAGTACATGCAATGAATGACCCGAAACAAATAAATGACCTGGGAGGTTGGAGGACGGGGTGTTAGTGAAAGGAATTCCCCAAGATCATTATAGCGCTGCACCTGCGGGATCTAATTTCCAATGGAAAAAAAATCCTGGCATCTTAAGGATGCAATTAGACTCTTTGCCTTGGGGAGAGCTACAGCGACGCAAGAGAAGGTGGCTCGAGTGAGCATTATTTGGAGTATGCTGGAAATAGTTTGTTTTACTGTATCGAGGTACGAGGCATGAGGACCTTTCCCAATGTAAACATCCGTCTTATATCATGCACGTTTGACTTCGAACTGGTTTGAGGAGAACTTTCTGGATAGCCAAAGTTATGTATGCGAACATTCCCAAGTTTAGCTAATCTTAAGTGTTTGCTTAGGATATTTGCAGTCGTCTGCGGATGTGGATTTCACAATGAGAGTTTGCACATAATGAGCATATCCTGGTCGAAGGAAGTCTCCTTTGCTCACAGAGGCTGCATTTATTAGTTAAAATACAGTAGAATCAGTGACACTGTGAAATATTAGTACAATTTACAATACTTGAATATGTTAAAGGGATAGTTCACCCAAAAATGACAGATTTCAGATTTCAATCCCCATTGACTTCCATAGTAGGAAAAAATACATACTATGTACTAATACATACTACATACTAAAATGGTAGTCAATGGGGATTGAGATCTGTTTGATTAAAACATTCTTTCAGATATCTTCCTTTGTGTTTCAGCAGAACAAATAAACACATAGAGGCTTGGAACAACTTGAGGGTGAGTAAATACTGACAGAATTTTCATTTTTGGGTGAACTAACCCTTTAAAATGTAAAATGTCTCAAAGATGGATTTCAGCATCATTACTCCAGTCTTCAGATTCACATCATCATTTTAATATGCTGATTTGATGCTCAAGAAACATTTATTACTATCAATGTTGCTTAATATTTGATCAATGCCACGCACCAGGCATATTGAGTTATTATAAGAATCACAATTGATTCTTAAAGGTGCAAAAATTATTGTTGTCTTATTGTTCTGTAAAAATATACAGGATATTATTTTTTTTTTTAGGGTAATAAGAGTTATTTTTGCTGTAATCCTTCCTCGTTCCTTCTTCAACACAATGCGTTGACTCGTGTTTCTGAAGAACAAAAACTAGCACTGTTGATAAGCCTAGGCGAACATGAGATTTGCTTATCTGATGCCTGGTAGGCAAAGACTATTTCAAAAGGGAAAAGGAAATATTTTTCATGCTATGACCAGCAATATATAGAATTGCTGTCCACTCTGGGGAACTAGAGACAAATAAGTGAAAAAAAAATACTAAGCGGCCTTCAAAGTAATCCGTATTATGTGCTTCCTTTGAGATTCAGCAACAATGCACAAGCCTGTTGGATCACTCTTAGACTGAACAAGAATGTACGTCCCATGACACTAAGGCGTTCTAATGGGAACTAGATGAACTAGAAGGCTTTGGGATGAAATACAGAGGAGGAAGAAGACAGGCAGGGCTAATGGTTACGCAGGCAAGACCAGGACGGCAGGACGTACGACGATGAAACATTCAGCAACTTACATATCCATCATCATAAGGGCTCATGGAGTAATATCCCTTCATGAGCAGATGGTCAGACACACACACACAAACACAGGAAGAATTGATTGAGGACACACTAGCTCCGCAAGCAAGTCAATTATCAAACATTTCAGGGAATGTCAGATTATGTTTAAATGTCAGGTTTTGAATATTAAAAATACTCATCACATAGGCTACATTATGTAAAACTATATATATATATATATAAATATATATGGGCTATATCCATAAAAGCAATTATATTAAAAAAAGCTCTATTTGGTGTATCTCTAAAGGTTCGACCACATTAGTAAACTTTGTAAAGTAAAAAAAAATAGTAAAAAATGTAATTTCGCCGGCCAAAGGGGTTCACTTTTTTGAAAGTGTAGCGATGGATGAACTACAGCTCACACAAACCGAACGAATTACCTTTATTCTCAATTCATTTCATTAATTCATTACTGTAATAATATGAAAAAGAGTTTTTATTTAAGGCGAGACATGGTAGGCAAAAACGTCGGTTTTTTTTTTTTCACTGGTCAATTTTGAGATTTTTGGATATTTGTCTTCAATAACATGTCATCTTTCAGACTTGTCGTGAAAAAAAGTCTGAAATACATATTAAGGTCTTTATTTTACTACACTTTGTCTGTTTGCGTCTGTAGATTTCTCATCAATTCTTCAAAAGTTGTCGTTATAAATCATCCTGCTGCTCAGCGATCTGCACAGTCATCACACACACCGTTAGAAAGCTCGTTTTACTGGACAACGCTGTCGGATCCAAATATGGTAATTTCCTTTTTATCAGCAACCAATCGTCAAAGTAAAAGGGGGATTTAACTCTAAATTCGCGATCTCATTGGATGATGCTAAATCTTTAAAGCCAGTTTTCTCAAAATGACTTTTCTCTCATACTCCAAGTCCGAAATCTCTACTTCAGTAGCGCCTATATACACCAAACTTTCCAGTCTTGTACCTAGTTTTATCATGAAGACATTTACAGAGGGATTTGTAAATATTTTGTTCCTAGCCTGATTTATATAACATTGTATTCCAAAAAACATGGCAAAAATCATTTTTTAAGGCAATTGACAGTATATTCGGATTTACAGGAAAACAAAAGTAGATATCCATAAATCCCTCTGTAATTTTTTTCTCATCTAATATGTGAACACAATGAAAAAAGAATTTTGAACCTGGCTTTATCCAATACTCAGATTTTTTGTTAAATATATGCAAATTAGCACATATTTAATTAGATAATGCCTAATTTGCATATTTAAACATTAAATTACAGAAAACTTGTTATATATTTTTTTCTCATCTTAATGTAGGTAATCAACTGGGAAAGTTTCATGGTGATATCTGCTAGTTAAAAAAATTACCCTATTCACCTGTAGTGTGTCGCCTTAAATGAACATTAATTAAGGTGACTTATAATAGCTTATAATATAATAACTTATAATAGTCAGTTTTTAATTCACATTACGGTAATGACAGTTTGTAAGTAAATGTGCTTAATTGTTTTCAAATATAGTCACAATGCAAAAGTCATAAGCGTTTTAAAATAAGCGTAATATATTATTGATATTTTGATTTTGGGGTAATACACCAAATATGAATCACACTATCTGAATACAATAGTGAAATTTAATTTGTGCGTGGAAATATTTCATTTGGATTATTATTGAAATGACTGGATTTCGTCTGCGAAAATTCACAGAACAACGGTAAATGTCACCACAGAACGTGCTTCTTTTTCTTTTCTTTTTTAAATAAATGTAAGAAATGGGGTAGTGGAATGAATAATAATGAAAGGTACATCTTTTAGAACACCTGGTCAAAGAAGAAAATTAAGAATTACTATGATTTTTGCAATTGTTAATCATTATCTTTATGATAATCAAGCACATTCCTTCCAAATTGTCATTACTGTAATGCATAAAAACCTACAGTGATGACAAAAAAATTACAAATTACATATTCTGGTAGTGTACGCCACATTAATTTATGCTGATTTTTTAAAAAAAAAAGCTTTTAAATGTTATTATATTAATGAATCACAATTGAAAAAAATACATATCAAACATAACATTTCTGGATGCATTATGGTAATGAGAATGGATTTTTTTTTTTGCACATAAGACGTGAGGCACACCGGGCAACGTTTGTCTAGCGCATGTTTACATAGAAAACGATGGAAAAGCAGAGTGATGGAATGAAAACAAAACCTAGTTATGTATGCAAGTTCATAATTGTGATTGAGTGAGTTGCAGAAGGTATGTCATGACGGAAATATGCAGATTTAAAATTTCTCGGTTTCTGTGCTCTCCACAAAATTTGACTCATTACTGTATGGAAATTAATAGTTTTATTTTTAATTAAAGTGTCTAATAATACCACAATCACATTTCGGTAATGAGAATGACATTTTATGCATTACGGTAATGACAATTTGTGAGGAATTGTGTGCTTAAATGTCATGAATATGATCTCACAATGCAAGATTTAAGGTACAATATGATTTATTATACCTTTATTTTGAATTTGGGGTGGATCTAAGTGAGTACCTCATTTAATTTTAAAGTGCACTACTCCTTTAAGTAGTACAGACTGAACAAAGAGTCATTTGCTTGAAAAACAAATTAGCTTTGGGTGCGGTGTGAACAAAGCCTAATATTTTGAACATTTTTTGCTTTTTGCATTCTGGTAGCCAAACACATATAAAGTTGTGTTCCCGTCTAGGATTCTTCATAAAAGCACAGAAGCGGTGAACGCAGAGACTCACAGTGCCGGGTCTGGTGAAGTCTGCACTCTGAGCAGCGCTCTGTCTCATGTGACTGTTGAAGAGCTGCATACACACACCCTGCAGGTACTCTGGGGAGATCTGCAAAACATAAACCACATTCCCTTGAGCGTTTTAGCTTTTCATGTGCAATTATCTGATTTATAAATGTGGGACATGATGTTTGCTTGCCATCTTCCCACGGACTGTGGCCTCCAGTGAATCCACTAGCTCGGCCGTGACGCCGATGAGGTTGTGATGGTCGGCCTGCAGCTTAGCGAATCTCCTCATGTAGACGGTGGCCTTCCTTTCTGCCTCGGTCACATGGAGCTGCATCTGCTGAATCACTTCTCGATGACAAAACACACCGAGTCAAATCAGGGGTTGGTGTGCATGCATGAGGCAAAAGAGTCACATCAGGATAGAAAGTTAACAATTTCAGGGCATTTCGACCTAAATGAACACTAAAACAGCCAAATAAAACCATTATTATTAACACAATTCTACATATTTTTATTATTATATTATATTTAGTGCCGATTAATCGCAATTAATACCATCTGACATAAAAGTTTGTAAAAATGTGTAGAAAAAAAACATGCGATGTTTGTTGGATGCGATTAATCACGATTAATCGATTTGACAGAACTAATTAAATTATATAATCACACTTTATTTTACAGTGTCTTTGTTACATGTTGCATGTACTTATGCAACTAATCCTCAACCAAATTCTACCCGAACCCTATAGTAAGCACATGTAGTTAATTAATATTACTGAGTACTTACATGTATCTACACTATCAAGTCAAGTATATTTATATAACGCTTTTTAGATCGCATAAAAGCAGCTTTACAGTATCAATCAAAACATAATACAATGTTCTTTACACTGTAACAATGACACCTTAAAATAAAGTGTAACCTAATCTTATATTATATTATAATAAAAAAAAATATATTTACTTCCCAACAGTGCATTTCAACCTAAATAAACACTAAAACATCTAAATAAAACCATTATTATTGACACAATTCTACATATTTGTATTATTATATTATATTTAGTGCTGTCAAATCGATTAATCGCAATTAATCACATCTGACATAAAATTTTGTAAAAATGTGTAGAAACAAACACGTTTGTTAGATGCGATTAATCGCGATTAATCGATTTGACAGAACTAATCAAATTATGTAATAGCACTTTATTTTAAAGTGTCGTTGTTACATGTTGCATGTACTTATGCAACTAATCCTCAACCAAATCCTACCCGAACCCTATAGTAAGCACATGTAGTTAATTAATATTACTGAGTACTTACATGTATAACTACACTGTCAAGTCAAGTATATTTATATAACGCTTTTTAGATTGCATAAACGCAGCTTTACAGTATCAATCAAAACATAATACAATGTTCTTTACACTGTAACAATGACACCTTAAAATAAAGTGTAACCTAATCTTATATTATATTATAAAAAAATATATATATTTACTTCCCAACAGTGCATTTCGACCTAAATGAACACTAAAACATCTAAATAAAACCATTATTATTGACACAATTCTACATATTTTTATTATTATATTATATTTAGTGCTGTCAAATCGATTAATCGCAATTAATCACATCTGACATAAAATTTTGTAAAAATGTGTAGAAACAAACACGTTTGTTAGATGCGATTAATCGCGATTAATCGATTTGACAGAACTAATCAAATTATGTAATAGCACTTTATTTTAAAGTGTCGTTGTTGCATGTTGCATGTACTTATGCAACTAATCCTCAACCAAATCCTACCCGAACCCTATAGTAAGCACATGTAGTTAATTAATATTACTGGGTACTTACATGTATAACTACACTGTCAAGTCAAGTATATTTATATAACGCTTTTTAGATCGCATAAAAGCAGCTTTACAGTATCAATCAAAACATAATACAATGTTCTTTACACTGTAACAATGACACCTTAAAATAAAGTGTAACCTAATATTATATTATATTATAAAAAATGTAATTACTTCCATCACTGTGATTTACAACATGACTGGAGATTCAGGAATAAAACTACTTCCTTTATTTTCTTCCCTCACCCTAAATTACAACAGTCATTTGTGTGATACTAGATAAAGATTTTTTTTTTTAAATCTTCACTATATATATAAAATTTATATGTTAACCAACTAGAAAATATTGCAAAATTGCCAGGTGCAATATCATATGCACAGAAAACCAGAAACAATCCCATTATTAGGGACACAATTATGCTAAGTTGAATTAAATAATTGATTAAATATTATATTAAAATTTAGCTCATTCTGGGCTCTAACAATACAGTACCAATCTAGGACCTGCTTCAGAATAACTCACCTTTGTTGCCTTTTCCACCATCGGTCTGGTTTCTTTGTGTTAAGTTGTGCCAACAAGTCATTTTTCATTTTGATGGATCAATTTTCCTTCTACTTAACCTTCATCAGTTTGCTCATTAAACATCATTCAGAAGAATTGTTTTCACAATCCATTGTTCTAACACAACACCAGAACATGTGCATTTTATGACAATAAACAATACACTTGCACAATGTTGAATAATTATGCAACCATAATCCTCAGGCTTTCCTATATTTACGACAGAGATTCAGCCATCAATAGCTGAGGAAGACCATTTTTTTCTTTATCGTACAATAAAGTTTATTGTAAAGCGGCTTTGGTTGATGTCATAAATTCAAAGGTGCGCCGTTCAGTTTGGCTTAAACAATTCATTATTAAATGCTCACGGCTATTTTAGGTTTCAGGTCAAACTTTTTAAGAGGATTGACGTGTCATAACATTATCTGTTTCAAAGGCACTTTTAATATGGCTGATACTTAGGTTCAGTGATTTAAACTATATTTGCTTTCACTATTGCTTTATAGTAAAAGGATATACTACATCCGGCCTTTAAAAATGTATTCAATCGTGCTCACAAATTATGCATTTTGTTTTTTCGAATGGAATCTGTAAAAACAAAGTTTCAGAAAACAGAACTTATTTGAAATAAAAACGTGTAACATTCTAAATGTGTTTACTGTCACTTTTGTCTGTTCATTTGAAGTATTATTATTATTATTTTTTTTTTAAAACGCACTGAACCCAAATTTTTAAACGATAGTTTATTTGCTCTATTAAAACTTATTCTAATAATATGAAATTCTTATGTAATTATTAGTTTATGTACTGTACGATATAAGTGAGATGAAAGTTATTAGTGTCATATAAGTGGACTAGAACACATTTAATCAAAAAAATAGTATGTCCTCGTGTTGGCCGCCTTGTTAAGATCACATGACCAGCAGAATACTGGTTTATCTTCATATTAGCTTCACTATCAGATACTTTTGTGCATTCAACACTACTGTTATATTAACCTGTAAAACACTGTTAAATGTATCTTTTAAACCGTTAACAATATACAACACTTCTGCTTTATTCTGCTTTCCACATACAGAAGCAGTTGGGATGAGATTAGAAAAGGGACATTCGATAAGGTTCAATGAGTCAATAAAAGTTAAACATTCTCATTGAGAAACCTTCTGAACACAGAACAAATGTAATTATTACCCAATATTAATTAAAACTACTTTAAGTACTTCCCACTAGAAGAAATTTGGTGTGTGTGTATAGATAAATATATAAAAGGATACATATAAAGTCAAAAGCCTCGGTTTGTTTGACGCTTTCAGAGTCACTGAAAGAAACTTCTCCAGTCTTTCTCTCAACTCTGGCATCCAGGAATCCTATGATCAAGTAGAAAAAAAAAAAAATGACAACACGTCAAAACTGCTTCTGCCATCTCCATCAGGCAAGTGCTCAGTGTAGCTGATGTTTGCCACACATAAATATAGGAGTTTCTCAATATACTACAGTATGATGTACCTATAAGACTGTATCTCTTCTCCTATTCTATTTTAAGATGTCAAAGCATTTTTTTTTTGAATCAGCTGGTGTTCTGGCGATTGTACCTGGAAGAGCTCCTGGAAGGACGGGTGGACCGTGGGATTGGGCACAAACGGCAGGGCGTAGAAGGGCAGGAATTCAGTGGTCTGGCTCAGCGCCGCCCCTCTGGTCTCCAGATACTGTTTAAAATGTGTGATCCTGTTCTCAAAGTCTCCTTTATCCTGCATCACACAGTTATGTTTTCACATTAAGCAAAAATGTAACTTGCATCTTGATTGAAAGCATTTGACTGAACGAGAGGATTGCTTGAATATGTTATTTAATGGGGACACCTGTTGGTCGAACAGCGTACATGCATTGTATATTTATCTATGTCAAACCAGTCATTTAATTTAAAAGTAATAGGTCATTTGATTTCCATTACCAAAGATAAAGTGCACTTACGTGACTTCCTACAGGGGATTTCAGTGGGTATATTGTGAAATGAATTTGTAAGTAGAATTCCAGTTTCTGTGCCACTGGATCACAATCCCGGATCTCTGCAGGAATATGTTTAGCCCACAGCTCGGAGAACACCTTATAGTCTCCATCGTTAAACGAGCTGAGACAATCATCCTATAGGAAAGAGAAGGAGACAAAGTTTTCAGTTGCTTTTCAATTTTTTAATTTCTTTTCAATTTTTTTTTTTGTAATCTTTTAAAAATCACAAATACCAGCACTCTGATAACTACGTAAATATTGTAAATGAATTATACTTCATTTTAAACTCTTTTTCTAAATTTGCAATTGGCTTGACAGGAAATGACAGCAGTTTTTTTTACATTTTACATACAAATATGTTTTTTTTTTTTTTAAATAGATAAAAATGTTGTTGCTTGACAAAGTCTAGACAGACAGACAGATGGATGGATGGATGGATATGACAGACAAAGAAATAGATAGATAGATATATAGACGGACGGACAAACCAAATGGATGGACGGACAGACAGACAGATGTGATAGACAGATAGATAGAGACACAGATAGATAGAAATACAGATAGATAAACAGACAGACAAAGAGATAGACAGACAGATAGATAGATAGATAGATAGATAGATAGATAGACAGACAGACAGACAGACAGACAGACAGACAGACAGACAGACAGACAGACAGACAGACAGACAGATAGATAGATAGATAGATAGATAGATAGATAGATAGATAGATAGATAGATAGATAGATAGATAGATAGATAGATAGATAGAGACACAGATAGATAGAAACACAGATAGATAGAAATACAGATAGATAAACAGACAGACAAAGAGACAGACAGACAGACAGACAGACAGACAGATAGATAGATAGATAGATAGATAGATAGATAGATAGATAGATAGATAGATAGATAGATAGATAGATAGATAGATAGACAGATAGACAGACAGATGGATAGATAGATAGATGTGTGGATGAGATCAGAAACTCTCACATAGATGATGGCGGTTCTGGAGTCTCGGCATGCCGCCCCGGAGCTTTTGAGGGCAGGTTTTCCTTTGCGTTTGATTTCCTTTTCAAATATTCTCGCAGTCTCTTCAAACTCGCCAAACTTCAGATACTGTAAACCATTTCGTTATTTGTCATTATATGTCTATATTTGTGAAATATTACTTAAATAAATGAACTGACAAAAGTGTTGTAAGCCCACCTCATGGATCATAGACAGGAGATCACTTTCACTGGCCAGATTCTCACCCATCTTTTCAGATTTTCTGGAGCTCATTGATCCACACTCTAATAAAACAATATAGACAATAATACTGGAATACAGAGAAAAGCATAAAGAAAAAAGTCGAAGATGTCATTGCTAAATAATAAATAATACTTTTATTTAGTAACGTTATAATAAACAGCTTTTTGCTGGCTAGGTTTTATGTAATTTCTGAGAAAACCGACACAAAACAAACAAGCACTTGGGAACTGTTTTCCTATCTTCAGTCCAAGGCAAAACAAACGCTTAAACCGACTTGTATATATATGCTGCTGAAAACACTACACATATTTTTAGGTATATTATAAGGCGCAGCATTCACGTATGATCCATACAGTTACGTTAGCTAGCTTGTTTGATAGCCTGTTTACAGTCTGAGCATAACCGAACTCACCTCGTTACGAATATTTTAACCGACGATCCACATATTTGATGTGTTATATGTCAAATCTATAGAAATATAGTCTATTAAAGATGATTTCCGCGGAATAAACAGACGCTGTTTGGCTAACTGTGGCGGTAACCATGAGGAAGACGCTTTCTCCTAACAACCGCAACGAAACTACGGTTGCCGGAAATTAGTGTCGCAAATTTTTGTAGTTTAACTTGAGATAAAATGTAGTCTTTTATATTTTTTCTCAACGATACCTTTGGCTCGAAAGTTTTTTTTTTTTTCAGTAAATTAAAATCATTGGTTTGTTTCTTTGAGAATGGAATTATTATGGTCAATATTAGAATTATTATTATTATTTTTTTTTTTTAATTATTTTATGTTTCATGCGTGCAAGCCTTATAAAAAGACGTTATATTTATATATTCTTATTTATGTTTTTTTTTTTTTTTTACTGCTAGTGTGTAATTTACTACGGCGGTGGAATATTTATATTTGAGAGCAAAGTAAAATTATATATTTAATCGTAGTAAATTCGCGCCATGAACCGGATGCAGTAGTAAAGTAAGTCACGTGGCCGGAGGTGAAGCACATTGTTTCGCGGCATGTTTCATATTCGTATGAATGAGGAGAGAGTTGTTTATTTATGCAGTTGTTCTCTCACATTTTTAGCTGGAACGATATCACGCACCCTATATCTGGAGAAAGTATGTCATATTTGCAGAAAAGCGTTTATTTAAAACGCTATGTATAATGTACTTGATGCTAACGACAGTGATAGTGTGAATCTTTATGAAATAACGTTCGATATTCATTCATATTTTACAGAGTCACGTGTTAAATTTTGCCCTCCTTATTTTGTTTGACCAGGATAATACCTCGCCAGTTTGAGGACAGATGGCTGGGATTCTGTTTGAGGACATCTTTGATGTGAAGGATATTGATCCGGATGGAAAAAAGTTTGACAGAGGTGAGAATATGAAGTTAATGTTTACTACTTTAAGAAATTCTATTTTTCTTTCGGTCTAATTTAGTTAATTAGTATTTACTTTACACTGGTGGGCAAAAGTTTGGCATAATCAAGTTTTTTTTAATTTATTTTTGTATTAGTCCAATATATCCTTATGGAGTAATATTTCACAATATGACTGTTTTAACCATATTTTTTGAGCAAATAAATGCAACTTTGGTCAGCAGAAGATACTTTTTTCACTAACATAAAAAATCTTAATTATTCCAAACTTTTGACATTGAGTGTAAACATTAAAAAATATTTAATAAGCAAAAAATATAGTTTAGTTAATGTTTTTAATGTAAATACTCTCATATGTAAATGCTAAATTCATAATTGATACTGAGCTTTTCAATATTATAACAAAAAGTTTAAAATTAAGTACAAACAAATAACAAGAAAATTTAAATATTTAACTTTTTACCTAATTTATTTTAATGTAAATGCTACTTTAATAACTAAATAAAAACATATTTTGCTCAGCTCTATGCTATATCCACTACAAAACACCTTCAAGGCCAGAACAATATTTGGTGTCACTTTATTTCGATGGTCTATTTTAGACACTCTAACTTTGCAAATACATGTCCGCTAACTCTCGTTAGAGTATTAGTAGACTACTTACACTTAATCTGAAACTAATACTCTACTAATACGACTGCTAGTTGATGTCTTTGCAAAGTTACTGAAGAATGTCTAAAAAGTTACTTTTTTAATTAAACTCAATGTTGTCCAAATACACTGGCAATCTATAACATCGAAATATTAAAAATTCATATTTGTTTTTGTGTTGCTAGTATCTCGTCTTCACTGTGAAAGTGAGTCTTTCAAAATGGACCTGATTCTTGATGTGAACATCCAGATTTATCCTGTCGATCTCGGTAAGTCATTGATGTTCAAATATATATATATATATATATAATATGTGTGTGTATATGTGGGTGTAACGTACACAAACATGATGGTTCGGTACGTATCTTGGTATTTTTTAAATTTTTTATTATTAAACTATGTGTCTCTGTGTTTAATTAAATTATATTATAATTAAAATTTTCTTAAAGATACATTTTTTTTAATCTTTGCTAATGCTGTAAACTCCATAGGGAGCCCTTAATTACACATTACTATAATAGTAAAGTTTACAATTAACAACAGAGCCCAAATTATTAATTCAGTTGCTATTTAATTTTAGAAAGGTACTTTAAATTGCACCTACGGCAGGTTTTGCATTAACTTCTAAATATAATTATAAAGTTAATTTTCTACACCAACTATTTTATGAAATATAATCATTTACACAGTGGCTGTCATAACTCGCACATCCCAGACAGCGCACAGATATTGACTTCTCTTTCAAGTTTTGTGCTTGGACAAATTTGGATGGACAAATTTACACAAAAATGATGTCAACATGCCCATCCTGGTAAATATCCCAGCACACCTTAAAGGAGTAGTTCAATTTAAAAAAACAAACAAAAAAAACACACACTTTTGCTGATAATTTACTCACCCCCATGTCATCCAAGATGTGCATGTCTTTCTTTCTTCAGTTGAAAAGAAATTAAGGTTTTTGATGAAAACATTCCAGCATTTTTCTCCATATAATGGACTTCAATGGGAACCAAACGGTTCAAGGTCCAAATGAGAGTTTCAGTGCAAACTTCAACTGTTCAAAGGGCTTTAAACGACTCCAGACGATAAATAAGGGTCTTATCAAGCGAAACAATCGCTCATTTAAAAAATAAATAACAAAGTTTAATTTTTATAAGCACAAATGCTCGCCTTGCTCTGTTCTGTGATGCATTTGTGCTTATAAAACTTTACGTTTTTTATTTATTTTTGAAATTACTGATCGTTTCGCTAGATAAGACCCTTATTCATCGGGTTTGCTTTGGAAACGTGCCGGAAATATTATAATAAGATCTCTTTCCTACATCAGAAGGGGAGCAAAATCTGATCAGCTTATTTTTTGACATGCCTTACCAAAACTAACTTACTGTTTTTCCCTTTCACATTTTCTGGGTTGGTAAAAGCACCAGGACCTTGAAAACTAATGTTGGTCCTGCCAGAAAAACACTTTATTTTATTTGTGTCTTTGTTCTATTGTATTTATCGATGATGTTATTGGTGTAGTTTGGATATTTGAACCGTACCGAAACCGTGATACAAACCGAACTGTGAGTGATTTGACACGTTACACCCCTGTTCTCTCAGGTGACAAGTTCAGGTTGGTGATCGCCAGCACACTGTATGAGGACGGGACGCCGGATGACGGAGAATACAACCCTCAAGACGACAGACCGTCTAGGTGGTTATGATATCAAATATGTTACTAAAATCACAGATCACAGGGCTAAATTACAGCTTAAATAGAGTTCACTTTGAAATTAATTTTTGATATGTTTTAGCTTACCTCAAGTTTTAACGATAATATCTGGTGATTGTTGTTCCTTTGCAGGGCTGATCAGTTTGATTATGTCATGTATGGAAAGGTTTATAGGATCGAAGGCGATGAGACCTCCACAGAAGCGGCCACACGACTGTGAGTGCGTCCAAGCTTTTCGACATTCATGAAATGCTCGTTTTAATGGGAAATGTCTCATTGTGACTGCAGTAAATGAATAAAAAGGTGTGTGAATGTGTGCACAGATCGGCGTACGTGTCTTACGGAGGCCTGCTGATGCGGCTGCAGGGAGATGCCAATAACTTGCATGGATTCGAGGTGGACTCCCGGGTTTATCTGCTGATGAAGAAACTTGCTTTCTGAAGGGTTTCCCGTCGCATCTGCTGATCCCCGTGGACTCTCACTTTTCAGGACCGAGGAGACCTCTCTTTTTCTTTTCTTTTTTAATATGACGTTCTTTTGATGAGACACTGATATTGCTGGAAACCGTGGGAATTTACATGGAAAGCATTTAGGTTATATGTTCAAAACCTTTTTTTCATTGCATGTGTTGGCCAAACGTTTTAATCCAATCCCTTTTGAATCACATTTAGATACATGTAACATTTTGTACCTTTGTTTTCTTTTAAACTGTTTATCAGTAAATGAGAAATTGTCTGAAAAAAGTTTAAAATGCTGCATCCTGGGCCTTGAGAATTTAAGCGACAGCAAAAAATGACGTCCCAACACAGAATGCAGTTTAATGTAATTTAAAGGAAATAAAAGCGTCAGTGTGTGACAGTTTGCACTGAGAGACCTGTAATGGAAATCATAAGACAGAAGAGGGGCTGGATGAAATATTTAACCCGACGTTGTCTTGACTGGCAAAAAAGAGAAAATAGTTTGAAATATTTTTTTGAAAGGAGATTTTTGATCAACATGCAATGTCAAAATACACTTTAAAACCCTTATTTGTTATTGTCTATCTATAGACATTTAACAAATTAAACAATAATATTAAAATAAATTATATATATTTAATTCAATATAATTATAAAAAAAAAAAAAACTGGGATTTTCATGCACAACCATTTCGAGGGTTTACAAAGAATGGTGTGAAAAGGGAAAAACATCCAGTATGAGGCAGTCCTGTGGGCGAAAATGCCTTGTTGATGCGAGAGGTCAGAGGAGAATGGGCCGACTGATTCAAGCTGATAGAAGAGCAACTTTGACTGAAATAACCACTCGTTACAACCGAGGTATGCAGCAAAGCATTTGTGAAGCCTGTTGTGGAAATTCTTTTATCAACACATTAAACAACAGTTGAAGAGCAAATGAAGATCTCGAAAGTTATAAGTGTTAGTATTTATTTCTTGCAAGAAAGGCAGTTCACACACAGACAGAGTCTGATATGAGTAGGGCAAATGTCTTCTCATTTTACAGAGTTTATATACCCAAAAGATCAACCTCCTAGATGTACCTCCTCCTCGTCTTATCTTTGGACTAAGGAAAGAAACAACACCTAACCAAACATGTCTTGCTCTTGATGCACTCAAAGTTATCTATTGCTAAGAAAGACAGACCATTCTGTCTTTTTGTACTGTCCTATTGACCTCTTTGCAAAGCGGACACTATTGAACTATTTACATAGGAGATGATGATGCATCTTGCAACTTCACAAACCTCTCAATCAGATATATGTTTCAAGATATACAAAGAAAATACATTTTCTATTACAAGCCACAACACGCACAACCTTGAGGTGGATGGGCTACAACAGCAGAAGACCCCACCGGGTACCACTCATCTCCACTACAAATAGGAAAAAGAGGCTACAATGTGCAAGAGCTCACCAAAATTGGACAGTTGAAGACTGGAAAAATGTTGCCTGGTCTGATGAGTCTCGAATTCTGTTGAGACATTCAGATGGTAGAGTCAGAATTTGGCGTAAACAGAATGAGAACATGGATCCATCATGCCTTGTTATCACTGTGCAGGCTGGTGGTGGTGGTGTAATGGTGTGGGGGATGTTTTCTTGGCACACTTTAGGCCCCTTAGTGCCAATTGGTCATCGTTTAAATGCCACGGCCTCCCTGAGCATTGTTTCTGACCATGTCCATCCCTTTATGGCCACCATGTCCCCATCCTCTGATGGCTACTTCCAGCAGGATAATGCACCATGTCACAAAGCTCGAATCATTTCAAATGGGTTTCTTGAACATGACAATGAGTTGACTGTCCTAAAATGGCCCCACAGTCACCAGATCTCAACCCAATAGAGCATCTTTGGGATGTGGTGGAACGGGAGCTTCGTGCCCTGGTTGTACATCCCACAAATCTTCATCAACTGCAAGATGCTATCCTATCAATATGGCCAACATTACTAAAGAATGCTTTCAGCACCTTGTTGAATCAATGCCACGTAGAATTAAGGCAGTTCTGAAGGCGAAAGGGCGTCAAACACAGTATTAGTTTGGTGTTCCTAATAATCCTTTAGGTGAGTCTATGTATACAACATCTATATATATATATATATATATATATATATATATATACACAACTTTTTATACGTATTATAATTTGTTAAATGTAATTTTAATAAATTTAAAAAAGAAAAGTGAGATTCGGGCTGTTAATCGGGTGTGTAAACCTTTCTAGATAATTTGGCAGTAGGTGGAACTAATGATAACAACCGGAAGTGACGCCAGGATGACGGTGCATCTGTCACCGCGGCGACGGTTGTTAAAATCACTGCCGTCGAATAATGCACGGTATCATAACTGAAATACGATATTATGTTGACTTATGAGAGTTATTCTCTGATTTACATCTCAGCGAGGCTCGCGGTGGCCTGGTCAGCCTGTGTGGGTGATCTTCAGTGCTGAAGTATGCTCTTCTCTAGTCGCTAGTATGCAGTGTGCAGCGCTGTCCCTGGACTGAAGTAATTGGTCGCAGTGTCCTGATCATTATGTGCCGCGGGACGCGATGATAAAATGAGTCAAAGTCGCTGCGAAAAGTTATAAATCGTGTTAAGAGGGTAACATGGACTATAGACGCAAGAGGAGACTGACCTTCTTCACGATTGGACTGATCTTCTTACTGAGCGGCATCGAGTACGGTAAGTTCAGTGAGAAGTGTTTACATGGGAGAATTACAGTATCAGCACTTTAACTCTGCATTGATGGTATCAGACGCTAGTAGCCCAGTAAAACAGTTATTGTCATTAATATTAAGATATATTTCAAGCTACTGGTAAGTTACTCCACACTAGCATGACATTACTATGGAAAATGTTGATATTATATGGTACCATATCATATCTAACAATTGAAATTCCTTATATCAAAATAAATGGATACATATAAATTTATCAAATAATAATTTGGCAAAATGTATCATGAGAATTTGAATGAATCGATTTGAATTGAAATAATAATTTACCACACGAAGAGAACGAAGAATTGGAAAGCGAATTGATTTAAATGGCATTTGCCATGCATGTATGGAGGACCAGGAGTGCCACTTAAAAAATCAAATGAAGATTCAATATATCAATTTAATAATTCACACATAAAAATGTATATAAATAAATCACTTTTAAATTGACAAATTAATAGACATTTATAAAGTTGTTTATTTAATTAGTGTTTTAAATGTATTGCAATAAAACCATAAAACAATAAATAAATAAATCAAAATTAAATGTATAAATAAATAGACGCATTTAAAATTGTTTATTTAATTCATGTTTTAAAACGTAGATTAATAAAACAATAAAAACATACTTAAATAAGTGATTTTAAAGGCACATGTTAAATCACCTTTTTAAAGCATTTGTCAAACCATTTCTCTATCTATTTGCCAAACGCTTTTCTTTTTCGGTTTACCAACTGCTTTTCTTTATCCATTTGTCAATCGAGTTAAAAAAATGCCATTGGACAGTACACACGTGGGAGCAACCAATCACCTTTCGCCCATTTTTCATGCAATACATTTAAAAACACTAATTTAATAAACAACTTTATAAATGTCTATTAATTTGTCCATTTAAAAGTGATTTATTTATATACATTTTTATGTGTGAATTATTAAATTGATATATTGAATCTTCATTTGATTTTTTAAGTATGGAAGGCATTTTCTGCCGAAATTAAATAAATAAATTAAACGATAAAAATTAAAAATAAAACAAGTTTAACCATTTCATTACAGAAGATGGTACGCAGAATATGTGACAAAATTGATAATGAAATTAAATGATTTTATTTTCATTTTCATTTTCAAGGTGATAGTGCATCATCCCTGTCAAATTGAAAAATAAAATGCAATTGGTGATTTCACGTTTCATTTTCACTACAATCTCGAGACAAGACTGCCAATATTAAAATGAAAAGGCAAAAGTGAAAAGAAACTGCAAATACAGTTTTCACAAAGCTTTTTTATTAACATTCACGCTATAATATATGGAAGGCATTTTCTGCCGAAATTAAATAAATAAATTAAACGATAAAAATTAAAAATAAAACAAGTTTAACCATTTCATTAAAGAAAATGGTACGCAGAATATGTGACAAAATTGATAATGAAATTAAATATTTTCATTTTCAAGGTGATAGTGCATCATCCCTGTCAAATTGAAAAATAAAATGCAATTGGTGATTTCACGTTTCATTTTCACTACAATCTCGAGACAAGACTGCCAATATTAAAATGAAAAGGCAAAAGTGAAAAGAAACTGCAAATACAGTTTTCACAAAGCTTTTTTATTAACATTCATGCTATAATAGTGACAGAAATCAAATTCAAATGTAAAGTTTAGTTTTAAATTTTAATCATTTTATTTCCTCTTTTATTTCACAGTTTTGATTTTCGTTTTCATTTTCAAAGACAACCTGTATGCAAATTATATGTTAATGAGTGGGTGTGGTTCGCAACGCCGTTGCGTGGAGGAGGGAAAATGTCGGTTATGACCAGTATAGCAGCAGAGTTAAACCAGCTTGCAAATATTTCCACACTTGGGCACTTTGCAGCCGTCACAAACTCCGATGTCGATCATCTAGTTGGTAATAATCTAGGTGAGGTTGTGCAGTGCCTTCAGGCAGTAAATTGTCCGGGGAGTCTCGTCGGCCCGGGTCGTCCAAGGTATGACATCCCATTAGAAACGCTAAGGATGTATCTTCTAAATGGTTTTACTGCTCAAGAGGTAGCAAACTTATTCGGAGCGAGCGAGAGAACCATCAGACGGAGGATGAAAGAGCATCATATGAGGTAACAGAACTGAAGCGAACAGCTTTCACCTTGTTGCACGTAACGTTATATTTAAAATGGACCCTTTTCAGTTTTCACGGACTGGTTAAGTTACATTTCCACGTTTAGTAGTAACATCGTAAAAGTCAGCAAAGCGTTTTTCATGTAAAATATATATTGTGCACTTTATTTGTAATTTAATGTAGGCCTACATTAGCCTAAACGAGACTCCCCGGACAATTTACTGCCTGAAGGCACTGCACAACCTCGGAGTTTGTGACGGCTGCAAGTGCCCAAGTGTGTCTAAGATAGATTCAACTCGAAGCAAAATGAAGTCATCATCATCCGAAATATTTGCAAGCTGGTTTAACTCTGCTGCTATACTGGTCATAACCACCGACATTTTCCCTCCTCCACGCAACGGCGTTGCGAACCACACCCACTCATTAACATATAATTTGCATACAGGTTGTCTTTGAAAATGAAAACGAAAATCAAAACTGTGAAATAAAAGAGGAAATAAAATGATTATAATTTAAAACTAAACTTTACATTTGAATTTGATTTCTGTCACTATTATAGCATGAATGTTAATAAAAAAGCTTTGTGAAAACTGTTTGCAGTTTCTTTTCACTTTTGCCTTTTCATTTTAATATTGGCAGTCTTGTCTCGAGATTGTAGTGAAAATGAAACGTGAAATCACCAATTGCATTTTATTTTTCAATTTGACAGGGATGATGCACTATCACCATGAAAATGAAAATGAAATCATTTAATTTCATTATCAATTTTGTCACATATTCTGCGTACCATTTTCTGTAATGAAATGGTTAAACTTGTTTTATTTTTAATTTTTATCGTTTAATTTATTTATTTAATTTCGGCAGAAAATGCCTTCTCCATTAATATTAACATATACTTGTTAAGTTAATGGGAATTTATCGTAATATTAACATATACATGTTAAGTTAATGAGAATTTAACGTAATAACATACTTGTTAAGTTAATGTGAATTTAACGTAATATTAACATACTTGTTAAGTTAATGGGAATTTAATATTAACATATACTTGTTAAGTTAATGGGAATTTAACGTAATATTAACATATAATTGTGACGTTAATTGGAATTTACCGTAATATTAACATATAGTACTTGTTAAGTTAATGTGAATTTAACATAATATTACTTGTTAAGTTTATGGGACTCCAAAGTGCCGACCTGGTTAAACATTTATTAAATTAAACTATTCATATTGCTATGGTTTAAAGAAAAAAGATGTTCTTTATTATTAGTGTGCTATTTTATCTGGATTCCTTATATAAAATAAATGTTGCTAAATGTTTCAGTAGTCTGGAAAATGCCTATTGTAAACCGCCCTTCTTCTTGACTCCATATAATAATAAGGATACTGTCACATTCAACACAAACATATAACGTGATGTTGCTAATAGCCGTGACTGGATTGTTACTTGTTTCTAATACACTTGTTTCTTGTATAAGAGACGTTTTCGGACATTCTTGTCTCAGAATCGCTCTTTGTCTTCAGAGATTCCTCCGATTTTTCATTATAGTGAGTCACAGAAGATTCTGTATTAATAAACTGGTATAAATTACTAAGCTCTGACTAGCTTTAAAGACAATAAGATGATATCATATCAGATGTACCAGTAATATTCACATGCACATTTTTAATTCCAGCTGTGATCTTGCCCACGATATGGCGGTATCTGCAGACGCTGAGTGCGCCGCCGTACTTCCTTGGCCTCAGCCTATCAGCGTTCAGCTTCAGCGGGCTCCTCGCCGGGCCTCTGTTCGGCCTGTGGTCCGACCGCACGCTCGGCACCAAGAAGATCATCCTGTTCGCCAATGTCTTTGAGATTGTCGGTAAGCCCGAACCTAATGGACACCACGCTTGCAACATCAGTGGCTTGTGGGTAACTTCTTGTTCTGTCTGTCTTTAGGTAATTTCTTGTATTTTATGGGATATTCCAAATGGTTATTGCTCGGCAGTCGTCTAGTTGCAGGTGAAGTTTCAGTCTAATTTCTTTAAGCGTGTGTGTGTGTGTGTGATGCTTTAGTAATGAAACTGGCTTCTGCTGTCCTAGGTATCGGCACTGGTGCTGGATCCTCTATCTTTGGCTTCTTGACTCGAAACACGGCCCCTGAGGACCGCTCGACCGTGTTCGCTGCCGTCATGGCCTGCCGTCAGGCGGGGCTTCTTATTGGTAGGTGCAAAACAACCATTAACAACCAAACATGGGAATTAGAGTTGTGCAATGAACATAGTCGAGACCCTTTTAGACTCAGCAACTATTCTGCTGAACACAAAAAAGGGGTATGATGCTATTATTTAATTTATTGGGTGTAGAATAGAATAGGCTTACATGCTTTAAAGGGATAGTTGACTTTGAAATTAACTTTTGGTATGTTTTATCTTACCTCAAGGGCATCCAAGATGTAGGTGTCTTTGTTTCCACAGTATTTTCAATTTTGATATTTTCAGGTTAAACCGTTCTTGTCTGTCAGTCATATAATGGAGGTCTATGGTCACCACCTCAAAGAGCATGCACAGAGAAGTCCAGATTAAACATGATTTAATGACTCGCAAATGTAAGTACACATTGATGGCCTAAGACACGAAACGAGCGGTTTGTGTGAGAAAACGAACAGTATTTATATTGTTTTTAACCTCTTGTAACCACAGCCATGTCCAACTGTTCTGACGGCACGGGCGCTTCGGTCTGCGCATGCGCCGGAAGTGATCGCTTGCGCGTCTACGTCACTCATTCTTTATACAAAGATTTTAAACATATTTAGATATACAGGAAATCGCAATGGAAGACGATTTCGATATATCAACAGACGACGTTCATTTTTTTTCCCCCCGCAACCGCGCAAGAGATCACTTCTGGCACTTTCTGGTGCTTGCGCAGACCGAATCGCCCTCGCCCTCAGATCTCTTGTACGTGGCTGTGGTTACAAGAGGTAAAAACGATATAAATACTGTTCGTTTTCTCACACAAACCACTCGTTTCGTGTCTTAGGCCATCAATGTGTACTTACATTTACGAGTCATTAAATCATGTTTAATTTGGACTTCTCTGTGCATGCTCTTTGAGGTGGTGACCATAGACCTCCATTATATGACTGACAGACAAGAACGGTTTGACCTAAAAATATCAAAATTGAAAATACTGTGGAAACAAAGACGCCTACTTCTTGGATGCCCTTGAGGTAAGATAAAACAACAAAAATTAATTTCAAAGTGAACAATCCCTTTACTGCTAATTTGTTTTTCACATACTGTACATTATTGCAGCACCTCTATTCCCAGCCTGTCTGAAACGCGCTGATTTATTCAAAGCCCCTCCTTTTGAAAAGCTCAGTGCTGTGATTGGCCAGCTGACCCAGTGCGTTGGTTGTGATTGGTCGAACACCTCCGGCGTGTGTCGGAAATGTATTGCCCCATACGCCGCCTTCACACTGGCAGTTGAAATCAGCTCTGATACGGCTTCGAAACGGTCGAAGTCATTCATTTCCTTTGGCGATTCGCAGACCGCGTGCGAATGGGTCCGAAACGGGTCCGACCGAGTGCGGTGCAGAAAAAGTCGTGTCAGTTGGTCATCCTGATGCGTTCGAAAAATGTAACTCTTGCGAAAGGCGGTTCCAGCGGAAGTTAGCGTTGCTATGGTACTGATAAACAAACCTGAATTCTTAACTTTTAATAAAATAAATGATTTTATAATGAAAAATTGTCATTTAATTTTTTGGATTTTCATGATTTTCTAACGTTATTAGGACAGTTAATGCAATTAAAATGTATAATTAAATATTGTGGCCGTTTTCCCACACTCCGCTCATTCACATACAGCCAGAAAATTCCATGATGGCATATCGTCGGCTGGTCAATGCGCTTGCTGTGGCTGGAGACGCAAGCAGAAAAAGAAGAGATCTAATCTCTCCACCATTTGTTCTACTCTTCCAAAGCTTTTTCAGTTCGCCGTCCGCTGGGGCCGGCGGCGTTACCGTAGGAACTCAAAACACACAGTTAAAGGGATAGTTCACCCTAAATTGACAATTAAATCATAATTTACTCACCCTGGTGTAGTTCTAATACCGTTCCAAAATAAAAGTTTGTGTTTACATTTATGTTTACGTTTATAATATATATGTGTGTGTACTGTGTTTCATTATTTTGTATAGATACACACACATGCATTTATGTTTAAGAAAATTGATATTAACTTTTTTGCTCACCAGCCACTGTGGCTAGTAGTTTTCCAAAGTCACTTAGGAATTTCACTGCCCACAGTTTGGACACCGATCCCATAGGGGAATAATTACCACTATAACTACTAACTATAATATATAGATATTTTTAATAGCATCTCATAATTTGGCCGTCGGTATATTAGGCTACTGTCACTTTAAGACCTGACGCACGGACCCATTATACAGTTTTTATATGGCCTATAAATCTGCGGGAATGAGGAAAAGGATGCTCAATGGTGTTAATTTAGTGTTTTCCGCATGCTGACTTTTGTCTTCTAGGTCCCGCGTTCAACATCTTTCTCCGGCTCTGTGACTTCCAGGTCGGGCCTTTCACAGTGAACAAATTCACGTCCCCAGGGGTGAGAGACTGAAGCTTCATCGCTGAGCGCGTTTGCGCACACATCCCCCTGACGGATCTGTTGTGTTTTTCAGCTCTTCATGTGTCTGCTGTGGATCCTTCTTCAGTTCGTAGTGCTGTTCATGTACTGGGACTTCACTCCTGAAGACGACAGGCGTCAGAGGAACGGAGAGGTGCGGGGCGACCTGGAGGAGGAGGACAGCGAAGAGGCCAAGCCTTTGGTTGGGCCCAACGAGCTCACCGGGTCGTACGGGACGGTCACCAGCGTCCAGTCCAGAGCCTCTTCAGTGGCCAATGGAGAAGTGACTTGTGCTCCCTCCACCGGAGGACGTCAGCTCCAGTCCCTTAAGAACTTCAGTGCCAGCCGAGGTGAACGCAAAATGCATATTCTCAAATCTGAAAAAAATTAACCTTAATTCGAACTAGTCAATTAGTTTGTCTGTCCTAAAGTCGGCATGAATGGAAGTTGCGCGAGTCTTTTCTTCCCTTTTGTGACGTATATCCCTGGAAAACAGCACATGAACAAGAACAAATGCAGCAAACAAATAAATACAGCAATATTCCATAATAAAATAAAACAACAAATGTTCATTTTGATTTCTAATGACCTTTAAGTTCTTTTTAGCTGAAAAAATGCCACATTGTGTGACCTATCAAATAATATATTGAACATTTTATTATGGAGGATTTTTTTTAAATGGGAATTTAAAATTTAGAGTTTTTTTTTTTATCAAATGCTTT